>CM055905.1:59858220-60401956 GCA_029582155.1 Panopea generosa
AGTCCTATTTTCAGACTATGCTTAAGTTTTTTTATTAGAAATAATACCCAATGTAATAAAAGTAGATAATTAGAAAGTATATGTAAATACAATATAAAGGTGTTAAGTGACACATTACAATATGATAAACTAGCAGAGGCATGTAAGCATCATCTGACCCAGTGTCTGATTCACCTACATGAGTAATGCCCTTAAACATATTTCACGTGCCACACATATACAAGCCTCAGTACAAACTAGATTATTTGCTTTACATTGGTACAAACCAACCCTTTAAAGTGCTGATCTATTACATTTTACATGATGTTAACTGCACCAATACACTAAGAGCAGGTTCCTTGAGCACCAGAAGAATTTTCAAAGTAACAGCTTTATATATCCAACCTCTTCTGACGAGAGACATCAGTTTTGTATTGCTAGTAAGTAATGCTTCCAAAACAGTGATTGGAAGTTAACTAAGTGCTGCTTTAAGCTTTTTGACAATGGCGACATATTTTGTTCGGCAGTCTCTTTTGACAGAGCAATCGATATCTAGCGTCATCAGCAGCACATTCAAGGTTATTGGGCAAATACAAGGTACGGACGCACTTCTTACTATGAACTGAAGTACCCTTCAGACAATGTTCAGATTAACCTAACTGCGACAATTCTTTTCGGTGGACTATCAGAGAACTTTCATAGATTAAGAGCTATTCTCTTGCCTATTTCAACTAAAGAACTAATAAATCCATTGAACTGCAGGTAAGACAGCAGATGGATTGGCCAAAGCCTTCTACGACATCATGAGTAGGAATGGGGCTCAACTTCAGCATCATATGTACGTCTGCTTTCTCAGTATCGGACTTCAGGTATTCTACATTTTGTTGATAGGATAGTCGATGTATCCAAAACACCCTTGAACCCACAACCTGGAGAAAACTGCTTTCCCAGCAGGCAGTTTTCAGGTCCGCTACATTTCAGGTTATATATGGCATATCCGGTTTTACTAGGTGGAGGAGGACTGAGTAGAACCACCGTCCTTCCGCAAGTAACTGGAAACGTTTTCACATAAAGTTTTTGGAAGCGAGCGGGACACGAACCTACGACCTTTAGTGTTAAGTGATCTTGAGACGGCGCCTTAGACCACTCGGCCACGGGAGGACCCTACTACTTTAGCCGTATCATTAAAGTATATACGGAGTTATTTAATAAAATTCCCTTTGGATGAATATTGGTTCAATACCTACCAAGTTGTTTAGCTGGGTCAACTTCAACTTCCAGTTTCATGTTCCACATAACCGTCTTCAGAATGTAGGCTTTCTGTACAGTCATGTTCCAGGCAACCAGCCACACGTAGAAACTCTGGTCACGTTGGATGTGGGTCAGATTGGCAGGGCCTGCAAACAAGATGGAGTAATTCAGGGTGTGCAATGTTTAATACAGTAGAACTTCGATGGCTCAAACCCGACGGAACTGGACAAAATAGTTCGAGTTCAGGGTTGTTCGAGCCAAGTATTATTCAAAATCGTAATATACAGTACGTATACGAGGGTTGTACTGGAAGTTCACGGAATTTCACTGTTATTAAATATGACGGATACATATATAAAAACAAACTACATCATTATCAACAAGAATTGTATAGCTCTTAAATAGTTAGATATCAAATACGTACAGTAAATATTGATAACATACATGAAAAACAAATACATCACTGGCCGTCATCCGGACCACGTTGTCGCGTTTTACGACGTTACACGCCGTCAAGCAACTTAGACATTATCAAAGATAAGAGAACGATGAACCTTCTCTGTGAAGTCCCCGCTTGTTGCAACACATTTACGGTACCTGTAAATCCATTTCATGAAAATGTAATTGTACCATTTGTTATCAAATCCTGCCACATATGTACATCGAAAAAGGAATTCGGTTGGGGCCAGATAAGTGGTTCGAGCTAGATGTGGTGTTCTAGCGAATCCGTGTTCAAGCCAACGAAGTTCTACTGTAGTTTAATAAATAAGTTCCAACCTCAGTTGTGTGGGCCTGTGTTTCTTTCTCGGATACAAGTTGTAAACGTTTGGAAAATCGAACGTGGTCCACTTTTTAACGATTTTTTTTTTAACAAAACAGTTCGGTTTAAACATATTTTATTTCGAATATCTTACAATATTACATATTTACAAATAATTTTGTCAAAAGGATTGGAATGAAAGAAAGCTTATAGAATTCATCTCCTAAATACAATACAATTACACAAACTATGATGACAAATGCGGATGTCTAGGTAAGTATACAAGATAACAACTGACATTGATTTTATAGCAAAGATCAATTGTAAAAATATATTAGAATAGAAACGGAAGTTGCGGAAAACATGGATATATGTCAAATACATATTTGGGGGAGTTATGAGCGACATTGGGATGGGAGGATTTATTAACGTTACGTTTGAAACAGTTTCAAGTGCTTGTCCTAACTGATTTGAAGTGTGTATTTTGTGTTTTAAGACTTAGCTATATTCACACACAAGCTCGGCCGCCGTGTCTTTTTCATACATATACTGGAGGGAAGAACTAACCCGCCATCTGACATTTTATGTATTTTCTCAAAAAGTATCGAAGCAATTTCCTTGAAATTTTGACCTGAATAAGATGAAACATTTAGACTATGTAAAGATACATTATTGTCTGTTGCTGTAATATACACATTTTAAAAGAACTACTCCCTATTTTTAAGAAGACGTTGAAAATGCAAAAGTGTCTGGTTAGCTGTTCCGTTCAGTATGTATAAAGGAAAGTTTCTTGTAAGCATCGATATCTGACATGGTTACCCTAACCCTTTTTCACTGTGTATTTTTCATATAAAGGACAGTTTCATGTAAGCGTCAATATCTAACCTGCCAAGGGGGTGGGGTCAATGTTAGATCACGGTGACAGGCTCAGTTATTACCTTGGTTTCTATTTGCTGGGTTACGCCACGTAACATGAGGGTGAAAGTTGTCATTCATAGTGATGGTTGCTGTCTGGTAGAGTTTGCAGGGTCCCTCAAACACAACTGTCTCGTTACGGGAACCATACCACGGATAGTGGTGTCCGTCACAGTCGCTGATCATATCTTGAGCACTAGACGTCAATTCTGGGAACTCCCAACTCGTACTGTAATAAATAATGTAATTTTAACAACTTACACAAAATGCCCGTTGGACTTAATTTCATTCGCATTTGAAACCTGTGTAGGTGTTTTTCGAGTGAAATCAAAATTAACCAAAAAAAAACACCCCTTTCGTAAATCTGTGCCAATATCGTTATTTCAAATGCTGATCACCTGTAAAATAACCAACTGTACAAAGGAATTATATAGATAAGTCCTTCACTGTACCAAGTTTCCTTAAGTTGTAAAACGTATTCTCAACTTGGTTTACCGCAATTGTGTTATTGAAGAATTAAATGTAGAGTTAAAATTGTAAAATGCCGAGCTGTTTATATTTCAAACTATATTGGTAATTCGTTTGCACTTTTTAGCTCGCCGGGACGAATGTCCAAGGAGAGCTATTGCCATGACCCAGGCGTCGTCGGCGTCGTCGTCTGTAGACACCCAGGTTAAACTTTTGCGTTTAGTTGCCTTTAAGTTTTGGTGTATGCCTCCAATCTTAGTCTTTGCATGGGTGATAAGTTTTATCCCATAGGTGAGCTTTGTTGTCTTCTGACAACTCTTGTTCGCGTATTCGTGGTGAAGTAACTTCATACCATGTGGATGAACTATTTTAAACATAATAGAGAATACCCGTTTTGGACAACCATATTCTATGTTAAATATAGTCCAAGGTGACAGAAGTTTCTTCGAAACAAATAGATAGATAGAAATATTGATTTTCACTATTGAAGGTTGCCTGGATTACTGAAAAGGTGCACATTTTATATAAATAAGCTTTCAGGGCCAATATAATGTTATGCTCAGTCAATTTTTAATAGAACAGTATCATATCTACATTGTGATCTAATAAAAATTCTCATTAAAATTTGGAAATACAATGAAGTTATGTTTTTTTAAACAATCTAACAAACGTTTAGACTTACTATCCCTCCTTCCCATACGTGTTGTGGAACATCATATCTGTACATGCCTGGATCCAGCCTAGCTTCCATTTGTGGTTTTCCGTCATCGGTGCCATCTCTAGAGTTGCACTCGCTCTGCAAATAATGTAATCGTCGATGACATATATAAGTCAACAATGTAATTGTCAATGTGTTTCGTATATAAGACGGGTCATCGTGTAAATGTACCAGGAAAATCGGATTTATTTTCCGTTTCAGCGTATATATTTGGTTTTGTGAATTCCTTGAGAGGTGTGTTGCTTGGTAAAACCTTTTGCAAGCTACTGCAACAGATAGAGCAGCAATAATAGGAATGTCATTTTGGCTGGGCGGCATGAAAACCATTCAATATCCGCTAGCTTTTTGTGGTCCGTGCAAGTTAATACGCTCACATAACATTTATCACATTCAATCGTACATGGGGAAAACAGTATTTTATTAAAAACTATTTAAAAACACTCTAGAACAGAACTAAGGAAAAGTTTGTTTAGTTAAGAGTCATCGACAACTGGAACTTCTTACCAAATGAAGTTATAATGCCTAAATAAACGTTGACACAACACCCCTACACGTTTATACCGAGTTTCTACTCAGAGGAATCAAGGAGAAACACCAGAGAATGGATCAACAGAAGCTGAAGGCTTACGTGTGATCTCAGAACCGTCGGCATATAGTCTAAAGTAGCTAGTTATTTCAGAAAGTATACAATTACTGACAAGTGCTAAAAATTTAACCACTCACAGTTAACCACTTGTTTTTAAGCGAAATACACAATTACTGAAAATGGATTACTATATGGAAATATTATTTTCACTCACCTAAAGTTTGGGGTTTTGTACTTGAGAACAGTTGAAGAACTTTCGTCAATAGATGTTGGTATATTGTCTATTAATTGTTTAAAGTTCAAAATTCGGATTTTCTGGTGAATTTCTTTCAAATGACCAGCTTTGATTGCGATTCTGTTTAACCCAGCGCCCATATCGGACGCATCGGTACCTGCCGACCTCTGTGCCATGAGCCTGTATTTTGAAAGCTGACAGAAGACGCGTTTCGCTACCATGAAGCCCTTGGCGGAAGTCACCAGTGTCGTCGTAGCAACGGCGTCATGTATATATTATACCCGACGTCAAATACGACACGTGACAACGCCATGTGTTTTCATAGGGTTAATACAGCATGTACCAATTGATGACGTTTAAAAATCTCAATTTAAAATAGAATATATATACATTTGACTGAATCGTCCTCGGGGAATGCTATATTTTTATATAAATGATTATGTCTTTATTTAACTCTGATAAGATCTAGATGTTAAAACAATAGTTTCGTTTTACCCACTTTAATAAATATATACCTGGCTCACGATACACACATGCACTCTTAACTATGTATACTATAAATAATTTTAATCTATTTGTCTAAAAAAAAAATTCTACTATTTCCAAGGACTTGTATACAATTCCTTGCTATTTCCGAAGCTTAACAGTGTAAGGTTTTGTCAATTACTTTTTACATCGTTAATTCAATGATTTATCTTACCTTTATGGAACTGATTTTAAAGAACTTTTTTCTTGGATCGTGCTTCAGTTATATCTACATATTAATTATGACCAAATTGATCCTTAAAACCAATTACCATTAACATTAATATAGATCTACTATTCGTGTCAACGCAAACATTTAAATATGTTTGATCAACATATTTTAATTACTAAACACGATCTGACTTGGGTACGAAGTATCGAAATTGCTTACCTTTTACCAATAACTATATAAGGTGAAAAGTTTCAATCATTGTGTTAGTTAACCCCTTCTGCAGTAATTCAGCGGTGCGTGAGCCGTGAACAAGCTCACGTTCCCGTGTATTTGATTTTATCCATTAGGTTTGCCTGCTGACTGTCTCGGTTTATTTTTAGAATTATATCCCAGCATGCTCATATACAATACGATATATACTTCCGTTATACTTGTTGGTCCGTAGTTCGACAGGCCTGTCATTTCTGCAAATCAATATCATTTCTTGTAAAGGACACGTACAGCTGGATCCATTGGAAATATGTCATCTCCACAACGGAGATCAAACACTAAAATGGCTAAAAATGGACCATCCACCAAGAAAGACTCGTCAAAATTAGGATGTGAAAATAAACTTTTGACAGCGATCCTCAATTTGGATGAAAAATATACAAGTTTATTTGCTTTGTGTGCGAACAAAGACTCGAAACTGAGCTCAATGAGACCTCTGATGAAGGTGATAGAAGTTTCGTGTCACGGTATTCCATGGCTGGTGATACCCACACTTCTACTTCTGTCCGTCCACAAGGCGTGGCATGTAGAAATACTGATCAACTTGCTGTACGGTGAGTTGCTACGTTGTGTTGTTGTTGCATAATACGATGTAACACATATGTTTTAAATCAGTAACTAGTAGTAACAATTAGATTTTAAGTAATCAGTCATAGAATCGTTGGTGATTATCTGTGAGAGTGCAGTAACCGAATAATTATAGACACTTGTATAGTATAACAAACTTTGGAAATGGCATTGAGACAGCGGATCCTACACAAGACCCACAGAGCCATTTACATTCCATGAGTATTGCAGCTCTGGAACAGAAGAAGTTACTGGTCTGAAAATTAAAAATTGGTTTAAAGTTCATAATTAGAACAAAATGCAATTAATATTTGTGCAAAGTATTTTTTATATATATGATAAGATGATGATTTAATATCATTAGATTTCTTGCCAGCTGTTACCTTTTTTATACTTGGTTGGTTCAAATTCATATTTGCTCTTATCTGATTTGCCAAATCAAATTGAAAATCATCTTATCTAGCAAACTCTTTCACAACTTCATTTCTCGAAAACATCATAATATATGTTCAGGTTTTTTTTTTAAAATAGCCGACAATGACGCCATAATTTGGTCACTTGATTCTCGGAGTGTATGCCTGCATTTATAAATAGCTACTATAGTGGGAGAAGGACCTGTCTGTGTGTCATTAAGTTGCAGGTTTGTATTGACAATAATCAGGTTGCCATGCATGTATATCTAAATACAATGTAATAGTTTAAAAAAGATTCAACATTTTTTGGCTGAGGGTGTTTGTTATTTTTTTACCTTTCTATTGCAAATTTAAACACATTGCATTTACAATATAATTATATAACACTTTCTTTATTTCTTTTATCCTTTCAGGCCTCATTTTAGATCTGATAGTGATAGCCACACTGAAGGTACTCTTCCGAAGGTCACGACCTGCTCACAATGAGATGGACATGTTTGCTACTGTATCCATTGATAATTACTCCTTTCCATCAGGTCATGCTTCAAGAGCTGGACTGCTGGCCTGCTTGTTTGTTTTTCACATTGTTGATTCAACCAACTGGATGTTATTTACCCTACTCTGGTCATGTGTGGTGTGCTTATCTAGAGTTATACTGGGCAGACATCATTTTGTAGACATTATATGTGGTTATTCTGTAGGAATATTTGAATATTTACTTCTTGTTTATTTGTGGATACCAACTGAAACTTGTATGAGTTGGTTAGAGTTGTACTTTAGTCATTTTCATTTGTAGAGACTAGCTGAATAATAACACTCAGGTTCTCCACAGAAGATTAAAAATTTGGAGGTAAAAAGTGACATCTCAACATATGAATGTGTTTTACCAATTGTTCAAGGTTTCATTTATGCTGGTTTGTTAGATCAGATACATATAAACAGAGATCTATAAGTAAATGTAGATACTTATGGCACATTTGACATTTTTTTGAGCCAACCAGAAGATATTTGTGATATTGGTATCAAAAGGATGGCTTAATTATAATTGTGGGTGGTATACATTTTGTTAAAGAATTTAAAGAAATGAAAACTGTAATTTTTTTGGGATAGTTTTCGCATTTTCAGCCATTTTTAAAATCTGAAATAAAAAAACTACATAAAAATTGATATAAAACAAACATGGATAATTATTTTTTCTATCATTCTACATAAGATTTATTTTTATATACGGTAATGTGTAGTTAAAGATGTAACTAAAAGTAGTATGGTAAAAAAAATCTTCAACATTTCTCGTTTTCAATGCATACCGGTAATAGTTTTAGTTCAGAATATTAATAATAGTTAATTAAATATAGTCAGACCATCAACTTTACTTCAAAATCATAAAATTGAGACAAATGTTACATTCAAAGAGTCATTAAAGAAATACTAAAATTGCCACCGGCAATATAAGTCATGTATATTGAATTGATATTAGCCTGTCAATCTCGGTAATTATGTCGATGGTCAGATAGAGATGTAAATTTACTTAATTTACCGAAAACAGAAAACTATTTTGATTGTAAAGATTATCCATTAAGAAAAGGAAAGCTCGGACATTGTTTATAATGAATTTTAAAGAAACAAAAATCTGTGAGTCTGAAATTATAACAGACTTAATATTGAAGCCATTTACTGGCCATCTTGTATCGAATTATAATAATGTAAAATAAAAGTATACAACGGATGTTGATGGTAGCTTTCCAAATCCATATATTCAAATAATAATATTGCTAATTCTTTCGCTTTATCTTGCCGCAATTTTATTTACTATTTAAACGAAAAACATCAAACTTTTATGCAATTTTTTATTTGGCGTGTGCTGTCATGTTGTTATTTAATTTTGAATATTTAAAGGGGGTATTTATGAACTGTTGGTCAAGACATTTTTTAAGTAAAAATAATGATACTTTATAATCATTTTATAGTCGGGAACTTTATTTTTTGCCACCAAATTGAGTTTTTATTAGAAGGTATCCAACTTAACATTTAATATTATTCAAGAGGGTTTCAGTATACTGTAATCCATTATTAAAGGCATTATTTCTAGAAAAATTTGTTATAAAAATTAAAGTAAATACAAAGCAATTCTCATTATCATTTATAAATTAAGTACCAATGATCTGGAATTCCAAAGCTGCCGAAACTTTATAAAAGCAGTATTTTAATCAGGGTGATAAAGCTGAAATGTAACCCCAATAAAATAAATAACAAGTACATAATTATGTTACTATTTTTAGCGAGAAATCTATTAAAGTCTAACATGGGAACATGGGCCAAGTTGATAGGAAATCCCTTTTAAGTATATTATTTTGGCCTGTTTGAATATACCTTAACCATATGGCAATAAGGGCCTCCTTAAATTTTTAGAAATCCTAAGCTTCCGGTTAAATGATTGTTTAGAAACATAATGCTTGAATAATTTTGTTGTTATTGTTTTTTATTCATTTGTACGGAATTTTATTAATGACTTGCTATGACAAAAATAATTGTTAGATTTAAATGTGTGATGAATGTATATATAAATAATGTGTGTGTATGTGTTCTCAACAAAGCATTAGCTTAACAGTGTACAGCCACTACAAACAATTGTTATGTATAATATGGACATATCAAGGGTTATGGTATTGCATGGACTTACTAATCTTTTTTACATACAGTGTTATTTTATTATAATTATTTTCACTATTTTGATATTGTCTTGTTGATCAGCTTATACTGTATTACTACTGTTGTAATCTCCCATACACCATATGACATGATACAAGTTGAAGTATAGCACAAAAATGTAATAATAAATCTTATTATCATTATTAAATTTATTATTACATTTTTTTGCTCTACTTTCATAAGTACATTAAATGTACTTGTAAAACTACTAGATATCCTTTTAGCTTTAAATTTTTAAGAATATCTAAGGTGTAACGGTTACGGTAACCGAGTAACGGTTTAGTGTACATTTGTAGTATTTGTAGGGAAATCAATGTAGAACATAGATTCCATTAACAAGTTTTTGTTTTTACATATATATTTATACTATACATGTATCGGTTTCTAGATGTATTAGACAAAAATAAAAATGAAACTTAATTTTCTGTGTTTTACTAGATGTTATTTTATATTATTAATATTTTATTAATGTCTCGTCATATGTAAAATTTCACAATACAGTTTATAAAACTATTAACATTATGCCATTCTATATAAGAATTATAAGAGACGATGTATAAACATGTACTTATAGTTTATATTAATGTTTTTGTAATTTATGTATAATAGTTAACAACCTAGATAATCTTGATCAATGCTAAGAATAGAAACACTGCCGATCTCTGCAGAGGGGTAGGAATCATTCATTTTCATTTTATCATTTTTTGTCATGTTCACTATTGTGGTTAAATTATGAACCCCTGTGTGGTTTCAGGGAGCCATATGAGTGATGGCAAGAATAGGACTAGTGTGACTCATGCATGTGAGAAGCAACAATTTGAGTAATACAATAGAATTTGCTGAAACTCTGCAGTTCTGCAGGTATCAAGGTTAATTCTGCATATTCATTTGTTGGTGTATTTTTTTTAATCTGTATGTCAATTTGTTGTTTTTGTACATGTAGAGTTAAACTGGAATTTTTTTCTTCCTGTTGGTACGCCGTAAAACCCTATTCATTCATTCAATTATTTGCACACAAAGTCATTGTTTAAATTATTGTTTGTGCACATAGTCACTGTTTCAATTATTTGTGCACATATTCACTGTTTCAGTTATTGTTTGTGCACATACCAGTAGTCATTGTTTCAATTATTTGCGAACAAAGTCTGTTTCAACTACTGTTTGTGCACATAGTCATTGTTTCAGGTATTTGCGCACAAAGTCATTGTTTCAATTATTATTTGTGCACATAGTCATTGTTTCAGGTATTTGCGCACAAATTCATTGTTTCAATTATTGCATGTGCACATAGTCACTGTTTCAGTTATTGTTTGTGCACATACCGTTAGTCATTGTTTCAATTATTGGCGAACAAAGTCATTGTTTCAGGTATTTGGGCACAAAGTCATTGTTTCAATTATTGTTTGTGCACATAGTCATAGTTTCAGGTATTTGCACACAAAGTCATTGTTTCAATTATTATTTGTGCACATAGTCTCTGTTTCAATTATTTGCACACAAAGTCATTGTTTCAATAATTGTTTGTGCACATAATCACTGTTTCAGTTATTGTTTGTGCACATAGTCATTGTTTCAGTTATTTGTGCACAGTCACCATTTCAGTTATTTGTGCACATACTCACTGTTTCAATTATTGTTTGTGCACAAAGTCAGTTTCAATTATTTGTGCACAGTCACTATTTAAATAATTATTTGTGCGCAGTCACTGATTCCAATATTATTTGTACAGTCATTGTTTTGTTATTTTTTGTGCAGAGTAAATGCAATGACTTGTCTATCCATGTCAGTCTCCATGGTGAATGTTTCAGTTATTATTCAAGCAGTCATTGTTTCAGTAATTATCTGTGCACATTGTTACAGTTGTTTCTGATGTAGAGGTTATGCAATATAACTATGGACATGTTGAATTTGAAAAGTTAGTAAAAATGGTGCTGATTGCCCCTCACAACTTATTGGATCAATTTCAATAGATTGATTGATTGAATATTTGTCATCATTTTTATGCTATAGAGGGCTAACAGACAATCAGTTAACCTAACCAATGTTTCCTGGTATCTTGAAAGGTTAACCAGTATTCGAGCACACCCCATCTCCGCAAGTAACTGATAACTTTCCCACTTGAATAAGCGGTGAGAGACGAATGAAACTGAGACACAATGTTTTTTATCAATCATCACAGAGACTGTTGCCGGGCAGGGAATCAAACTCACGACCCCTGGATTGATAGTCAGACGCGTAACTGACTGAGCTAATGGGGCCAGGCAATTCCAATAGAAACTACCTGTTTTATAACAACTTCATAGTCAAAGAGTTAATAATATAATAAATGAGTTTTAAGGAATTAAATACACAACATGATTCAACATGATAGATATGTCTATTCAAGATCCAAGCATAGTCATGTGATATTTATTATTTAAATGCTTGTGATTAACTTGATCCATATTTAAAAATATTCATTAATGCATTAGTCCGAGTTGTCAATTTCTTATTTGCATGTTTCATGTGCAAATAGACCTGTTTTAAAGGGCACAAGCATAAACAGACCCCTAAGTGACTGCCAACCACCCGCGTTATCAGTCTGCAAGTGACTGGTTTTTAGGCGGATTTGAATATAGACAATCAATCATGTACTATCCAGTTAGCCAATCTATTTTTTATTTGTTGGTTAAGTAATCCACCATTTCACTTCTTTTTAAAATACCATTCTTACATTTATATTAAATGGTGACAAAGATAAAGAATCTGCAGATTTCCTTGACACTACCAAAAGTGTACACTACAATAGTAGTGTTACAGTTAACATCTCAAAATTAGAGTTTTAAGTCTACTTTTATTGGTTGATTCATAAAAATATATTTCTCTTTTTACAGATTTTTTTAATATACTTTTTTTAGGAATCTGTAAACCAACAAATCAAAAATGTCCCACCTTACAATATAACATTTGCACAGCCATGTGCATTCATCCAATCATATCATTGAAATTCGTTAACAAGGTACTATTTTTATAATAAAACAATGCAATGTTTTGAATATGATTTTCTAAAATACTTGTAAAATAAAACTGTTTTATTTTGGATATCGAGATACTTTGAGTTTTGTTTTCCCCCCTGCAACACTATGTGTTTTATCTGCAATAAATATGTGCAATTCTATATAAGGGACTTCTGTTGATCTGTGTAAGGGACTACTGTTGCCCTGTATAAAGGACTATTGTTGACCTGTGTATGGGATTACTGTTGACCTGTGTAAGGGATTACTGTTGACCTGTGTAAATGACTACTATTGACCTATGTATGGGATAACTGTTGTCCTGTGTAAGGGATTACTGTTTACCTGTGTAAGGGACTACTGTTGACCTGTGTAAGGAACTACTATTGACCTTTGTAAGGGACTACTGTTGACCTGTGTAAGGGATTACTGTTGACCTGTGTAAGGGGACTACTGTTGACCTGTGTATGGGATAACTGTTGACCTGTGTAAGGGACTACTATTGACCTGTGTAAGGGACTACTGTTGACCTGTGTAAGGGATTACTGTTGACCTGTGCAAGAGGACTACTGTTGACCTGTGTATGGAATACTGTTGACCTGTGTAAGGGACTACTGTTGATCTGTGTAAGGGACTACTGTTGACCTGTGTATGGGATTACTGTTGACCTGTGCAAGGGACTACTGTAGACCTGTGTAAGGGGACTACTGTTGACCTGTGTATGGGATAACTGTTGACCTGTGTATGGAATGAATGTTCACCTGGGTAAGGGACTACTGTTGACCTGTGTATGGGATTACTGTTGACCTGTGTAAGGGACTACGTTGACCTGTGTTTGGGATTACTGTTGACCTGTGTAAGGGACTACTGTAGACCTGTGTATGGGATTACTGTTGACCTGTGTAAGGGACTACTGTAGACCTGTGTATGGGATTGATGTTGACCTGTGTATGGGATTACTGTTGACCTTTGTAAGGGACTACTGTAGACCTGTGTATGGGATTGATGTTGACCTGTGTATGGGATTACTGTTGACCTGTGTAAGGGACTATTGTTGACCTCTGTAAAGGGCTACTGTTGACCTGTGTAAGGGACTGCTGTGGACCTGTGTAAGGGATTACTGTTGACCTGTGTAAGGTACTACTGTTGACCTGTCTAAGGGACTACTGTTGAACTCAACAGGAATCGTCCAAACGACTCTGGTAAAATTGTCAATCTTTGAATTTCCAGGGCAATACTGAAGTGACAGTATTTAAATTATTTTATTAAACTGAAAATATTTTGGAGAAGAACTCTTTCTCTTTCATTATTACCCTCTATATTTTATATATTGTACTTGTTTTTCTGTATATACTAGAAATAAAATATGTTTAAACAAAGTGACAGGTAAGAATAGGAACTTCAGGTCATCATTCATGTCAGAAGTGCCAAAATATAAGTATTTGCAGGAATCAAAGTTGGGAAGTTGATTCAAATTAAAAATCAAACAGCAGAAACGTTTTCAATCATTTATTACATCGAATTATGTTTCAGATTATTAGAGCTAGATGTACATATTTCAATAAACCTGAACTGCAAGCATGGCAAAATTCCAGAGATAAAAATGAACTTCCATAATTAACAACAAACCCTTCAACTTTGTTTATACATGTACTTACATTTTATTTGAGACAAAAAATAAATGACACTAAGTAATAATGAAATTAGTGACTTAAAGTGGATTTAATGACGGAGAAATGTCATTTTTAAAACATTTTAGATAGTTCTGGATTGACATCATTTTCAACAAATGACTGGTTATATTCAGTTTTATTGGTGGAGAAAGACCTCAAAATGAATCTGAGAAGGAAATGGTAAATATTCTCACATAAATGTTTTGTACCAAGCTAGAATCCAGTTCCTCAGCCATGTGAGTGATCATAGATCAAATTTTCTTTTTTTTTTTAAATTAAAACTGTTTTTTTTTCTCTGTTCCTACATGTATCAAAATAATGAGTCTTCATATTTCTTAATATAGGTATATGACACATAAATAAAGTTTTAAAATATATGTCTGATTGTTATTTCTCTCTCAAAATTTTCATAGACCCAAAATTTTGATTGAAAATATCTATAAGTTATACAAAGTATTTTATAAAAGTATTAAAATGATTCTAAAAAAGTATTTTTATTTATCACTGAGAAAAAAATTGCTGATACACAGTTTATGTTTTTCTCCTCAAAATGTGTTCCGTGTCCAGAATAATAGGCCACATGCATCTACATTAAAAGCCAAGTATGTAAAAATACCAGGCAGCTAATACTAAATAGCGTAAGAATATCAACTACACAAGTAAAGTAATACATTGACCTTAAATGACACATACTGGTTTTCAAACTACGATTGTCGTTATTTCAAATCTTAACATCTAGAAAGTTAAAATGTCAAAAACTGATATAGAATATTCCACCTCAACAACAATTGCACCATAATTTTCTAAAATATATGTGACAGCGACATTTTCTCAAATTAAGGCCTAGGTGCATATTTCTTAAATCCATTAATTAAGGGTGATAATTCTGAGTAAGAAGACATTGCCTAAGCATGTAACATTATGCCTCTTAGCTAAAACCCTTTACTCCATAGATACGCGTTTTCCCACACCAATCACAGAAGGCCTTTGAAAACAGTGCAGGAAGAGTAACAAGCAATCTGAACACTTCCTGCACTGTTTTCCACTCTGTCAGTTAATATTAAAACATAATTCACCCAATAATTCAGAAGCCTTCGTTATTAGAGGTGTCCAAAGGTGTCTATATTTAGAGGTGTCCAAAGGCATCTTTACAAAGTAAAGGGTTAATCGGATCACATTATCTAAATAAAGTAGACACTTGGGCATTAATTAGAGTAAATAAAATGATCAGTCAACCTGTCCTTAGCAGTCATGTCATATTTTCTATTATTCTCCTACTTCAGTTTAAATGTTGATCAACCTGCATTCAGCAACCAGCTACCTAGATATTTCTGTTTTGTTCTTACCCTTGAATGGCTGCTTAATACAGGTTAGACTGTATGAACATTTCTAAATGTTGAACAGCAGTATATTGCACACATGACTACATAAAATTACAAAACAATGACAACGATCATTGGTGTCTGAAAGTACAATATATAATTTTGAAGAAAGAAGTATTTTGGCAAAAAGGAGAAAAAATGTTGTTTAATGGACAACCCTACTGGCAACACTGTTCATGGACAGCAGACCAGACTTCAGTTTAATGTTTTAGTCAGTTTTCCAGCTCAACAAACCATATTGCTCATATCGTATCTAATTTATAATAATTTATTTTGATTTAATTGACAATTAAGACCAGAATTTGGACACAGACAACAAAACAGGGTATAGTGTACACCTTCAGTTTAGCCATCTAAAATTTGATCTTGAAATACACATTTTATGTGAAGCTGGTTTGTACATCTTTTTTATGTTTTGACTTAGTGCTTTTAAGGTAGCAAAAACAAATACTATTGAACAACATCAAGTAGAGAAAATATTCCCAACAATATTTGTGACATGAACAATTTATTTAGAATAAACAGATATATTATTTATATCATTGGTCCGTCACACTGTCTTTTTGGTTTTACTAACCATCTCATTCATTAGAATCTTGCAGTTATAAAAAAATCAAACAACAAATACAAAGACATATAATTTCACGGAGAACTTAATTCACATTGTTAACAATGATTTATGCATGATTGAACGATGGAGAACTTAATTCACATTGTTAACAATGATTTATGCATGATTGAACGATGGAGAACTTAATTCACATTGTTAACAATGATTTATGCATGATTGAACGATGGAGAACTTAATTCACATTGTTAACAATGATTTATGCATGATTGAACGATGGAGAACTTAATTCACATTGTTAACAATGATTTATGCATGATTGAACGATGGAGAACTTAATTCACATTGTTAACAATGATTTATGCATGATTGAACGATGGAGAACTTAATTTCACATTGTTAACAATCATTTAACAATGGTAATTGAATGAAGATGATGCTCATGATTCGATGAGTCACTGATTGATAATGATTGACAAACATTGTCATTGTATTGTGGGCCACTTTAAATGATAACTGGCCGGGCCCGATTAGTTGGTTACGCGTCTGACTATCAATCATGGGGTTGTGAGTTCAAATCCCCGCCCGGCAACAGTCTCCGTGATGATTGATGAACAACATTGTGTCTCATTATTATTCGTCTCTCACCACTGATTCAAGTTGGAAAGTTATCAGTTACTTGCGGGTGTGCTCGAGTAATGGTTAATCCTAGGAAACAGTGGTTAGGTTAACTGATCATCTGTTAGCCCTTGATGGCATAAAAATGAAGCTAAATATTCAATCAATCAATTAAATGTAACTGAAGATTACGGTAAACATAAGACATGAATCAACACAACTTCACCCTGGGCCCATTCTCATAAAGCTTCTTCAACATTTTACTTAAGTCACATTTTACCTAATATATATATATATAACATCAATTTATCATTAGTTTCTATTAAAAGATTATACAGGTTATTAACATAATTAGATGTCATCTTACTGTTCAATGGAAAAATAATCTATAAGGCCATCCTTAAAAATATATTGTTTGCCGTGCTCCTACCTACTCACTAAAAATCGCAACCACCCAAACTTTTTTTTTGATTTTCAAAGCATTTAATTGCTTTTTATAGGATTTCTGTCTATTTTTCTTTAAAATGACTATGCAAAATCAAACTTTGGCAAAAAAAAAAAAATAGCTATCCACATGAAAAATACTGGGTCGGAGCACAGCAAACAATTTTTTTTTAAGGATGGCCTAATGGTTTGGAAAAATGTGAAAATTGTAAGACAATCTTAAGTTCCAAGGTAAAGTGAATTTTTCGACTTAAGATGGCTTTATGAATATGGGTCAAGTACATCTAATACACTTTGTCATGGTTGGTGTTCATTTTGAAAGTAATGACATGTATTTTGAACATCAGGAGTTACTGATTAAAGTTTTCTCATCTCAATGATATATTTTATATAAAATGAATGGATATTAGATTATTTTCCAGGGCTTACAGAACAACAACAAAAAAAGAATTCTTTCTACAAATCTGAAATGTATACATATTCTAACAAATAGTTTCTCTGTGTTTGCTCTCTCCCTAACTACTAGTACACATCGAGAAAGCTACCTTAAATTATTTTATTCTTATTTTGCCAACAGTATTTTATTTCATTTCCTGTAAGCAATCACATACTCAACATGTATGACGTTTGTTGTATTTGATATAAAAAAAAATCATCCAGTTTTCAAGACTATACAAGATCAGAAAGGAGCAAACAAACATTATTTTAACATTTACCTTTTGACCCCGATGTCTTTGACTCGGTTTTAATCATGTAATCTATTTATCCAACGCTTTTCTTTCTTCAGAGAAAAACTTACTTATTGTCAATCTTACATCTCACTTAGACACTGCGATTGTTTCCGTAAATCTACAGATAAGTTTAATATTAATTATTGACCAGCTGTTGCATAAAAGAACAGGTCTGATTCATACGTCTACCTGGTACATTAGCAAGACATCGTTAACATCGTTACCAAACAAAACGATAATAAAGAAAGCGATCTTCAACCATACTAATGATGAAATCCTGTCAACAATACATGTGCACAACTACATCTATCATCTTCTAAACATTTACCAGTAACGTAATTATACAAAAGTTATTATGAAAGCAAGTTTTCCTTTCTGAATTTGTGTGAAAAAACATACAGTATTTTTGTGTCCAGAACAGGAAACTACAAGCGGCCATTAAACATTCTAAATTTGAAAAATTTAACCTGGTAAATGGACCACTGAAAGTGTATGTAAAAATATGCCGATATAAAAATAAATCCATTTGTGTAAATTCTGAAGTATCTGCTGACAAAGAGCTTACACTGATGTTAGTAAACTCAGAGCTTATATGAAATGTAATGAAGTGTATTTCCTGGGTAGAGCCAGTATAGTGTTGTTATTGAGTGGCCATTATGTCAATTATGGAATTGAGCCCATGACCATTACATGAGCAGCCAACACTCTATCCACTGCACTAAAGCTCCACCTTACATTGATAATCAAGTTTTTGAAAGAAATTATGGCATAATACGGATCTAAACGTTGAATATTAAAGAAATAAGTTAATGACATAAACAAACAATATATTTTAACAGTTTATGATTTCAATCACTGGCATTGTTTTGATACATGAAAATACTGATTTGGAGAGTTAAATGGCCCTTAAATAATTGACAACCTGGTAGATATGAAGAAATATCAACCAGTCAGTATATCTGTATTAAAACAATTTACCGACTCTTGCAACAGTTTATCTCCTTGAACAAGTGATCAAAACTGTATTAGTTTAAACTTATTTAATTTACTTTGATTGTGAAATAAGTTCTTACAACTTAGGCAAATCACGCTCGAAGTCTTCCTGGTAAGAACCAGTACTAAGCATATGATGGAAAATTGTCTTGCTCAAGGCCACCACACATAAGCTGTGTCGGAGGGATCGAAACCCATGACCATCCGATCATGGGTTCGGTGGTCTACCACTGGACCACGCTGCTCCACACTGTACTAAAATGTACAATGGAAGTAATACAACAGAAATTCTTAACAGCTTTTAAAACAAAATTTATAATCAAGAACTTTTACTTTCTCTCACCAGCTATATTTTTCTCCAAATTCAATATCTTAATCTTACTATGGTAGTAAGCAGAACACAACTTAACCCTTTACTCCATAGATATGTGTTTTCCCACACCAATCACAGAAGGCCTTTGAAAACAGTGCAGGAAGAGTTCAGATTGCTCATAACAAGCAATCTGAACACTTCCTGCACTGTTTTCCACTCTGTCAGTTTATATAAACATAATTCACCCAATAATTCAAAAGCCTTCTATATTAGGTGTCCAAAGGCGTCTATATATATGGTGTCCAAAGACGTCTATGTTAGAGGTGTCCAAAGGCGTCTATGTTAGAGGTGTCCAAAGGCGTGTATGTTAGAGGTGTCAAAAGGCGTCTATATTAGAGGTGTCCAAAGGTGTCTATATTAGAGTTGTCCAAAGGCATCAATATTAGAGATGTCCAAAGGCGTCTATATATGAGGTGTCCAAAGGTGTCTATATTAGAGGTGTCCAAAGGCGTCTAAATGAAGTAAAGGGTTAACTAGTTGAGAGAGTAATTATTCAAATTTGCAAACAAGCTACATGGCTTTCATACGAGATCCTTCATATTTTCGCCTTTCAGCAGTTCATACAGAAGTCCGCACGATGTTGTATTTGGCGGCATCCATGACACAAGATGTTCCTTGAGGAGACCACTGATGCGAGACAGTTCTCCCAGTCGAAGAATAACCTCACCAAACTTGTTGGGAGCGTTCTGGTAGTGACAGCTGGTGTATACCTCGAGGGCTGCACTCACCTTGGCCTGTTGTTCACCAAGTTTGTCCGCATCATTCAAACCCTTGATATCTGAAAACACAAATATAATATGATCATCAATGTTTGCCATTAAGATGTAGAAGAACTAAATGTAAGCCGTGAATGGAGATATTTATCCAAGATTTGCAGAGTAACAACAACATGTAACAGCGTGCATACTCAAAGGTCTTCCACAAAACGTTCAAATATTTCAAACTCTGTGTGCAGGACTCACTGAAACAGGGCTACATTTATTATATGAGTAAAACTTGGTGTACATAATCAGACTAAACATGCCTTTTATTATGCATGAAAAATGAGAAAATATAAATGTGTAAAAAGAGTTCAATTTTTAAAAGGAAAACGGACAATACCAAGGTAAATGGCCTTACAAAGAAATAAAATATTTAAAGAAAAAAAAAAAAACCCTTAAAAGCATAGCTGTAGTGTAGTGGATAGAGAGCTGGCCACTCACGCCAGAAGGTTCAAACCCCCAGCTCGGCTCACTACCTCTTAAAACAACACTCTGTACTGGTTCTCTCCAGCAAGCAAACTTGAGAGCGTTTAATATAAGGTATAAACTAAATGAACTCTGTTACCAAGTTAAAATAAAATTAAATTAGCATAATTAAATGGCCTGTTTTATTAACACTGAAAAAAGAACAATGAGAGGATTTTTTTGTAAGTACCGATACTGGTTTGAGAACAACTTGAACAAAGAACAAAGAAGATAATTTGAAATGGACATTAAATCTGTATTAACAGTGACTGCATTACCTGGACATATCAGTATGATGACCTTCAGTGCCACACACTCATAGTTGTCAAGCTTAAGTCTCTTAAACTGCTCCACGACCGACAGCAACATGGTAAACATCTCGCCAATCTCCAGAACGTTCGCCTTCTCCAGGTCAATTGTTTGACCATGGAAGAATACAACTTCGCTGCTAAGGTGAATTGACCGCCAGCACATCGTTAGGGCCAGTAGCTCACACCAACAGTTCTGCAGCAAAAGGATTTGGTCATCTGTCTGTAAATGTTAAATGAGATCAATCATTCGGTTCATTTGAAAGGATAATGTGTCCAAGTTTCAATCAGACCTCTTATTAAGGGAGAATGTTTAGTTGAGTAATGATTGATGGCGACAGACAGATAATAAAGGTTGAATGATCTGTAATAAAATTTCCACTTCATATCTATTTAAAATATCTAGGATACATTTGTTTCAAACACTTTCGTATTTAACTGTCTCTCCTGAGGTCATGGGATCGAGCCGTGGCCGGTCACTATGTTAGAAAGTTTGCCAGTCACTTACTGAAGGATGGTGGTTTGACTCAGGTTCATTCTGAGGTTTAACTCTAACAATAAAACAGGTTTCTACATATATAATCTGTAAAATGATCAAATTATTGTAAAGGTCCAACAATGAACATTTCCCAGTTGAGAGCTAGGATTTTCTGAAAATTTTTTTCCATCAATCAAGAACATATTAAAAATGTTCTCCGTAGGTTAGCAAATTGGGTCTAAGGAATGTTGTCCAATCACTATTTACCTCTCACTGCCGAGACCTAAATTAAAAAATTGTGTGTTTGCCGCTTCTGGTCGACCCAAAACAATTCCGCCGGTCAGGAATTTTTTTTCATTTCAAATATTATTCGTCATTACATATCCTTAAAAAGATTATCTGACTGATTACAAAAAAGAAAAAAAAATTTTACCTACCTACCCCTAAATGGTACAAGTCGGAAGTGGCAAACAAGCAATTTATTAAGGGTGGTCTGAGGTCGTTGGTTCAAGCCCGGACTTTATTTAGGTGACATGTGGCAAAACAGTGGTTCTACTCAGAGTCACTTTAAGGTCTTACTTCCTCAATAAAACTGGACATGCCATTTATAACCCGTCATGTGTTGAAAATGATGCTAAAGCCCATTAAAAAATATATTCAAAACATTAATGTAAAAATTGAGAAAAACATTATAAACGCAGATATTTCATAGGAAAACTTTAAACAGAAGATTCCTAGAATCATGCATGTCAGAAGTATTCATATTCTGGCAATCCCCATCTCTGCAAATGAAATCTATACTTACTGAAATGTTGGCGAAATATGGTAAATTCCGAGCCCAGCGAACAATCTTGTACAACTTGAGTTCACATAACTGTAGTAATGTCAAAAACACATTTGGGTCTGTTATTGAGAAATTGTCTCCTGAAATACTTGCTGGAATATCATCGTCACACAACAACGATTCCAAGTTCATGATATCAGTCAGTATTTGGGGAACAAATGGTTTTCCAACAGAATTATCTCCGTAGCTCAGCACTGTTACCAGTCTACTATCACTTGGTGAAGGTATGTTTGGCCGTCGCTGAACTATTTTGTGTTGCCGCTTTCTCTTTGCTTCATCCAGCGGGGATAGTCCACTATAACTGCTGCGACCTCCCCTTGTTCTGTCAAGCCTTATAGCTGAAATACAATACGGGCAATGTGTGACAATAAATCAGTTTAAGGCCAGAAAATATAATGCTTGCCAGGGCTAGAATTTAACTTTTTGTGCCTAAAATTTCAACTGGCCAAATTTCAAACCAACTAGCCAAACCAATTTTCGCAAAAACTTGTAGTCCTGAATATCTAAATAAACCCAAAATTAATTGTGTGTAATTTAATATGCATTATTAGCTTGTATTTATTTTATAGACAATGGTATCAAGGTTATTATATATGTTAATGTATTTCAATTTCAAAGCAGTACTTTACAAAACAAAATATTTTCAAAAATAAAATTGTCTTTATTATTTGTTATACTACCATAAATAAATGCATACAATGATATATCATAAATAAACACTTTTAACTAAACAAAAAATATGAATCATGGATTCAACAATAACAAGTGTACAGAGACTGAGATTGATGATACACACATTTCTATATATAGAATTAATATAGCCAATGGCCATTTGTTTAAAAATTAGATCTAGGCTAGCCAAGGACGATTGTTTCACATTTGTAAATGTTGTGATTTCATAGTAATATAGTTTAATTATTATGGATGATCGGTCGATCGTGCGGTTTCTACAATTGACACACCATTTTGTCATTGTCAAGTTTATAGCCCAGTGTGATATTGAGCTCTCGCTCCCATTTTGTTACAGTATTAACAGAAGGCTTATTACTCTTTTTTACTTGTTGGGACTCGCTTTCATTTGTCGGTTCAATGGAGAAAAAGTTGTTATTTTATCAGCCATTTTAACAGCTGACAAAATATGTAAACAATAAATTTGACAGGTTTCAACGTTACTTTTATTTTATAGAGTGAGTGCGCGATCAATCAAACTAGACGCAGTCTACTCATTATGTTGTTGACGGGTTTTAACTTTACTTCCTTTTTACAGAATGAACCCAAAAAAATAAGATGCAGTCTTCCCATTTAAATATTAAACACATGTCATTGACAATCTGCTGCTAGGGGGTAATTTGGCAAAAGAAATTGGGTAAAATGGACAAGAACTCGTTATTTTTACCTGGATTATACTTGTTTATTTTCAAAAATCAATAAAATGAATACAAAAAGCAATTTTCTCAACTTGAAATCCACTCGCAAAAAAATGCCAGCTTCAGTAATTTCAACTCGCATTTTCAAAATACAGCTCACATTTTGCGAGTTGCGAGTGCTTAGATTCGAGCCCTGCTTGCGTTTAGGGTTACTTAACAAAAAAAAAATAACGTAGGAAATTAGGCAATTTTTTTTCTTTTCTGTTTTTTCTTCTAATTTTTGTTTCATGGAGAAAAGTCATAATAATGGGTTATTTATTTTGAGCAATTTGAAAACTTATTTTCCTATTTTATCTAACTATGATAGTACATCAATAAGGAACAATACAAATATAATTTTTTGACAAATAAAGCCAATTTGTTCCACAGTTTTTCATACTTACAATTTTAATTTTTTTAAGATGAACAATTATTATGGTTGGGACTCAATTTTACGGTTGGTCGGGTAACCCTAACCACAGGTGTTTTTTATTTCTGACCTAATCAGTCCGTGTAAATAGTCTGAGACATTTTTAGCATTCGCTGGTATGGTTGTGATGAAGCACAGTTGAGTCCAAACACTATATATTAGAACTATACCACTGCTGTGAGTGACAAGCAGCAAAAGTCTTACTTGCCAATATCTATACCCAAACACTATATATTAGAACTATACCACTGCTGTGAGTGACAAGCAGTAAAAGTCTTACTTGCCAATATCTATACACCAAACACTATATGTTAGAACTATACCACTGCTGTGAGTGACAAGCAGCAAAAGTCTTACTTGCCAATATCTATACACCAAACACTATATGTTAGAACTATACCACTGCTGTGAGTGACAAGCAGCAAAAGTCTTACTTGCCAATATCTATACACCAAACACTATATATTAGAACTATACCACTGCTGTGAGTGACAAACAGCAAAAGTCTTACGTGCCAATCAGGCCTTCTAAAATTGCCGGTTTTTCGGTTTTTGGACCGATTTCAGAAGTTCAAAACCGGTTTTCGTTTCAAAGTTTAATAAAAAATCGGTCCAGATATTTTCAAAGTTCAATAAAAAATCGGTCCAGATATTTTCTATCGGTCGTATAAAATCTCATAAATTGCTCTTACCATGCCATACTGACCTGCGAAATACGCCTTGCGGCAATATAATTTGACCCAATAATCCGTTTGTTTTGTCACCTGCTGTGCGAAATGATGACAATTTCGACTAAACCATTGACGGTATTAGGGGAGTTTATCGGAAGAGTCTATATGTAGCACGCCTTAGATGTGTGATCAGTGACCCATAGCGTTCTGTCGGTTCATCAAAAGATTGTGTTTGCGTTCGTATATTTCTTTGATATACCGCTACCCAAAGCTGGGACGGTCGGACCGAATATTGTTTGCGTCATTAAAATATTTGATAAAACGTGCGGTGTTACTTGTTTGTTTCATTTTTAAAAAAAAATAATTTTAATTATAAAATTAATGACATTAATTAATGAAAGTGATAAAAGCCGGACCGATTTTGTTTTGATGTGGGACAGGTTCTGAATGGTTTATTTTTGTGGTTGAACCGTTACATTGGTTTCCACGGTGATTATTTCACGCAGCTTCCGAAACTTACATCACTTCCGGTTCGATCGAACATTTTTAATATAATGAAAATTATTCAGTAAAGCGGAAACATAATGTCAGTCATTAAAATGTACACATTGTGATAAAGTATGTTATAAATAATACACAAATAAACTTGAAATCGTTTCCTATTAATAAATAAACGGAGAAATACACGATGCAGCTGACATGGTGGGTGGGGTATGCATACATGTAATGGCATAATGTAAGGCAATTTTAGTGATTTTTTATAAATAAGTGCGATTCTTACGGTAGTAAAAAACCTGGACCGATTTGCATTTTGGAATTTTAGAAGGCCTGGTGCCAATATCTATACACCAAACACTATATGTTAGAACTATACCACTGCTGTGAGTGACAAGCAGCAAAAGTCTTACTTGCCAATATCTATACACCAAACACTATATATTAGAACTATACCACTGCTGTGAGTGACAAACAGCAAAAGTCTTACTTGCCAATATATATATACCAAACACTATATGTTAGAACTATACCACTGCTGTGAGTGACAAGCAGCAGAAGTCTTACTTGCCAATATCTATACACCAAACACTATATGTTAGAACTATACCAATGCTGTGAGTGACAAGCAGCAAAAGTCTCACTTGCCAATATCTATACACAATTCAGATGAACAAACACTCTGAAGAACAATTCTGATTTACAACGTTGATTGTTATCCGATACTTACCTTCCAGCTTCATGCCCATGACTAGACACTTGGCGAATCTACATGCTGGACATTTCTTTCTGTTTTCTAGCGTAATCTCACATTCCCCTTGTCTGTGACACAGAAACGTTTTTTTGTTCTGTACTGTGCGTTTGAAGAATCCTTTACAACTCTCACATGTAAATATGCCATAATGAAAACCTAAAAATAAAGACATGCATATGTATATATATGACAGCGTGTTTATTGGTATGCATGTATATTACTGTATACATTATTTATAAACTTGTAAATATGTCACTGGAAAATATATAATATATAATCTAATATATTCATGTACTCACAGTATCTAAAATCTTTATTTACTTTAAACTGTACAGTCAAACCTGTGTAAGTGGTCACCTTTATTAAGAAACCACTTGTCTTAAGCAGCCACATTTGCTATTTCCCATTTCTATGCTTTTAGAGCCAATCAACCTGTACTAAGCAACAACCTGTCTTAAAAGGCCACTTTTTATCCTTCCACTGACTGGCTGCGTAAGACAAGTTTGACAGTATTTCATTTAAAAATGAACAGCATTTTAATATATACAACATTAATCACATAAACACCAGACTGAGAACAAATTAAAATACATGTCTATGACAATTTTTAGAAACTGTTTCCTATTACAACATAATGTTCTGAGTAAATATTGACTAAACACATGTAGATAATATTTTGACAGGAGTCTGATAATGGATAAAATGAATACATGTATTCGTTTCAGGGAGATGGAGAGAGGGAGAGAATATACAGAACAGATAAACAGTAGAGAGAATTACTATTTTACAGTATTAATATTGTTAATATTTTGTATGTCTTTATACTTGCAATAAGCTGGTAACATTTACACTTCATTATATCAAAACATTTCAATAGATCTCGGATAGTAATTCACTCCGTGCACCATTGTACAGATGTAATAAATAGGTATAAACATTAATAACTCTTTTTACAATTGTGTTATTCTACAGAATGAATGTGCAGGTTGACAGATCTATCTCCGAGGTCAAGGTGTGTTTGAACAGCAATAAAAATAAGATATAAAATCAATCTACAATTATCTCAAGGCCATGTTAGAAACTTTACGACAAAATTTTTAATACACATGTAATTTATTGTATTCTTCTTTAGAAAAGGTTTTTCTGCAACTAGCAAATGCTGGGCTATCGTTAGGAAAGTGTTTGCTTTGCTCCAAACCAGTATTGTTCCTGTGGGTGGGTCTTTTAATTTATGTTTTGGCCAGATTTTGTTTATGCATAGTCATTTTAAACAACAATCATGAATGAAAAAAATCAATGCTTTGTAAATCAATAAATTTATAAGTTTGTATAGCAGCTACTAGTTGCAATTTTAAGTGAGTAGGTAGAAGCATGACAAACACTTTTTTAAGGAGTCCTTTACACTATAGTGATAGATTATACAAGTAACTATGTACATATGTATCAGGTCAAATAAAGGTGATTTTTTGGGTACTCTAGTAGCTTACTTTCATGCTTTAGTTAAATACCCCTTAATTTTTGAAAATAGGGGGTATTTTCACTCTTTCCAAATATACATGACAAAGATTCAATTTCTATACTGGAATTTGATTTATTTATACCGAAAGTCTTAAAATAAATGATTTCATATTTTGTAGTTTAAGTACTACTGAAGGCAAAAGTAAATTAAATAATTAAAGTACTTAGCAAATTTTCTGACCACTGATACAACTTACAACACTGCCCTGTTTTCTGTATACAACGGATTTTATGTCTAAACACATCTTCAAATATCAAGTAAATAATTATGACCCTGTTTTAATTTTGTGAGGTAAGAAGTCATTAGATGACAGCACCTTAAACCACGCAGCCACCAAGGACCCCCAACATGGTTTAACAAATGAAGACAAAAAACAGGAGATGTAAAGAAGGACATGTAAATCTTTTTACCTTAAAAATAAATTTTGTCACATATTATATACATAAATAATTATATACCTGATACATGGTCACTACAAATAGGACAGGGAGTGCCTGTAGCCCCAGGTGCACCAGGATCTGTGTAAACTGGTACAGCTATTGTGGTTGTCCCCTCCTCGCTGACCACCTCCTGTTCTGCCATGCCTGTGAATGCTTCTCCATTTCCATCCAGGCCGCCTGAAGATGACTGAATGGCGATGTATTTGGTTGCCGATGCTGCCTCGGCACCTGAAGGAATGTTGGTTGTATGAATTATGTACCGTTTCCCATCATGCTCTATAATCTGCTGACCTGTATTCTGAGACACAATGATACTCTGCATCTCTTGTGAACCACCTTCAGCATTATAACAAACAACCATATTTGAATTTGCTGAACTGCCTGCTGGCACACTGCTAAGGGTAACTACTGGATTTTCTGTAACCACGGTGGCTGGTGAACTGGATTTAGGACGAGCTCCCTCAACCTGAGCAGCTACAGATGTTAAAATGTTTATATTTGAATCCGAGGTAACACTGGTGGATGAATATGATATTGCGGCCTGATTATCTACCTCTAAGTTTGCTTCATAACGTAACTGTGCTGGATCAATACTTCCTGGTTCACGTTTAATAATCGTATACATGGACTCTACATCTCTTTCATCATTAGTGTCACTTTCCTTTAAATTGTCCTGGCTAATATTGCTATTGGACACTTGTACATTGTCAGTATCCTCCACAGGTCCTGTTCTAATGAGCACTTTCTGTCCACCAATCATTACAGCTCTCACATTTGTGTCATTCGAAGCTGCCTCTGAGGCAGCCTTTGTCACACAATTCACTCCCTCCTGCCAGGCTCCACTTTGATCCTGGGACGATTTACTTGAATGTGATGCAAGAGCAGTCAACATATTTGCCATGGCCAGATCTGAGGCAGAACTGGCATATAAACTTGAAGCGTCGTTTCTACCGAGACTTTTACTGATTGTAGCAGTATTTATTGTTCCATCTTCGTTCAAAATAGATTTACTTAAAGCATTGGCTGCCATCTTTATTTTAAGCATTGTTTTTATTGTATCGCTCGCAGATGCTGCAGTGCTTGTACTGGGCGACTGAGACTGCTGTAGTAGACGAGACACCATATCTTGTTCCGAAGTTGAGGATGAACTGCCGTTTGTGCTCTCCATATTTTCACTATCAGATGGAGCTGTAGTAGTTTTTTGTTTTGGACTCGTTGCAGTTAAAGACTGACTGATGGCTTGTAATAATACTGGAGAAATCCCAACTTCATTTATGCTCGACATCTCTGAAACAACAAGAGTATAAACATATATTAATATATATCATAATAATCATGGTCACAGTCCTACACTATTAATAAGACACTGGAGTATTGTAAGCAAGTCCCCTCAATTTAAATATTGTAAATGTAATTGTACTAATTTAGTTGCCATAGCAACCAATTATTGTCAGACTGAAAAAAAGAAGACCCGCATTATCTACTTATTGTCCTCTATCCACAGGCAACGTTTCATAAACCTAGCTTGGACACTTTTAAGTAATCTTTCCAGGAGGCCGGACTGAGGGTATACTTAGTCCCGTCTGCTGAAAACTCAAAGAATCTTTAAAGTCACTGAGTGTAAACCATTTTTCAAAAATATGAATCGCTGTCGAGGATGTTCCTTGAGTAAAACAAGAACCAAGTAATGTTTTTAAAAAGCCATCTGGTCTCTTTTAACTGCACTACCTTCCATTTTAATTTTTTGTTGATTTGGCATGAAAAGTTGCAGTGAAGTACACGAGACCAATGAACATGTATATATTACAAACAACCAATTACATTTCCCATATATTTTGCTTGGTTTGCAGATCTACTTTTAATATTGTTGCATAACTCTTTCTAATGCTCTAGTGTAACAACCGACTGCCATCGAAAAGATTATTAATATAGAGTGAAAGCTGCTCATGTAATCAATGCGTACATGAACAATTGCACACAAAATAAGAAAAATAATCAGGTTGATTATTGTTTAAAATTTATAGTTTCCAGGAACGTTTCAGTTAACATTTATACATGACTTATACAAGTTCAAGGCCAAACTGTTTTGTTTATCATTTGAACCACAACTGTCTACAGTTTTGCATTAATTCATAAATTGTCATATATTTCTTCACCTCCCATATCAAAGAATCACATACAAATCCCTCTTCAATACTTACTGGTTTGCGAATACTTTGCAGCACAGCGCCCAATTTATTCCTAAATTTTCTACATCAAAGCTGTTTCGGCAGTGTTTACATCGTCCTCCGGCCATGACCTTGATCTTAGTTTCGTCCTTCACTGTTTCTAAATTCCGACCTCGACACTGCTGGAGAAGAACGCTATAACGAAGAATATACGCCTCTCCCAGTGCTGAAAATGTGTCCAAATAGTTTTACGTTTCAGAAAAACTACGAGAAATGGCGACCGGCGTGAACAAAATCGCATATCAACGTGAAGAGGCCTTCGCGAGATGGTCCGTACCTCTCCGATATATCAATCGGGATATTCCGTTAAAGAATTCGGAGATATCCGTAAGCACCCGCCTTTGTACGGAGATGAACGATACTGCACGACATTAGGCAATTCTAAACAATAAACCGGAACAAGCATGAGTCATTGCGTAAAAAATGACAACAACACGCAGTTAACTGATTTACTGAAATATTTTTTTTATCTATAAGACGAATGTCTGATGTCATCGTTATGAAAGGAACTGCAGCAAAACAGTATCGATAAAAAGTTTAGCACGATTAGAATTAACCTAGCAAGAACCAGGATGTACCATACTATAAATCTGACGGATGATAACATGGATTGAGATTGTTTTAGTATTTAACCCTCCCTGTTTGTAAACACTTCACAATGTTGAGCGTCGGGTCGATTCTTATGCTGGCGTTTTTCACTGCAATCATTGTGTACATAGTTGTAGGTAAGCACTCGAGTCATTATTTTGTTCTGGTTCTGCTCATTTCAGTTCCTTTCTTTTATATCTTTTGTATTTTATATCTTCTCGGTACATATATTTAATACATCTATATAGCCCTTTATATATTTCTTATATATGTATAGCAGATTTGTATTATTTATCTATAGACTATTCTTTTTTCTTTGCACACCATTTAGAAATTATCAAGTTTGATAGGTCAATGTAGATGTAGTTCAGTTGAATTAATCTTGTGTAAATGTTGAACATCCTTGTTGACTATCTGGTGATACTGCAACAACCTCATGTGAGGAATAGGAACAGGCACAAAGTGCACAGGTTAACATGCATTTCAACCATACAGGCTACAAAACTACTGACCCGTATTTGTAAGAAGAAGAACATGCACTAGGTATGACTCCCTGTACATGAGACCGACTCCTTTAAATCCCCTCAGAAGGGTCGCATGCTTTCACACATGGGGACCTCTGGGTCTTTGAGCTAGTATGTTCACCACTAGACAACCACAATGATAGATAAAACAAATCTTATGTCAGACACACTGCTCTTCCACATTGTCTTATTCAAACAAGGTACTGTGAAAATAATATATGATATCCTTCAGATTATCGGATAGCCATACCCACCAGACTGCCGTGTTAATCAGTGATTCAAATGCCTGTAATCCTCCATTGGTAATGAGGATTCCTATCATAAATAATTCATAATTGCTGTTAGTATTGGAAGTTCTAACAGAAAAAAGCAGTCCACAATTCAAGTACAATACTTATAAAACAGGAGTGGTGAATTTCTTCATTTATTCACTTAATTTCAATTATTTGAATTAGCCTAAAAACTAAGACCAGCATATCAGTGAATAAAACACTGTGATTTGACAAAGTCAGCCATTCCATTTTTACTTGAACTTGGGGGATACAAATAAGCACGGTGTCATTGCATACTGAAGAGAGTAATAAAGTTTTGGAATAGTCTATAGACTAATATTTCTTACTTTAAGCAATTTACACTGGAAGATATATATAACACAAACAACAAGCAGTTATTATAATACTGAGAACAGACTTAAACCAAGATACTTTTAATTAACTTGTATAATTTTGGGGGTTAATTACCATCTTATCATCGAGTCAAACCTAATACACAGTGACACCTGAGATTTGGTTTTTTTGCCATCCAAAATTCAATATAGCCACCATTACTGAGAATAGACTAACACTGAAATACTTTTAAATAACTATAAGGTTTACTTTTACTTGTGTACTTATTTACAGGTATATTATACAAGAAAGCTGTATATGGATGTGCTGGTCTAGACTGCATACCAAACATCGTGTTCTGGACATCACTTCCTGGTTTAATCAAGGATGGATATATGTTTTTTCTCAGTCCATGTCTAGGAGAGAGAATCCAGTATAGGCCCTATCAACAAATTGACACAGTGAGCTGACATGGACACAAAGCTCTACAAAGTGTTGGCCAATATAGCATTAACATCTTTAAAAAGCAAGATACTTCGATTTTGTTAATTTTTAACAAGGAATTAGAGAGATATTGGTCCTTGTTTTTAATAAACAGTGGGAAAACAGAGTAGTTGTGCTTTAATTGTTGCATTTTCAATTGATGAAATACCATGGGATGTATTTCATTGCCAAAGCTAACTACTACTATACACATACTAGGTGAATTATTTGAAGGTGAACCTATATAAATATTACCTGGTAATTATAATTTACAGCTATACTATGTAGTGGTTGGCCTTGGTTGGTACAATTATACAGTGTGCTAAAAACGCTTCCTTACCTAAAATATTTTATACATGTAAATTTTGTAATTGGTAAATTCTCAGGTTGTCTGCGAATCACATTCCACACTTACCACATAATCTAGCATTTAATCCAGCACAAAATCCACGTTTTCTATGATTTTAAGATTTATATATCTATCTATACAATAAAAATACATGTAAGCTTTTTGTCCAAAGACAAAATTTGTCTTCCTGACATATACTTGTATCCTATTTACATAAACCAAGGTAAGAACAGTATCTCTGTCAATCTGGGTATAAGTGTTACTGCTACCTACTGGTATATCATGTTACATATACTTAGCCAGGATTGTAGGTCATAGGTTCCTTCCTCCGCCACAGCTATGTGCGGTATCCTTGAGAGAGACACTTTTTCCACTTATGCTTAGTACTGGTTCTACCAAGTAAGACTTTGAGCATGATTTCACATGATTTCACAATCAATGTTAAATAAATATGTTAAAATCAATATGCTTACCCTTATGCATTTAACTGTAATAACATGAAATAACTTATAATATACTATAAGTGTCATGTCCATTTTATCATTTTTTGTCATGTTCATTATTGTGGTTAGATTACCAATCCCTCTGTGATTCCAGGGTGCCAAATGGGTGATGGCAAGAATATACAACATAGGTGCATTGTGTACATATCTAGTCATATTTGTTTTGTTGCTAGTTAAAAGGTTCTGAATAAGTTACATTCTATTTTAAAGGGAATATATCAGGGTTTTCAAAAAAAATTAAACTGTCAAAAACATTTATTTTCAATATAGTATCCCTATATAATACTCACTGATCCTGCATTGCCAAAAGGTTATGTATTAAACATGCCAAAATAATATATCGAAAAAGGATTTCCTGACATGGTTAGACTAAAATAGATTTCCCACTTAAAATTACAACATATTTTGTGACGTACTAAATGAGTCATGCGATTACACTTTGATTTCAATGTGATCTGGTTACCTGTAATACAATATATTTCATTTAAGGTGTCCAAGTGACGATATAAAGGTAATTAAGTGTTGTCCATTTATAGAATAAGGATTTCGTTTCAAGTTTTGCACTCCAATTTAAATATTGATTATGTCACATTTTGGTGAATTCGACATACCAAACCATTAGGATTTTATTTATTAATGATAATGAGATGGTCTATGTCAATTTTTAAAATCATTTTATATTTTGAGACATAGTGTTTTTTTCCTGATATACTCCCATTAAGTGCTTCTCAACACTAAGTTTATATTTTGAGACATAGCATTTTTTCCCTGATATACTCCCTTTAACTTTTTTTCCTGATATACTCCCTTTAAGTGCTTCTCAACACTAAGTTTATATTTTTAGACATACCGGTTGCATTTTTCCCCTGATATACTCCCTTTAAGTGCTTCTCAACACTAAGCTTTTATTTTGAGCTGCTTCGCTCCACTTTGGCAGGGGATACAGTATACGTGTTGTTGCTTGTATGCAGACAAGCTATAATAATCTTCTCTCTGTTTTTATCTATGACACCTTCACCAGTTTTAACTATGATGCCGTATGATTGGGTCCTTTGTTATCATCCGCCTATTTTTAAATTGATTTATTTGTGACTCCAAACTAAACTGCAGTGTTTCTTGCTCACAATGATCAATATATGGTCCTTTAGATCTGATGTTTTATTTCCATATCAATTATAGAAAATGATTAAATAATGAAAAAAAATGACATAAAGCAAACTTCAAAGTAGTACAATTTGTGTGTGTGGTTCTAAGGTTTTGGGTCCATCCGCCAAATAGTTCCAAGGTGACTCCCGGGTTGGCACTATAGTGTGGATTATTATATATCATTATGAATTCTCCAATTTGATTGGACAAAACTGGTCAAATAAAACGAAATATTGACCACTTATTCCTTTAAAAATGAACTATTGACAACTTATTCCTTTACAAATGAACTATTGACCACTTATTCCTTTAAAAACCACTTATTCCTTTAAAAGTGAACTATTGACCACTTATTCTGCCGAAATCGATTTCATCCAGTGAAAATAGTCACTAGTGGGGGGAAAAACTTCTAATACATTTTTATGTTATACAATGTACTACTTCTTGAATTACTTTTTTATTGTTATTCAATGTAATAAAACAACTATTGGCGCAAAGGAGTGAACTATTAACCTCGACTGTGTCTCAGTCAATAGTTTCCTGGTTTGGGTCAATAGTCATTTACATAAATGTACAGACCAGGCTTCAGGGAGCGTGCCTAGCTACAATGCAAACCATAGATACAATATCAAGGCTTCTGCCAAACCAAGTTTCTATGGTTGGCATTGTAGCTTGGCATGCTTGCCATAGTCTGGTCTGTACACTTATGTCTGGTTATTTGCAAATAATTATCTCCATATTATATATCATACATTGTGAATGAGCATCTGAAAAGATACCAAAAGTCGGAAATTCCATTGTTGTGAATTTAATTATTTTCCTTATATATATATAAATATATATGAATGCATATACGAATGTATATATGAACCAAGAAAACAGCTGTATTTGTCTTTGTCAAAGTTTGTATCGAGTTATTTGTGGAAATAAATAAAAAAGAGATCTTAACATTATACAATAAATGTGGACCACAATGTAAAAAAGTAGACCACAGTGTGGAAATAATATATGAATATGTGACCACAATGTCCAAAGTGTGATTGTTAAAACCTTCAAAAGCTTAAATATCCTGGAAACTTGTTTTTTTGTCAAAGTATTTAACATTATAAAGATGAGAAAAGTGTGCGGTTATATGGTGGTCAGTTAATATAGAATATTTTATATGACATAAAATCTTTATACATGTAGCTTTATGAAAATCAAATAATATGCAAATATGCAATATATTTCTGAATTTTTCTGATTGTCTTCTATTGTATGATTATGTTAAGGAAAATACATTGTTGCTAATATTAAGGAATTAAAGAGAAAAGCAATCTCAACTTGCGCCAATATCCATTACTCTTTGCGCGGATTGTCTGCTAAAAATTAATATTTTGTCTGCTACAATATTGGGATTTACCGGAAGTTAACTCGCCTATACTTTCGTAACATCAGCAGACTCCGGTTTTTTCTATTGTTTCTTACTATGCCTTGTATGCACGTCTTCTCATTCATTGGATTTTAATTAAATTTGTAGGTAGAATTAGTATGAAGTGTAGTTGTACATAATATGATTGTGGCTTTCTAGTTTCTTGGTGCCACTTCTACACTGGTGATAGTGGATAGTAAGGGAGATATTTTTATCATAAATAATTTTAGTTTAAGTTGTTTTCCTTGATATTTTTAGCCTGCCGGGACAAATGTCCAGGAGAGCTATTGCCATGACCCCGGTGTCGGCGATATCTGTAGACACTCAGGTTCAACTTTTGCGTTTTGTTGCGTTTAAGCTTTGGTGTTTGTCTCCTTTTTCAGTCTTTGCATAGGTGGTGAGTTTTATCACATGGGCAAGCTTTGTTTTCTTCTGACAAATCTTGCTAATGAATGTTTGTAGTCACGTTTCTTGTTAACCATGACCAACTAAATGGAGATCTGATTGAACTTATTTATTGTGTTCTATATTTTGTTAATGACTGTATAATATACTGAAATAAATAAATTTAACATGTCTTTTTATATGAATAGTTTTACAATATATTTGTAAATGACAAAATTAATCTCATGTATTTTGGTATTTATCAATACTTAGGGAATCAATTTAGATTATGGTTTCATTTCTTGCATTCTCAGCTTAAACAGTTACTGCCCCTTTATGAAAAACAGTGTTTTGTTTGATGAAAACTTTTATTATATAAGACTTCTAGTGAATTGCATGGCAACAGAGAACTTTTTAAGGAATTTAAAGGCTGCAAAGAATGTATCAGAAAATGCAGGTCATGCATATCTGTAATTGGCATGTTGGCATAAAATACCTCCTATCACATTAAAATAAAACATGTGTGTATCACCTGATTAGTGCAAAAACGTGCCAAGTGACTTCATATTTCATGTATACTTGGCACATTATTGCAATACATACAGGTACCGGTAGTCACGTAATATTGAAATCAATCTCATTTACATTGATTTAATAATAAATTCTGTTTGATGCCAATTCAAATTCAGTTTTACGTTATGACATTTGTGATTTCCATCATTAGCTAGGTAACTAAAGAATTTTGTATGTCATCTATGTAGGTTTACATGTATTTTCCTTGCCAAACTTATTTCTTTCAGTATATATACATTTACAGGTATTTGTGATAAACTTACCATAATATTGTATGTTCTTGATAAATATGTTACTGATAAAAGATGTGTCTTTTTTTGTCAGTTTGCCATTATTCTGTTTGTATTAATTTTTGTGATCGAGTCATTCCACTGTAATGGTTTCATACAAGTTTAGTTAAGGAATGTATTTTATATAATGAATATTCCTGAGAGAAGAGTTTAATGTTTTCTAAACAATGGAGTATATATAAACTTTGCTTGTTGCTTGTTAGTTCATATTTCATGAATCTTCAGCAAATGACTGAATTTATTGAATATTTAGCATCATTTTATATGTAATCGAGGGCTAACAGGTGATCAGTTAACCTAACCACTGTTTCCTGGAAGCTTAACCAGTACTAGAGCACACCCCATCTCCGCAAGTAACTGATAACTTTCCCACTTTAATCAGGGGTGAGAGACATTTGATAATGAGATGCAATGTCATATATCAATCATCACAGAAACTGTGGCCAGGTGGGGATTCAAACTCCTGACCCCTGGATTGATAGTCAGACGCGCTACTGACTGAGCTAATCGGGGCCCGGCTCAGCAAATGAAGTTTATTCATTATATTTATTTTATAAATGCACCCAGTCTATAAAAACATTTCCTGTATATCAATTTAATAATCCAGGGCTAATGCTCTACCGACTGACCTAGCCGAACAGCTGACATATGTTGCTCTCTTAACGGATTACGTATACACTTTTATAACTGTAGTATCTTGGATAAGTTTTTGAACTGGCTAAATCTGTAAAATACTGTTGGGAGCCATGGCTCCTAAATTATCAAAACTTATGTTATTTGATGTGTGCTCCCGAGCACTTGCAATTGTCATCTTTCAGAAATTGTCTGTGGCCAGGTGAATAATACATGTATCAATCCACTACAAAGGTACAATTGAACGTAATACTTTGACCAGATTGGACAAGTACATATTGGAGTTTGACTTATTCACAATAGTTGCATATCTATAATATCTCAACTGACCAAATTTAAATGGCTGGGGTACAGCCTTTGCATTATAAAAAATGGCATTATTTCCTCTGCCACAGGTAAACGATTAAGGGCCAACGTGGTAATCTTGTTTTATTTTCAGTCTATCATATAACAAAAGTAAATCAACAAAAAGAAATAATTAAAGAGATTTTTATAAACAAAACTACCAGTAAATCATTTGTTCAGAGACGAACCCAAGCTGGGACCAGCTGACTCAGTAATGCCTCTAATTGGTGCTCTTGTTGTCTGTGTTTAAATCCTGCCTGGCAACTGTAAATCTCTGATGATTGGTCACAAGCTTTGTTCTACAGCCATGAGTCTCCCACTTCCGAATATGTGGGGAAGCAGTTGTTGACTTAAAGAGATAAAGTGTGTATAGTACTGGTTATCTGCCAAGCAGATCTCATTGTCTAGATCTAGCCATTTAATAACTGAAACCTTCAAACGTGTTGAAAAAAATGGAAAAACATAGACAAGACAATAACCAGCGATTTAACTCATTTTGAGTGGAAGGCTCTGACTGATTTAAAGTCTTAAATTATAGTTAATCATTATACACTAGGTCAGAAATGGGATTCTCAAAACATTCTTCTAAATAATTGTTACAGGCAAACATGGCAATGTGGGAATTCAATTTTATTAATGTTCAAGAATCAAATAAGTATTCATATATACGAATAATTTTCAGAAATGGATGAAAATTATTCAAAATTGCCATGTGTCCTTTGAACACTTTTTGCTTGTACAAGTAAATCTTGACAAGTAAATCTAGACAAGTAATTATTGCCGAGTAATCTTGATAAATATATATTTATAGATACATGTAAATATTATTCCGTGACATCTCCCGAACATTGACAATATAATATTGACAAGTCAATATTGTCAGGTAAATATTGTAATTTCCTTGTTTTATTGATGGAATTAGATCACTTTTTTATATTTCAAGTTTGGAGAAGATGCATTTATAGTTCTTTATAAATATTTGTTAATGACAGCTTGACAGCATCAAGGTCTGAAATGACAACACAAAAGTCACGTTTATCTTTAACCTGTTTTTATAATGCATAATCAATACAACAATTCCTTCCAGCTAACATAACAACAGAGTATTTCACACATAACAGTATAAGGCAATAAGTTACTTAATCACAACTAGACAATATAAGTTACTTAATCACAACTAGACAATGTAAGTTACTTAATCACAACTAGACAATGTAAGTTACTTAATCACAACTGGACAATGTAAGTTACTGGGTTGTAATACACTGTATCACAACCAGACAATGTAAGTTACTGTGCAGTAATACACCATATCACAACTAGACAATGTAAGCTACTGGGTAGTAATACACTGTATCACAACCAGACAATGTAAGTTACTGGGTAGTAATACACTGTATCACAACCAGACAATGTAAGTTACTGGGCAGTAATACACTGTATCACAACTAGACAATGTAAGTTACTGGGCAGTAATACACTGTATCACAACCAGACAATGTAAGTTACTGGGCAGTAATACACTGTATCACAACCAGACAATGTAAGTTACTTGGCAGTAATACACTGTATCACAACCAGACAATGTAAGTAACTGGGCAGTAATACACTGTATCACAACTAGACAATGTAAGTTACTGGGCAGTAATACACTGTATCACAACCAGACAATGTAAGTAACTGGGCAGTAATACACTGTATCACAACCAGATAATGTGAGTTACTGGGCAGTAATACACTGTATCACAACTAGATACTATAAATAACCAGGCAGTAAAACACTGTATCACAACTAGACAATGTAAGTTACTGGACAGTAATACACTGTATCACAACTAGACAATGTAAGTTACCGAGCAGTTATACACTGTATCACATCTAGACAATATAAGTTACTGGGCAGTAATTAATATCATAAGTTACACATCACAACAATTAAGGTGTACATCTTTTTTCAGAAAAATGTATCATGTGAATTTTTTTTGATAAATTATTTTGTAAACTTTTATATCATTATAGTTAATCAAAGTTATCTGGACCATGAGGTGTGTTTAAAAATATGTGGACTTTTGTAATATTTTCAACATTTAATAATAAAAATGATATTGTCATTAAAAGTTATATTTGCTTTATGCAATTGCCAAATTTCATATTGATACTGAATACTGTTACATAGCAACAGAGCTAGAAAATATGCATGTAATGGCTACCCGGAGCAGTCCGATGATGTCAACGAAGTCAAGTATTTGCACAATGTTTAACTGGCCAAATCTACATGAACTTAAGTTTCAAAATCATTGCACAGTTCAAGGAATATTGATATAGATATGTGTATGATAATTGGGTGAAAAGACAAGTATTAACTCCACACTAGAGTCTGGTGGATACTTTGACAAGATGTGATTTGGCCGTTTAAACTTCATGCGAAAATTTGATGTTAACATCATTGGAATGCTCTGGGTAGCCATTACATGCATATTTTCTAGTGCTGTTGCTACATAACTGTATTTGATATAGATAGTTAGTTTGACAGTTGGGCCATCCTTAAAAAAATATTTGTTAGCTGTGCCATTATTTTTCATGTGAGTAGGTAGGTAGCTATTTTTTTGTGCTAATTTTGATTTTGCATTGTCATCTTAAAGAACAATGGACATAAATCATGAGAAAAATAAATGCTTTGAAAGTCAATAAAAATATTGGGTAGCTAAATCTTTGAGTGAGTAGGTAGGAGCATTGCAAACAATTTATTTTTTAAGGATGGCCTTGCATAGAAATATTTCTTTTTATGGTAATATAATTTTTATTCATGTGCTATATTAAATGTTGGAAATATACAACATATTTTAAGAACACACCTCATACTTTATTGATGCAGGCAACCATCCCAATAACACAGATTCCAGTAGATAAATGTTACACAAAAGGGGAACCAATATATCACCATGGCAACTATAAATCAACAAAAAATAATGCCTGTATTAAAGTAGAGAAACAAATTTAGAATAGAATTGGCGAAACTATATTACAACAACATACGAGAAGAATTAATTCACTTTTATACTTCATCCTCATGACAGCTAAAGATACTTCTGAAAACTTTGTTCAAAGGTTTTGTACATGTAAACTGAAATTAAATATCCCATAATCTTGTCCACCATAAGCACATTAATGATAAGCAGAAAATATATAATATTCCATACACAATTTATTTCTCGCTGCTCTAAAAAACTATTATGCATGTAGCAAACAAACTATCATATACATATATTTATATATAAACAAACTATCATATACATATATTTATATATATATAGATATGGAGATACTTATTTGTAAACAACCACACATAAAAGTACTCAACAGACTACAGCAAGCATGACTAGCTACAATGCACATGGAAATGATTTTGTAACGTCTTTTTGTGTATATATGGTATGTCCAGTTTCATTGGCAGAGGAATGAATGAATGAATAGAGTTTTACAGCGGCCCAACACATTATAGGTTATTTGACGCCAACAGGAAGGAAGATTCTAGGCTCACTCTACATGTACAAAAACAAAAAATTAATATACAGATTAAAAGAAATACATCAACAAATGAATATGCAGAATGAACCTAGAACCTTGATACCTGCAGAACTGCAGAGTTTCAGCAAATTCTATCATATTACTCAATTTGTCGCTTCTTACGACATGCATAAGCCACAGTGATCCTATTCTTGCCATCACTCATGGCTCCCTGGAACCACACAGGGGTTGATAATTTAACCACAATAGTGAACATGACAAAAAATGATAAATTGAACATGACACCCATTTGGAGGGTTCCTACCCCTCTGCAGAGATCGACAGTGATTCTATTCTTAGCCGGAACCACACGGGCTCATTGGCAGAGGAAGACCTCAGAAAGAATCTGAGTAGAACCATTCCCCTTCCGCAAGTACTTGTAACTGGCAAACTGTCACATATAAAGTTTTTGGAGTGAGCAGGTCTCAGCCTACGGCCTCAGCTTGACCACTCGGCCACACAAGTCCCATTATGAATATATTACAGTAACCAAGTTTTCCAATTGGTTATCTTGGAATATCTAAAAATTTTAAAAAAGGAAAAAAAAAGTAGCTTTAATTAAAATACAGGTTAATTTTGTTCAACTCCAGTCTATGTGAGGACATGTGTACTATGTCTGTTAGCTAACGATGTAGATGTGCACGTGTATACATGGCTCCTACAGGATATCATCTTCTTCAAAAACAATCTAAATAAACTAAATTATCGTATTATAAGTTGTGTGCATTGTGTATTGATAAGATAAATACAAACAATAGATTAATAATATCACAGATAAAACATTCAGACCATGTTTAGAGCTTATTCAAACATCACTAAGGAAACATTCTGGTTTCAAATAGAACTGGAAGTCATTTCACAAAATAACTTACGATAGAAATAATTAGTAAATGAAAGTGAGTATTGTTCATAATATTACATATAACTCCAAATGAAACCAAACTTGATTGAAAAAATCAGAAAATGGTAAATAATTCTGAAAATACAAACGTAAATTCATATGGATGACTATGAAATATATTATGCATATTTGTTACTTTACGTTTACGACTGATTTTTATCGTAAACCAGATATGGAGATATTTCAACATGCATATTAACATACATTTATTCATAAAATTAATATCGCTACATAACTATATCAAACTGATTATTTATAAGCGCATGATAATGACCAGGCATACATTTATATACATGCATTGTAAACTCCAAATATCAATGACAAATAGGAAAACAGGTATTAAACATACACACCTAAAATTTTATTTGAAATTCACATATCTGCAGAAACAAATATGTTTTTAAAAAACAAAAAAAAAAAACAGAATGTGTGCAAACATTTATCGGAGCATAAACGGGGGCAGTAGTGTAAGGGTTGGCGGCTCACGTCAGAGGTTGCGGATTCGATCCCCAGCTCGACCTGATGTTTGAAAAAGCATGCATTTTGTTATGTTAAAAGAAGTCCGATACAAACTAGCTAAGCTTACCAAAGCAACACTACATAACATTTTTTTCACCATTAAACTAGCATCAACAAATCAGTTCATAAATATTCCTTTTCTCAGACGTTTTCGGCAAGAGCCATTATCAAATAATATTTTGAAGCATAAAACAAAGCACCTAAAATGGTTCATGCATCCAAGGATTCACATGAGAAAATTTGAAATCAGTTTAAAAAACTGCGGTTTAATAAACTGATATACATATATGCACGAAAAAAGTTTTAATACTGTGACCACATTTTTATAATCAACAATAACCGATTCCTCAGTTTCATCTCCATACCAGAAGCTGACACAAATATTTTGGTGGTCAAAGTGCAATAAACAATATCGATTGCTTTAATTCACTATAAACATTTCACAATTTATACAGTTTCATATAAATCCGTGTGTGATCTTTCCTTCATGATGAAATCGCTCCAATTCTGAAAGAGCCCCCGGTTATGCATGTTGCCAGTACTGAATACAAAACATCTTGTTCTCCGCTGTTTCACTGCAGTGTGAAGCTCCTGGGATGTCAGGTTCTGAGAAATTAGTAAAACCTGGTGTACAAGTCCGACAAACATGATCGTGGTCACCAAGATTGAGTACCAGGCACCAGCATAGCACACTCCCCATCTATACAATTGTAAAAAAATAATATAACAGTAATAATTGAAATGCGAGTTTCATTTAATAGAACAAAACAGAATTTCAATGATATAAACTGTATATAGTTTCTCATCAGATACAAATACAATTTACATACTTGTGCAAATACATGTGGTAGGTATTTCAATCAATGTAACCTTTAAGTCATTGTTTATGTTTTGTTAGAGTTAAGTTTCCTATTCAGAAAGTCATAGACAAAATTAAGCAAAAACAAACCTAAATGAATATTGAGAATGAAATGAAACAGGATCATTAAGGGCATTGCATTTCTTATTTTAGATACCTCTGCGATGAATTTAGAACAAAATTAACATACAGTGAAAGCGGTCAATGCTGTTAAGCAGCCACTTGTCTTAAGCAGCCACATTTGCTATTTCCAATGTCTTTGCTTTTAGACCAAGAGCAAATTAACCTGCATTAGGCAACAATCTGTCCTCAAAGGCCACTTTTGCTCCTTCCCTAGACTGGTTGCTTAAGAAAGGTTTGACTGTACACTTTTTATGATTTCAATAACTTTAAAAATTTACTTCTTCTGATTGTGTAGTATTTTTAATATAAATCTTTCTTATAGTATTGCAAGCTTTATATTTAAAGTGGTAAAGTGGAATTCATCTTCCACATAAAATTACACTCATTGACATGACTTATAATATATAGTAATTTCCCCATTAACTGTGATTGAAACAAAAAATGATCCATTTCAATGACTCCAGCATATGTTCTTCTTCAGAAAAACCACATGATTAATTGATTGAATATTTAGCATCATTTTTATGCCATTGAGGGCTAACAAATGATCAATTAACCTAACCGCTGTTTCCTGGGACTAACCAGTACTCGAGCACACCTCATCTCCGCAAATAACTGATAACTTTCCAACTTGAATCAGCAGTGAGAGACAAGTGATAATGAGACACAATGTCATATATCAATCATCACTGAGACTATTGCCGGGCAGAGATTTAAACTCACAACCCTTGGATTTACAAGTGTTACAATGCAGCGAGAAACATTATAGAGCATGATCACTGAATTGTTTAAATCGCTCACTTTAAAGTTGGTTATTACATGTAAGTTAAAATCACACTCATTTAATAACAAATAATGAATTGTACTGGAACCATCCATATTTATAAATGTATAGCCTAAACGATCATTAACAATGGGCGCCTTACATAAATCATAAAGTTAAATGTCATATTGTAACCAATTCAAACAACACATTTACTACAACTTAATAAACAAAGATTCTTATATGAGTGCTCATTTATTATTTAATTTATCAATTATATTCTTCCAGTCATGCCAGGCCCAGTTAGCTCGGTCAGTAGCGAGTCTGACTATCAATCCATGGGTCATGAGTTTGAATCTACACCTGGTCTCTGTGATGATTGATATACAACATTGTGTTTCATCATATTCATTTCTCACCACCGATTCAAGTTATAAGTTACTTGTGGAGAGGGGTGTGCTCAAGTACTGGTTAACCTTTCAGAAACGTTCATGTTGACTGATCATCTGTAGGCCCTTGATGGCATAAAAATGATGCTAAACATTCAATATCAATATTCCAATCATAGCACTACGTCAACTCTTTAAGATGACATCACTTTCATTTTAGATATTTTGTCCTCCGTGGCCGAGTGGTCTAAGGCACCATCGCAAGATCACTTAACTCTCACTACTAAGGTCATAGGTTCGAGTCCTGCTCGCTCCAAAAACTTTATGTGAGAAAGTTTCCACTTACTTGCGGAAGGACGGTGGTTCTACTGTCTGAGGTCTTTCTCCACCAGTAAAACTGGATATGCCATATATAATTTGATATGTGTTGAAAATGGCGTAAAACCCCATTCAAAAAAAAAAGGAAAAGAAAAGATATATTGTCAAGCTGCTCGGCACCTCATGCACAAAAGCTGATTATAACGACAAAACTGAGTGATATTATGAATGTTACGAAACTCTAACTACTGATTACTGCTGATTGAGAACAAATTCAAACTGTGAAAACCATGATTTTAATTACCTTTATGCAAGAGAGCTTGAGTACAAAACCACAAAACGAAAAAATTCACTTTATTTATCTCGCTTGAATCAGCTTGACAAGATATATAAAATTAATGTTAAGGAACATTTCGTTAAAACAACATTATTCAAATAAAACATGTTACTTCAGAAGCAATAAAATGCACAATGCCAAATCTAAACTTACTTAAAGTCTCTGTAAGCAGTATGGAACGGACACATTGTCTCATGTGGCCATACAGGGTCACAAACTGATAATAGAGTCAAGTAGCTGCCATAGTAACCAGAAAACACAAACAAAACCATGGCAACCAGGAAGGATCGATGGTTATCCTCTCCTACACAACTGTCTATCCTGAAATTTATCAGAATAAATGTGATTTTCATATATAATTTAGTTTTTCAGTTATAACAGTCAATGAACAAGAAATGATATTAAAAAACATTAATGAAATGAACCATGATGTCCATTGCTTAAAAGTACTTTACTGACAGAGAAACGGGAATACATACAGACAGACAGACGAATGGACAACTGATGGTCAAACAGGCACACTAGATTGACACAGTGATGGTTCTTTTGTTGTATGTTGGCATTGTATACTGTGCAGACCGACAGCTTGACGGACAGATGAATTATCAACCAACTGATGGACAAACAGACACATTGATGTTTCACACTTAAATGTTGATATCACATGCAGTACGGACGCACAAACAGACAGTCACAATGATGGTTCTGTGTAATGCAGACACCACTTACAAACCTGTATTACCTCTATTAAGCAGCCACTTGTCTTAATCAGACACATTTGCTTTTTCTCATTTCTATATTTTCAGAGCAAATTAACCTGCATTAAGCAACAACTTGTCTTAAAAGGACACTTTTGTTTCTTTCCTCGACTGGCTGTTTAATACAGGTTTGACTGTATATACACAATATACAGAGACACATCAACGTTCCCTTAATTTAATACAAACATCATATAAAGGTAGAGCCATATAGTTGTTGTTGTTGTTGTATGGTGTTTAGCGTCGCTTTCAACAATTTTTCAGTCATATCGCGACGGTGTCTACTTGAGACAGTATTCTGAGCGCTGTCACACTGGAGTATCATGCCGCAAACATGGTATGATACCCCCCCCCCCCCCCCCCCCTCAGTCACATTATGCTGACACCGGGCCGACTAGACCTAGAACTCTCCTCTAAATGCTGAACGTCAAGCGAGGAAGCTTCTAGTACCATTTTTAAAGTCTTTGGTATGACACGGCCGGGGATCGAACCCACGACCTTACGCATGCGAGGCGGATGCTCTACCACTAGACCACGCCGCGGTCTCAGAGCCATATAGACAGACAGTTGAACAAAGAAATCAACAGACAGACACACATAAGACACTATGAAAATCCCTATGTTTATTGGAGATACTAAATACAGACAGATGGAGAGAACGACAACTGACCAATCAATGGACTTACCAGACACAATGATGGTCCCTATGTTTAATGCAGATACCGCATACAGTACAGTGGCCAGACCGTGCAGGCTTCTCAGCGTTACACACGCTACACCAGTTGTCTTGACCATCCTTTGTAGATTTCTCAACATCTGCAAACATACCATTATCATTTATTAAACATTGGTTAGATACTATTTTCAGTACATTACAACGTATCCAGTCTAAAATGCTCAGATTGACTGGACACAATCCACAACTTAGTAATCGTAAGACCATTATGACTACAGGGGACTCTATTCAATAAACAATACATTAGCATTAGCTGTGCTGTAAAAGTATATATTTATAAGGAATATTACACATTTACTTGTAATATTCACTTCTATTATCAGTGGATAGTGTTGGCTGCTCACGCGAGAGGTTGTGAGTTTGATCCCCCGATTGACCTGATGGCTCTCATAAAACAACACTCAGTACTGGTTCTACCCAGGAAGTGGACTCGAGAGTGTTTCATATAAGCTCTGAGCTTTCATCACAAACAAGCTAAAATAAATTAATTTAAACTAATTTTAGATGTTTAAAAATGTTTCGATCATGCAAATTGCTCTTGAATTAAAGATATTGAGGTTTGAAGGAAAATTTATCATAATTTGTCGTTATTTTAGCTGCAGTATACAAATTTTGTAATCACAAGTACTTCAACAATTTAAAACACAAATTTCTGGGAGTGGTATTGTTTCGACGACAATTTCATTCTGCAGTGTAAGAATTTCGATTTGTATTCCTGAGATGAATGGAAGTTAAGATAATTTGAAACAAGATATTGCGAGATTTTGCGTGAATACATGAGCATTCAGACAATCTCAAACAGTTGCCTTTCCTCCTCTATATAATTCCTTGTATTCAGGAAGCAGACTATAGAGCGGTTTATATAAGATCTAAGCTTTTGTTGCAATCAGGTTAAAATTAAATAGCATAAACTAAAATTATCATAACTACACAAGTCATAAGTACATACTCAACAGCATTAACATTATTTTTATAGATCAATTATACATAAAAGAAATTTAAAAACACATTTTAGGATATGTCTTCTGTGCAGAATAGCAACAACTAACACAGAGACACATAACCCGAGCCTACTCTAGTCATTAAGAACCTTTTGATAAAAGGAAGACAATAATTATCAAGTTGTATGTTAATGTCTCACTGTTAACTAAGTAATCATGATGACCTTGACCCCAACAGCCCATATATAAACCTGCCACTTTGTCCATTCTAGCTAGTATTACACAAAAGTTTCATGGCAATATCTCGTTCCTTACAAAAGTTGAAACAAGAATGTACAACAGGATAAAATAATCCCTATAAAGCTTGAGCATGCCCCGGTTAGCTCCGCTAGTAGCGCCTTGGACTATCAATCCAGGGTTCACGAGTTCACTTGGCAACAGTCTCAGTGACTGATGTACAACATTACTTCACTGTCATTTGTTTTTCATTGCTGATTCTAGTGGGAAAGTTATCAGTTATTTGCGGAGAAAGGTGTGCTGGTTAACCTTCCAGGATCCCAGGAAAGAGTAGTTCAGTTTACTGATGATCTGTTATATAATATAAGATTGACTGATTGAATATTTAGCATCATTCTTATGCCATCAAGGGCTAACAGACGATTGGTTAACCTAACCGCTGTTTCCTGGGACCCTGGAAGGTAAACCAGTACTCAAGCACACCCCATCTCCGCAAGTAACTGATAACTTTCCCACTTAAATCCGGATGACAGATGATGATAATGAGACAGACGCAATGTTGTATATCAACCATCACGGAGATTGTGGCTGGGTGGGGATTCAAACTCATGACCCCTAGATTGATAGTCAGATGCGCTTACAACTGAACTAACCATGCCAGGCTCCTATGGTAAAAAAATGTCCATAATATTCAAACAAACAAATAAACTTATATAGCACAAAAAAAAATGTTTGGTAGAGGTTTTGAAATTTATAAAAAAGCTTCCTCTGCCAGAGAAAATTCAAGCCAATACACACACCAGCTGAAAATGTGAATAAAATCCACATACTTTTCTCAACTGCAATTGTTTCTAGGTCAGCATGTTCAATGACTTCAAATCCTTCGTCAATATCATCATATCTGTCCTTAACTGGTTTCCCTTCAAATCTCTCACCTTGTTCCTCTCCATATCCAAACCAACTGTTTAAATGCTGTTTCACAGTTTCACTAACCAAAACACCTGGGTCTTTTTTAGCATACATCAGAGCCATGCATGTTAAAATCATGGCCACACTTAGAAGTAAATTGTCCCATTTAGACACATTTGTGTAACGGCAGATAACTAGCTCAAACAACAAATACATATAAACTACTGATGATAGTCCCCAAGCAAAGAAAAATTTAGTTCTAGATTTCTTTGTCTTTCTCTTCCAGGTACGATAAAAGAAGAAGCAAAAGTATGGCAACAGAGTCAACACAAAGCAGGTTGTCATTGGTCCAATAGCAGCTATCATTAGACTGGTTGGAATAAGAATAACGGGTGTGGCTACTTCAATATTGATACGTGACGCTCCTCCCCCTTTCAAACCAGGAATGCGACATCTGTCTCCAAGTGTGTCTATGAAGCGATCAATCAGAGATGTTGGTATCTTCTCACATTTAAAACATCTGTAATTAAAATCACAAGCTTTATAAAGATTTATTGTCTATAACTTGTTTATTTGATTCATGCTTTAGTCAGCTGAATATAATCAGTTATTAGCTCAACTTTCAAAGAAAATTGGGGACGTGGCTATTGTACTTGCTCAGTAATCATTATACATCAATGAAACTTCAAGTGTGTGTTCAAAATCATAAATGACCGGGCCCAATCAGCTTACTTGATAGTTCATCTGACTGTTAATCCATCTGACATCGAATCTGCCCACGGGCAGCCACAGTTTCCGTATGATTGATATATGACATTGTCTCATTATCATTTGCCTCTCACCTCTGATTCAAGTGGGAAAGTTATCAGTAACTTGCAGAGATGGGATTGCTTGAGTACTGGTTAACCTTTGAGGATCTCAGGAAATTTCTCGAAAAAGAGGCTAATTTAGCTTATCATCTGTTAACCCTCAATGGCATAAAAACATTCAACCAATCAATCAAGCACAATCATAACAAGACTCAATGGGACAAATGATAACATCAGTTTCAATTTAAGGCAGAATTAAAGATTGAAAAAAAATGAAATAAATTAAACAAGAGGGACAAGATGGCCCTATATCGCTCACCTGACTGACCTTGAGTCACCCAGCTTAAGTAGATTATATAATACGTGTACACTCAAAATTCCAGAAAGACGAGATGCAATTTTTTTAATTTTATTAGAATTTTGATTCGTTTTGAAGATGTAACAGATGCGTAGAAGAGTTCAAACTTGGTAGAGGTTCACCCATGGTAAATGTCAGTGAAATTACATCAAAATCAGGTCAGCAGATTCTGACAAAAAGGCTTTTGAAGTTTTTACTATAGCTGCCTATACGTTTGGAGACTGTTCCAAACCTAAGTCTTCGAACTAAGATAAAAATCAAATTCCAGCACAATACTAACCTGTTATGTTTGAGAACAGTTTCAAACTAAAGCATCAGCCTAAACTATTGTGCATGAAACAATCCACAGTTCCAGCACAATAAATATTTCTATGAGTTTCAAACACAAGCCTATCGCTTGAAAGAATCTTTGTTGCAGTGCACTATCCCCCAAAAACAATTAAGGTCCTCCTTCGAGATTTCAACTACACTTTGACACTGAAAATCTCAAGCAGACTTCTTGCTGTGAAGAAACTAGCTAAAAATATGGTATTGCTGTCTGAACCATAAAAAACTTTTGCATTCAGAAAAACACCTATTTTAAAATGGTTCATGATTTATGAATAATATTTCAATCATTGATTATACTTGTATCATTTATCTTTTTATGATGAATTATCTTTTAAAACTTATATCTGGTATAATATTGTATAATAATAGCAAAAAAAAAAAGTTTATTTAAAGAGTTTATTACCTCTTCTTATAATAATTGCTATAAACAGATATTTATGCTATAAAACAAGGACATTAATTTGACATAAAACTAACCCCACCCCCTGACTGCCATGTTTTTTGATGAATCAAGATGGCTTGAACAAACTTAGTAGAGAGTCGCCCAAGGAACATTTCTGTGAAATAATTTTAAAATCGAGCCAGTAGTTTCTGACAAGAAGATGTTTTAAGCTTTTACTATAGCTTATATAGTAAACTAACCCTACCCCATGGCCGCCATGTTATTTGACGAATCAAGATGGCTTGAACAAACTTGGTAGAGGGTCACCCAAGGAACATTTCTGTGAAATTATTTTAAAATTGAGCAAGTCGTTTCTGACAAGAAGATTTTTTAAGTTTTTACTTATTAAACTTGCAATGCCCCCTGGGGGCCATGTTATATCAAAATTGGCCCAGTGGGTTCAGAGGATAAGTTGTTAAAAGCTAAAAGTTAACGATGGACAACGGACGACAGACGACGGACAACAGGCAATCACAAAAGCTCACCTGTGAGCCTTTGGCTCAGGTGAGCTAAAAAAACAAAAGTACTCATCATCTGCATTATATTATGTAATGCAGGGTTAGTTGTAACTATGATCCAAGTATGAGTGTCCTAGCACTAGTACTTATTGAGAAAATGTGTAAAAAAGAAAACTTAACGTTGGAGGTAAATACAAAATTCAGCATCAAACAATGTCAATGGACCATGAAATGTAGGTCACACTCAGCATCTGCAGTATAGAATGTGATGCAGGGCATTAGTTGTAACTATGATCCAAGTATGAGTGTCCTAGCACTTGTACTTGTTGAGAAATAGTGTAAAAAGGAAAACTTAACGTTGGAGCTAAATATAAAAGTTTGACGCCGCCGCCACCATTGATAGAAAAGCAACACCTTAATCTCGCCGCGACAAAGGAGCGAAAGCGAGATAAAAACTCATAGGGATATGTGCTATAACCTTCACTTGTATTTTGTTAGAAATGTATCCCTTTTTACATTTAAAATTGGGTTATATTTTTTTATTTTACCTCAGTTTAAGTCTATGTTAAATTGACCATGCCTGATCAGTCAATAATGTTTAATACTGCTCGGTTATATTGACGGCAAAATAATAACACATGCACAACTTCGATTATTTTCCAGTTTCATTCATTCGATAGCTATTGTTTTGAAACAAGCTTCAAAAAATGTAGCTAGGAGTCTTCTGACAGCTATATGCATATTGTACCCTTCTGTCAATTGATTATATTGGACCAACCTGTCTGCGATTTGGTCAAGAGCTTCACAGTCGCAGCAACACGCCAGTACATGACTCTTTTCTCCATTCATGTTCTCATATTCACAACAACATAATGCTTCATTCCCAGCCGTAATAAAATCTGCAGTAAAAAACCTGATTATTAATGTTTAACAAAAATGTTGCACTTTTAATCATATTTTGTTATTTAATTGCTGTACTTTACAAAAATTTCATTAAAAGTCTATAAAAAATTAATATTCTTGGGGCAAAATCAGTCAAAGAAAACAAATGTTTTTCTTTTTTAATGACATTGTAGATATTTTGAATAATGATAAAGGCTAAGAAACTGCCAAGCTCCTGTGACAGAGTCAAATTTGAACAAACATGAGAGTCCCACATCATTTGCAGTCTTATAAATAATGTTCCAGTTTGTTAAAAAATGTACCACATGCTAATGCAATAAAGATCATAGTAACTTTTTGCACCAATGGAACAAAGGAAGATCTATTAAATGCTTTAAAAAAATAAAATCAACTAAATTCATGGTCTGTGTCTCACAAAACTCTTTGAGAGTCGGAGCATCTTGTGGCAAATAATATGTCAGACCTTTGCATTAATGCACAAAGAACAAAAATGCATAAACATAATTATATATATATATAGAGTACTCATTAAATTAATGTCTTATGAGTTTGATTTCTTTGGTTTTTGGAATATTTTGTTTGACACAAAAAGCAAAAAACAACATGATTTTTTTACATTCTCCATTCTGGTTGATAATCATCTTTCATATCACAAGCAACAATATTCTTGTTTTTCCAAAGGTCACGCAACGGTTTTCTTGTATTTCAAAAGGTCACGCAACAGTCTTCTTGTATTTCCAAAGGTCACCAATTGTTGGAATATTCTTTCATCTAGGCTCTGAACCATCTGGTGTAAAAGAAATTGTCACCTAGATTCTATTAGTATTTTTGTAGAACATTACTTTAAACGTTGGGTATAAAAGTTTAGTAAAACAGCAGAAAGAGAGTGATCAATTTAAATGAGGTAATGTTGTTACACAAAGCAGAATGAACAAATCATTTCATTTATAATTAAAATTATTAATATTTTTTTTATCAATAGAAACAGGGGGAAAATGGAAAATTCAGGGGAAAAAATACAGTCAGATTTTTACAAAAACCTACAGTATTTGGATTTGGTTCTATAGGAGTTCAAAGAAACAAAATCTATTGATTGTTTGGAGTTGTTATTACATCAAGTAGTATCTAAGTAGCTGATGCCTGCAAAAAATATGCAAGCATGTGATTTACTTTTATGACCATTATCTAAGTAGGAATAGACTTTCTACATGTGTAAATATGGATTGTAGATATATGACGAAAAATATCAACATAAATATTCAATTTAAAATTTATATAGATGGGCAGCATTTTTATAATTTGGATATCCGATTTGCTGTCCACTAAGCAGCAAAATAAAAAATCTCTAAAATGCTTATTAGAGATGTGCACTATTTTTCTACTTATTTGGAATGTTTTCAAAATACTTCAGCTATAAGAATAGGGTTAGGATATAAAAGCCATTATACATTTTTTTAAAACAGACTATTGTACTGGCCTATTACCATGAGTCTAAAACTTTGTCAATAATAAACCGGCAATAAAGATACTTAGTTATAAACAGTTGTCGATACAAAATGTAAACAAATGGCTATAGCAAATTAAATAGCTAAACAAAAAAAACAACAAAACAACATAGATAAGACTTTGAGTCCTGACATTTGGGTCGACAGTTCAAACTGTTACCTACGCTATCGACACAGACAGTAGTACAATACACTTAATATTGATATCTAGTTTATTTTATAGTTTATGTAACATATATATCTGCTGTCATACTACAATCACCCCTTATACGGTAGGTTTCATCTAAAATAGAATGAAGAAGTTTCAAAATAGCGGATTGGGTTTATATATCGCGGTATTAGGTATACAAAGGATACTCACAAATGTTCAGTTCCAAACAGACAAAAAATCAATCGCGAAAATATGTGAAAATTATATTTTTTTCAAATAAGCAATCACGATTAACTTCAACCTGCCTAGTCTTTAAATACAACTTACTTGATAACAACAGTATTTACGACATTCGTGATTTATCAATATTGAAAAAAGACTAGGTATACGTTAAAATTAGTTAATTAAACAAATCAAATCCGTGAAAAATAAACGCTTGATAGATTAAATGGCCACTGGTCTATCAGCACGGCAACAGTGCTTGCAGGTGTATTTTTTAAATATTTATATAGAATAGGCAGACACATAATATGAAATAGGTAAAACCTAAATGGCGAGCGAAATGTAGATGTCAAACACAATTTTCCATCAGTTGTTGGTTAGTAAAAAGAAAATAGAGAATAAAAATAAGGGGAAAAGATATTGTAATTACTAGGGTAATGATTAAGAATATTATACAGTTATATATGGCAGTTCTTGGTTTACAAATGAGGGTCAAAACATCATGCTGTTACAGTGGGTATATTGTTCATGAGTGTTTGTGTTGGTGTATCATAAAAAGCGTTTTATGTAATCAAAACAGTCAGATAATGCATAGTTATTAAAGTATATGTTTATATAAATATTAGCCTTATTAATAATAAGAATGAGCAGTTTGACATTAGGATTCCTGCACATAACAGGAGTTGTCGGGTCTAAAGAGCAAAAATCCCCTGTTTATGTGCATAAGGTTATATTAAGGCGTACATTTAAGTAATTTATACTATGGTTTAAAACATATATCATACTGTTAGTTGAAAGGTTAGCGATTGTCATATCACCCATCTAAGTTAACAATACAAGTTTGCTTTTGACATATGCACGCACTTCACAAAGTTATTGATACCGGTAATCATAATTATCACGTCCTTTTAAACTCCCATGTGTCAGCAGACGTATCATAATTGTCTTCATGGTCCGAATCTGTAAGTGTAATTTCACAATCTTCAATTTTTGAAACAACTGTGCAACATATAATGTTATACCACTTTGTATTCAACTCTTGTTTTGCACGTACTCCATCATACATGTTGGAGTAGCAAAATTTGGTTATTTTTTTTATTTTGACCATATTTTCCTCTTTTTTTAACTGATGTTTTCATTATGTCCCTATGTAGTCTGACAGTCTTAACACAATGCTCTGTATTTATTTACGTATTTCTTGATTTATAGTCATTATGTCTTTTTTTCTAAAAGTTTTTGTTGTTGTATTTCCACAGTTGTTAAATCTGTTCCCGTAAGTCTGTGTTTAAGAACTTGACAATATGAATGTTTTTTAATAGAGTCACTTGGAATTGTTGCAAAAAAAAAGTGTTGTTGTGTCATGTCTCAGTTTCCTGGAATGTGGTGTAATTCTGTTATAAATGTTTGGACTTAATTTGTTGAATTATATGTAATATATGTTCCATTTCTGCAGGTCACTTCTTCTGTCAAATTACACAGGCCAGCTGCTATCAAAATGACTGTTTGGTCAGCAGGATAAGTAGCCATTTTATTTTGAACAGCATGATAGACCTGTGATATTTAACAACCAGGAATGACAATCAAAGATACATGATAGAGATCAGGAAATGGATGAAATTGGTTTATGTGTTGATGCAGATACCTCCCTCTCGAATCTGTTTCAATAATTATATGGTGATACATGCTGTACGAATAAAAAAAGAAAAGAAAAGAAAAGAAATCACGAATATGCTTTTGATACAACTAACATGGCACCTGGTAATTAAAATATTTGTGTGTATTTATTGATTCCAAGTGAATGTTAGATGCATTAACGTTTTGATAAGCGCTTGAGGCCGAGTTTTCTTGTTCAGTTAAGCTTTTGGTTGATTGGTTTACCTCGTTTGCTATGGGCATTGGTAACACAATTTGAAAATGACCATTGTCAATCAACAGATTAATTGGCAATATTTCTTCTTTTTCAATTTGCTGAGGTTCATATGTACAAAGTGTAAACGTTTCTCTCGCACTTTTCAGTCAAACTTTAATGTTGCAGTTGTACAGAAGTGCTGACACCTCAATTTCACAAGCTGTGGCCCATCCATTCAGTTGCAACATTGAGGTTCAATAGGATCTTTTTGTTATTTACAGACTATGAAAAAGTCTTGCTTTTTCCTCCCACTGTTCCCAGTTATGGTATATATTGATGCAGATTGCATTTCTGTGCTGTCTTGCGACTTGGAGGGAAAATTTCCCTACTGTATATGTTACCGAGACAGTGAAAAAACAATTTCCATCACCAGGGGTCGTATTCACCAACCGTTCTTGAGAATATTCTTAGACTTGAGCTTGAAAATCCAAATTTTGACCTTACATATTTAGTTTACCATGACAGATAAAATAATTAGGTGAGTTAATTTGACTATATATTAGGTGCACCTACATGCTCGCAAATTTTGGTCTCAAACAATGATCTTTAAGTGTGTTTTTCAAAATTCGTTCTTGAGTTCAAATCTAAGAGTATTCTTAAATAGTTGGTGAATACCATCCCAGGTACATTTTTTACAACGAATTTATTGTTGCAAATATTCATGCATTGAACGAGACTCAAACTATTCCTTTTTTACTTAAATTGATTTAACACATACATGTACATAAAAGATATTTCATTATTTTTGTTTTGAAAGCTAAACGAAAGAAAGAAAGAAAGAAAGAAAGAAAGAAAGAAAGAAGAATAATCATTTTGCAACTTGTAGTTTTACTTAAATTTATTGTTTTAGATTTAGATCTACATTATGTTGAATTTTATGGGAAATAGTGGTGACTAAAGCATTAATAACCTGCAGAATATTGAGTGAAATACCCTCTTAACAGATGTGTTGTTCAACAGAGCAGACGGCGTTTGTTTACTAATTATGCATTGTCAAATTCCGCTTCGTTTCGATTGGCTCACTTCTGGTCATACTCATTTGCATACGTTCTATTTTGCCTGGTTTTCGGACCTACTCCATAAATTGACTATTTATTTTGTAAGTTTGGGAACTAGACTAACGTTCTATTTAACTACGTCATCCGGTAAATTTCCCTATAGCAGAAATTTATTTGCGAAATAAATAAATTATTATAGTGTACGTTTTGTGTATATTTTTGTGTTTTTAAATATATTATATTTTGTACGCAATTATAAGGAGAGATTTGAAATAACTATTCATGATTCAAGATAAAAAAATGACTTTGTAAACTCGGATTTTCGTATAGAATTCTTATATTTTATGTAATCAAATAAAAAACAACCTACGAAGCCGAGTGTTCTAAATTACGCATGAAAACAGAGGGTTATTTCCGGTTTTCAGGCATAGTGCCACCATTGCAAAAAGGAAGTGCTTCCGTGGGGTAGTCGCATAATGACGGTTATAAATAATCCTCAATTCTTCTTCTTTAAAAATGTATTTTCCTTATTTTAATGCTCATTTTTTTATTTGAATGGCATTATTGATGTATTTTGAACATTTTGATAGCATTGTCATGTTTGAATTGTCAATTTAGAAAAAAAAAATGATGCTTGGAAATTGGGGTATGAATTCATGATTTCGGAAGTCTACTTTCACTTTGTCACCAGTGTACACACTGAGCATAAAAAAATCTCTTATATGACACATGACCCCTACTTTTCTCATCATATTTTGATAGTGCAGAGGTTGACAAACAGTAAAATGTAGGTTTCACTTCTTTCATTTGGGACCCTCTATGAATGACAAGCCTTCCAACTTTTATTATTTACTATAGAATAAAGAACAAAAATCAATGGTGGGGTTACACCTTCAACGTTAGTATAGGTGTAACCCCACCATTGATTTTTGTTCTTTATTCTATAGTAAATAATAAAAGTTTGAAGGCTTGTCATTCATAGAGGGTCCCAAATGAAAGAAGTGAAACCTACATTTTACTGTTTGTCAACCTCTGCACTATCAAAATATGATGAGAAAAAGTAGGGGTCATGTGTCATATAAGAGATTTTTTTTCTGCTCAGTGTGTACACTGGTGACAAAGTGAAAGTAGACTTCCGAAATCATGAATTCATACCCCAATTTCCAAGCATCATTTTTTTTTCTAAATTGACAATTCAAACATGACAATGCTATCAAAATGTTCAAAATACATCAATAATGCCATTCAAATAAAAAAATGAGCATTAAAATAAGGAAAATGCATTTTTAAAGAAGAAGAATTGAGGATTATTCATAACCGCCGTTATGCGACTACCCCACGGAAGCACCTCCTTTTTGCAATGGTGGCACTATGCCTATATGTTTGTAAATATATCTTTTTTCTTTAATCTTACGTGATACCATAAGAGCTCGCATACCCGCGAATGTACTTCGCCGCGCATTCGCTGGTATTCGCTCGCTATTAAGTCACTGGAGTAGGTCCGTGTTTTTAGGTTTGATTTTAGATATATCTCATTAAGATTAAATAAAGAGCATTCAACTGTCCGTCCGTCCGTCCGTCCGTCCGTCCGTCCGTCCGTCCGTCCGTCTGGAGCGGCAGTTGTGGGTTGCGTTGCCAGTAAAGAATGGCATTGTGTTTTTTTTTTGGTACTTGTGGGGTGCAATGTTCACCCCACAAGTGCGAAAACCCGTCCAAATGGCATTGTTGGGTTAATTTTATTTTTTCACATTTTTCTTTTACTTTTTTTTCTACCTTTTTTTTTTATTCTTTTATAGTGTCATTAGGGTTGGATCTTAAGGTTTGTGAAATTAGGGTTAGATAGAAAATAGGTTTTGTTTTGTTTTATGAAAAAAAAGATGTTTTATAACATATAAAAACTGCACCCCACAACATCACTTCCACCAGAACGTCCGTCCGTCCGTCTGTCCTGCACACGCTCAAAGTTGAGTATCACGGCAGGTGGGGTGAAGGAAACTTGTATCTAGATCAAGCTAACAAAAAATAACAAGATGGTCTATAAAAAGTCGCTATAAAATGTAAACTATATACAATGTGTAAGGGGTAGCTGTGAAATAAAAAGGATTCAGTCTACCCAGTTCAAGTCTAGAACTGTCCTTTCCGTCATTTGATTAAATGATCTTAAAGAGCATGTCGCTTGCAAAACTCGTCTCTTTGCAGATGTTACTCGAATCTACATCTCTCTCAAATCTGATACCAGTGACTTAATAAAATGCTGATATCTAAACTCCAGATAACTCCAGTTTGACTTAGAGCTTCTGCAGAAGTGCGAAACCAAGCGGAACACTCTCTTCAATCCATCCAAATGGAAGGTCGTTCATGTTACAAAATGTTAAACTATTATCAACACCGCCTACATTTTCCATAGCACCAGTGATATATTATTAAGTCACTGATAGAACTAGATTAGTATTCGTCTCATCAGCAAACTATCTTTGCGTCACAATATCAGAAGATCTATCACGGAGCATTCACATCGGCATCACTAGCAGGCACATCAAACACTAGGATTCGTCAGAAGAAATATAAAAATACATTTAGAAAAACTAAAATCAACGCACATGATAAAACATTAATCAGGCCCCAAGTAGAGTATTGCTCCCCTGTTTGGTATCCCCATATCGGCACACAATTTACCAAGTAGAGGTTGACATGCGCTACACTCCCTGTATTTATGAGCTCTTGAACTCGGGAATATTGATCATATGTTTGTCATGTTTCACAGCATCCCTCCATTATTAAATTACAAAGTTTGCCATAGTAGATTGTCACACGCCGTGTCTTATCGTCAAACTCAACCCTCACACGCCGTGTCTTGTCGTCAAATTCAACCCTCACACGCCGTGTCTTATCGTCAAATTCAACCCTAACCCTAAATCGTCACACGCCGTGTCATATTGTCAAATTCAACCCTAACCCTAAATCGTCACACGCCGTGTCATATCGTCAAATTCAACCTTAACCCTAGATCGTCACACGCCGTGTCCTATCGTCAAATTCAACCCTAACCCTAGATCGTGTCATATCGTCAAATTCAACCCTAACCCTAGATCGTCACACGTCGTGTCATATCGTCATATTCAACACTAACCCTAGATCGTCACACGTCATGTCATATCGTCAAATTCAACCCTAACCCTAGATCGTCACACGCCGTGGCCAATTCAAATCCTTTCTTCCCAAGAACCATTACCCACTGAAATGCTCTGGCTGTAGTGGTGCAGCTTTTGTTAGAATGCAGCTCGGCTGTTGGCCGCGTTGAAGATGTCTCTCCACAGAAACTGGCTCTGGTTTTAGATATTTTTTAAACGTACCTGGTACATTCATCCTTTCATTTAGCAACTGTTTTTATATCAACTTGGCCGTCTCGTCAGCGACGCAGGGTTAATTGCAGTTAGATAGATGGAACACGCAGACTCTCTCTCTCTCACACACACACACACACACACACACACACACACACACACACACACGTCTAAAATAAGCCTATTTTTTTTTAAATTAAATTCTGTGTTTTTATGTATAGCTTGTTTAAATTTTTTTTTTTCATTGTCTTAAACCAGGAAAAGATGCACTTGAAAGATATTCGTTTAAAACTTCGGTCAGATTATATTTTCATAAAATACGGTAATTATCTGGGATATTCCCTAATGTTTTACTAGGATTAAACATGTATTGTACAAGCCTCTAAATGAATATTGTTTTTATCCTAAAGCGACCAATAATACTGCATAATTGACCAAATAGTAATAGCTTACGCTTGTCTATTGCATATTCTATTAGCATAAGGCCAATACTTGTTAACACGACATCGGTTCTTGTCAATTTTGTTAGTGATTGCATATATTTTACACATTGTACGTGCACGTGCACAAGAGATCGAATTTGGGTGTTTGTTATTGAGTTCCATAGTTCGCATCCCAGCAGCATTCTATTTAAGTTTCAAGCGGACATGTGTTTTTGAATGGGGACATGACCGTTTCCTTAAACATTGGAGAATAGTGACGGATTGAACCATTTTCAGCTCAATATATTACATCAGAAGCATTTATGGGACTAATTTATGTGTTTTACATTTGTTTTATGTATCAATGAAGTGAAATGCATGTCACGAACTAAATATCTTTTCGTTGCAGCATGCCTTCGGACACCCCTAGCAAATTGTGAGCGTGCCTCCTGTAAAATAAAACAGGACAATATAATAGAATAACTACTTTTCATACAAACACAACATGTATTCTTCTATATCACAGGATTGCGAGAGATATTGTGATTTTGTCGTTGTTTTACATTGACATCTTTTTTCAAAAGTGTCAGTTGAATACCGGTAACAGTTTCAATAAAAAAAGATAAATAAAAGAATAAAATAAATGTTTTATTATTTTTGTTAGCATTGACTGCGGTTTGAACATACGGCATCCCGAGTGACAGTCAACGGCGTACACCATTAGACCACTTCGGAGCCTAATAATAGTGTTAGAGTTAACACCTTTAAAAGCTGTTAAGTCTTGAAAGGGGCGTCATTCCAGTTGACCGGAACTAGAATTAATTCATACGTTTGATATACGTTTTATGTTATGCAAATCGTTGTAACCGACTAAAAGTTTTTGCTGGTGAATATAAAATACCTCGAAATTTGTATAGTGTATCCACACATTAGGCGGTTTGCTGATACTGCGAATAGCCTGATTTTGAAATCCTCATAGATTAGAGGTCAACCCATCCAGTGGGATGTGGTTGTCTAATTTTGAAATCCTCATTGATTTGGGGTCAACCCATCCAGTGGGATGTGGTTGCCTTTCAATTGCTACAATCACCGGTCGTGGAGGATTGAGCGCCTTTTACTGTATTCTCTCTATCTTTCTTATGTCTAATATTATAACTTTCTGTTCTTGTGTTTGAATAAACCGGTTTGAGTCAATATTTAATATGGATAACATATGTTATAACTGGTTTTTCAAACACTATTAGTATTCCATTCTGCTTTCAGATTTGTCTGCTAAAAAAACTTTCGTTCTTCATCCTAAAGCTTTATATATTGTTTTATTCCCGTATAAGTCTATTTCTCTAAATTTACTATCTTTCATTCTGGAGTGTTCTTACTGATGTTCTATATACTTTCTCCGATACAAAACCGTCTATAATTCTTACGTTTCGTTTGTTTTCGGAACAGTACTATATAGTGACCCGTTAAATGTCCGTTAAATGTTGATGTAAGATGGGCCAGCATATACTTTCTCATACATCCTTAAACACCTTCTCCTCAGGTTGCCACGCCCATAACCCCTGCCCCCTCCCTCCCATCACACACATAATTGAAAAGGTCCTACATCCATAAAAATTTGATCACACTGAATACAAAAACAATGTGTGTTGTATTAAACAAACACTCTTGATCACTCTTTGCTTACGTTAAATGTCGCGTCGAAACAGACATTATATGAAATGATTTTTTTTATTTCAAATATTCAATAGGCACACAGGCCCGTCTGGTACATGATGTATGTACAAATATATGACAGACAGTTGTTTAATAAACAGTTACAATGTACATGTATTTTGAATCGTTTGCATTCAGTATTTTTAACCAATATTTAACAATATTTGTATATCAGTGACAAATAAGAGATAGTATGCCAAATTCACAATGTACAAAATCATTTTGCGTTGATTTTTAACACTTATTATTCTTTTCAAAATCTGTAAATGTGCTCTTCAATGGATAAACCATCATTTAATCTCCAGACTTCACTCCCGTAATTCAAAATTGGTGTGCTTAACTTTTCAAAAACATCTGACTTGTGCTTCGGTTTTTTTTTTATAATTACTGATCTTGAACCAGTGAAGATATTGAGCCAAGACTCATGCTGCATTTTTTTTGCTGTGTTTTGGACATAAATGTTTCAGTTGAGCCCTATGGGAAATGTAATAGTGGTGTTAGACGTTAATGTCGCAAACCCATCTGCCACCAAATGTCGCACGTTTAACTCGCTACGGCATAGCACAACATTAGAAACAGGATGCGCTTCCGTGGGGTAGTCGCATAATGGCGTTTATAAATAATTTAAAACTGAATAACAACCCTCAAATAGTTGGATAGAAATAGTATTTCATGTAATTAGAATACCGCGGAATAACACAATGCCTCAACTTATGTAGCAGAGCGCATGGTCCAGTGCAGAGCACCGAACCCATCATGGATCGGAGGGTCGTGTGTTCGATCCTCCGCTACGGCTATGTGTACTGTTCTTGAGCAAGACACCTTTTCCGCATATGCTTAGTACTTGTTCTACCCAGGAAGACTTCAAGAGTGATTTGTCTAAGTTGTAAGAACTTGTTTAACAATCGAAGTAAAATAAATTAGTTTAAACTAAACTTATGTAGCGTACAATATACTTATGGTACGTACAAAGCAAATTTTGGCGTTAGACAGCCTTATATTCCTTTAACGATATAACTTGGTGTATTGATATATTATACAGATATAAAACACATAAAATTGTCTCAGAATTGCTTCCGAAGGGATAAATGGATCAGTTTAATCTGTAACTTACGTGTTTTCAATCTTAAAGTACATGTAATTCATTCCTTCACTTTTTTCCAATGTTTGAGAAAACGATCATGTTCCCATTCAAAAGCACATGCTCGCTTTAAACTTAAATATAATGCCGCTCGTATCGGCTATATCTTTGATTTAAAAACGAAAAAAAAATAATACGAAAATAAAGGGGGTTTCCCATCTCACTGCCTAATCGCGTGCACAAAAATAACAGGAAGTACCGGTTTACCGTGTGTAGTTAGTTATCGCCTTAAATGCGGTGTAGTTGCCGTTTATGTAACGTATACGTTGGACGGGTCGGTTTACCGTGTGTAGTTAGTTATCGCCGTAAATGCGGTGTAGTTGCCGTTTATGTAACGTATACGTTGGACGGGTCGGCTTACCGTGTGTAGTGAGTTGTCGCCGTAAATGCGGCGTAGTTACCGTTTATGTAACGTATACGTTGGACGGGTGGGTTTACTGTGTGTAGTTAGTTGTCGCTGTAAATGCGGCGTAGTTGCCGTTTATGTAACGTATACGTTTGACGGGGTGAGTATTAAGTATTAATGCGAAAAAGTATCTTGACAATGAGACGCAATGTCGAAAAACAATCATCATGGCGACTGTGGCTGGGCGGATATTCAAACTCACGACCAGGCCCTCTTCCGGCTGAGCTTACCGTCACTGTGTCGGACCCCTGTGTAAAATATAAAACATAACTACCAAACTGAGTTACTAATAACTCGATATTATAAAAGTGAAAATAAAACTATAGATACAGATAGATACGTAGCTGAGCATGTGGACGATTGTTTGATAAGATATCTAAGTTATGTATCAGTACGGACCTTGGTCCATCCAGTCACGATACGGCTGTACCTGTCGCTAGCGTTTTGTTTTACTCGGTTATACGTCCGTCTGTACGTTACATAAACCAATTATTCACATACGGCTCTTAGTACTGAAACATTCACGTCACGAAGATGACTGCTTGATAATATATTTATTACTGTATGTTTTAACGGAAAACAAAAAGTCTGCCTTTAAATAGGACAAGGAAAAAGTTGTGACAGATCTGAGAACGCCCCTTCGTGGAGCTAACATTTGTTTAAAAATCTCAAAATGGTGTATTTTAATGGAGACAGAACTATAAAACAGACAATATTAAGGTGTTTGTGTGTTGCATTTTTCCTAACGGAGTTCTCAGCATGGACATCAGGTGAGTGAATAAAATTACAGGAAAATATCTGTATAGCGAATTTGAATGGAATACTCACATATCTATGAAACAGCTCAAAGGGCGGTGTATGTCTAATGTTCAATGTATGAGCCACTCCTCATAGAATACACCAATATATTTCTATTGTATAAAATTAATATCACATACCATAAAGAGCATATTATATTATATATTTCACATTGATACAACATGGAGTATATATATTGTATAAACAACATGATATATGTCGAGATAGTAAATAGTTGCTAAGGACCATACAGTATCCCAAGTTAGGTGATGTGCTCATTATGCCCGAGTTATCGAAGTTGTGGAGTATATTTAACATTTGATATTTATACATTTCATAGAGTACACATATTTGAATAATATATGTAAAACTTGTTTTCTTTATATATTTTAAGCGATTTGTATGTAAATTTACATGTTATAAACAGATTTGATTTGAGATAAGTTTGATATGGATTACAGATATGTGTATATAGATTACATAGAAGTTAATCAAAATTGGTTCCATATTGTGGGCTAGTGACATATCTGGTAAAACCGAGTACCAGTATGTATAATAGATTAAATAATATACGTTACAGTTTCTATTATTCGTCTCCTATCTTACATTTTGTTAGGAGCAGCACATGATAAAAAGTTGTCTAGTCACACCTGATTTCATCCCACGCCATGTATTATATAAAGTCAAAAAAGTGAAAACATGTATCACTGTCGTAGTTTCTCATTAAGTTTGTTATATAAAAGTATAACGAAAATACTCATCTAGACATATACATGAAAAACATAGAATATGTTATTAAAACAGGGGCCTAGATAAAACAGTCATTACGTCACTCGACAAGTAATAGGGAAAAGAAACAACTGCACTTGTAGTTTACGTAATTCTTAAGCTTTAACAGAATCATACAAAAAAAATGGATAAGATTAGAAGCTGATCAGCGTTGTGTCCGTCCGTCCGGTAATGCACACAATCGAGGTTATCTATTGACGTCGCTGGTTCGCCGATAGAGGTTGTCTATTGATGTCGCTGGTTCTACAGTAGAGGTTGTTTATTGACATCGCTGGTTCTACAATCGAGGTTATCTATTGACGTCGCTGGTTCACCGATAGAGGTTGTCTATTGATGTCGCTGATTCTACAGTAGAGGTTGTCTATTGACGTCGCTGGTTCACCGATAAAGGTTGTCTATTGACGTCAATGGTGCCAGACATGTTTTCTGACTGGTGGAGGAACACCTCCCAGGCATATACATACAGATAAACCTCCCAGACATATACATATAGATAAACCTCCTAGGCATATACATACAGATAAACCTCCCAGGCATATACATATAGATAAACCTCCCAGACGTATACACATAGATAAACTTCCCAGGCATATACATACAGATAAACCTCCCAGGCATATACATATAGATAAACCTCCAAGAGGTATACATACAGATAAACCTCCCAGGCATATACATATAGATAAACCTCCAAGAGGTATACATATAGATAAACTTCCCAGGCATATACATATACAGATAAACCTCCCAGGCATATACATATAGATAAACCTCCAAGAGGTATACATATAGATAAACTTCCCAGGCATATACATACAGATAAACCTCCCAGGCATATACATATAGATAAACCTCCAAGAGGTATACAAATAGATAAACTTCCAAGGCATATACATACAGATAAACCTCCAAGAGGTATACATATAGATAAACATCCCAGGCATATACTTACAGATAATTCTCTCAGGCATAAACATATAGATAAACCTCCCAGGAACATACATACAGATAAACCTCCCAGGCATATACATATAGATAACACACCTTCACTTCATTAGTTGGCAAACGTTCTCAATAAAAATGTAGAAATGATATAGGCTCACGAACCTTTTTCTATCTTAAACTTCTTCTTCGTCTTCTGCTTTCTTAATTCTTCTTTCTTTTTCTTTCTTTCTCTCTTTCTTTCTTTCTTTCTTTCTTTCTTTCTTTCTTCTTCTTCTTCTTCTTCTTCTACTATTTCTTCTTCTTCTTCTTTTTTTCTTTCTTCTTCTTTTTCTTTTTATCTTCTTCTTCTTCTCTTCTTCTTTTTATCCTTCTTTTTCCTCTTCTTTTCATCTTCTTCTTCTTCTTCTTCTTCTTCTTCTTCTTCTTCTTCTTCTTCTTCTTCTTCTTCATCTTCCTATACTTCTATTTCTTATAACGTCTTCTTTTTTCTTATTATTATTATTCTTCTTCTTCTTTTTGTTCTTTCTCTTCTTCGCCTTCTTACTTTTCGTCCTACTCTGGCGCACTCTACACCACTTGGTTATAGGTTGATATATTTTTCACAACAGAGTAAAGAAAACAAACTTTTTAGAATCATTGATACTCATGGGCAATAAAAATCATAACTTTGTAATGTTGTAAAAAAAATTGCGGGGGTTGTTTTTCTCCCACTTGAATCAAGGTTTCTTCGAATAAACACTTGTTTGTCATGTACGAATATAATTATTAGACTTTGTTAACCTTGGTGAATGTCCGTCCGTCCGTACACATGTGATGATTACATTGTAAACAACTGCTATCACCTGTTACATTGTATATGTGAGATTAGATCAATCAGCATAATGACGATCCTTGATATGGGATTTGAAATGAAATGTTGAACAGGTTGACATACGTTATTATCTAGCCGGGATTGCCTGGGTACATACCAGAGATAGCATAATAATTTTATCAAGTTTCACAATAATTCGTAATAGAAACAATAGCTTAGAAATAATGTATATATTTGTCGACTAAGAGAAAACAATGGTACATCTATGTTAACTGGATAACAACGTGTTATCAAAGAGAAAGTACACCGAGACACGCGCTGGTGCCAGCCCGTGCCTGCAAGCCATTAGTATAAAGGTTTTAAAATCTCCACCAACAAAAGTATGTTTGTTAACATACATCAGTATTTCACATACATCAGTCCGTTTGTTCTCATACATCAGTCTGTTTGTTCGCATCCATCAGTCTGTTTGTTCTCATACATCAGTATGTTTGTTCGCATACATCAGTATTTCACATACATCAGTCTGTTTGTTCTCATACATCAGTCTGTTTGTTCTCATGCATCAGTCTATTTGTTCTCATACATCAGTATGTTTGTTCTCATACATCAATCTGTTTGTTCTCATACATCAGTCTGTTTGTTCTCATACATCAGTATTTCACATACATCAGTATGTTTGTTCTCATACATCAGTCTGTTTGTTCTCATACATCAGTATGTTTGTTCGCATACATCAGTATTTCACATACATCAGTATGTTTGTTCTCATACATCAGTCTGTTTGTTCTCATACATCAGTATGTTTGTTCTCATACATCAGTATTTCACATACATCAGTATGTTTGTTCTCATACATCAGTCTGTTTGTTCTCATACATCAGTATGTTTGTTCTCATACATCAGTATTTCACATACATCAGTATGTTTGTTCTCATACATCAGTATTTCACATACATCAGTCTGTTTGTTCTCATACATCAGTCTATTTGTTCTTATACATCAGTATGTTTGTTCTCTTACATCAATCTGTTTGTTCTCATACATCAGTATGTTTGTTCTCATACATCACTATGTTTGTTCTCATACATCAGTCTGTTTGTTCTCATACATCAGTTTATTTGTTCTCATACATCAGTATGTTTGTTCTCATACATCAGTATGTTTGTTCTCTTACATCAGTATGTTTGTTCTCATACATCAGTCTGTTTGTTCTCATACATCAGTCTGTTTGTTCTCATACATCAATCTGTTTGTTCTCATACATCAGTCTGTTTGTTCTCATACATCAGTATGTTTGTTCTCATACATCAGTATTTCACATACATCAGTATGTTTGTTCTCATACATCAGTCTGTTTGTTCTCATACATCAGTTTATTTGTTCTCATACATCAGTATGTTTGTTCTCATACATCAGTCTGTTTGTTCTCATACATCAGCCTATTTGTTCTCATACATCAGTCTGTTTGTTCTCATACATCAGTCTATTTGTTTTCATACATCAGTATGTTTGTTCTCATACATCAGTCTGTTTGTTCTCATACATCTGTATGTTTGTCTACAGCCGTCAGTTTGCTTCTTCTCATAAACATTCATTCATCTTATCTTGAAACTGTTTGGTTTGAACACGATTTTGTTTACAACTGCAATATCACGATCGAATTAATAATTCATAATTATGGTACCAATGAATTAAAAATTGATATTTAGAGAATAAATTTGTTTAATAAACTATGTATTTCCTATTTTTTTCTTTCAAATTGATGTGCTTCTACTCTAGACTCGTTCCTAAGTATTCCATCACTAACAAAACTGGGTGCCATGTTCTTGTAATTCGTTGAAAATGTCACTAAATATATTATAAATGAATTGTTGAAACTCTTTTAAAAATTGAAACACGTAGATGCCTTTTAGAGATCGGTGCGTGTAAGTGAGTGTGCACGTACATATAGAATAAACGCATTTTATAAATGTTTAACTTTTTTAACCCGAAACCCGCCATTCCCATTTAGAAATTGCTGTCAATCTGATATCCACCTACAGGAGATAGTGATAGGCTGAGGTAAGACTCGTACTAAACCACTTATTCTTTTTACACACGAAAGGCCTCATAATCTTTTCTGATTCGGAAATATGTCATTCACGGGTACATACCTGATATCCAGTTATTTAAGTAGGTGAAAAGATACTTGTAGGTTTGGTATCACCACTCAGACGATAGTTACAAAACCAAACACACAGATAGTATAAATTATTGTTTTGGTTAAGAAATTCCAATTCCAAACCAAAATTTGGTGAACGTTTTTAAAGAGAAATTTGATATTTGATAAAAATCTAAATTTTGAAAGTAAAAAATATAAGTTATCCTGAATGTTTGATTGCATAACTTAAGTCGATCCGAAAATATTACAATCTATCTTTGTCCAATACTAAAATTGTGTGTTTTTCCTTACCATAATCAGCTGTATATATGATGGATTGGACATAGATTTAAAACAAATCGAAAACAAATCAGTTGGGGTGTGGGAACTAACCAATTTCCGTTACTCATGTCTGTGATTCAATTCCATATTGATAAACCATGGTTTGAACATTTTATTATGCAGAATATACTATATGTTTTATGTATATAAAGTATTTAATGCTTTTCAACCCCCATCTTTGAAACGAGACGATGTTACATTAATGTTTATGATTTAGTCATTTCCCATTAGAGAACTCTTCAGGGAAAAAGAAAAGTTGGCGCGAAAATTAGATAAGTTTTTCTTATTGTGATTTTCCATGGACTGATAATTTTAAAGAAATTTAACAGGCTGATTCATGGCTGGACAGTGCCGATATGTAAGAGTTTTCACTGCTTTAACAAAGACATACAGATGAAATTATGGAATATTCGTCCCATTACCAAGTCGTCCAAATATGATGCGAATGTTCCAGGGGTGTAATGCTGAAGATATTCCAGGGACGATTTCGTAACGTTGCAACTATTCCAAGGGTAATCACACAGAAGAAGCTCTTCTTCTGCAGTTATCGATGCAGAACAGAAATTGTTGTTGTTGATTGGGATGGGGAGACTGTTAAATGGATTAGCCAAGATAATTTCTACAGTTATTTTTTTTTTTTAAAAATTTGAAAATGAGAATCGGCCGTTGATTTCCTTGTCGCCACCACTTTCTCAAAAGAGGAAAATCTTTCGCAAATTAATAATTTCCTTCACATTTGGCGACATTGGTGAATCCCAGCGGAGGCCCTGATTTATATTAATCTGTATTTTTAAAGATTTTTTTCTGTTAAAAACTGTTAATAATTTCTTTAAAGTGAAGTTGAAGGAATATTAGCTTTAATATTACTTATTGTTATGTCAATGTCAACATTGAATGAACATAAAATAAAATTAATTATAACATTGCCTTGTTTCTATTTAATGACATCCAAAGGTTATGGCTATATACATTTACATCCCTTCTGAAGAGTACCATACATCCATGTACTAGATGCATGAGTGTGTTTGAACCCCCCCCCCCCCCCCCCCCTGCCCTCCACCCACACCCTCCACCCACATAACAAAGATGAACCCAGTTGTTTTCTTTTTCAGCCCAGAACTCAAACATAATAAGACTGACAAATGGTTCAAGAGTTAGTCAGGGTCGAGTAGAAGTTTTTCACAACAATACATGGGGCACTGTATGCGATGACAATTTTGACAATAATGCTGCAGCTGTGGTCTGTCATATGCTTGGATTTACAGGGTAATTAAAACTTAAAACTCTCAAATTTATATTTCACATTGGCTCGGTTGGTTCAGGCGATGTATATGACCGCTCTTAATAACATCTAATATTGAACTTGATATTGTTTATGATATATGCTGAAAAGATAAGTTATTTTTAGTTTTAGAAATGTTTTATATTAAGAGTATTTCATTAATGATTTTGTCAATAATAATTGTGATCATATTGACGATATCATTAATAAAATACCTTAATGTGCGTAACATATTCTAAAACTGTAAAAAAAGCTTACAATAGTTTGATAAAGTTGAGGGGTTGGGGTGTGATTCTAAGTACACCTCTTTGACCTTGTTTCACACTACCGTCCATGCTGTTTTTCACATAAGTCGCACAAATAGGTAGTCGCTGACCAGTCAAACTTTCAAAGCTATAGTTTAAAATAATGTTAATAAAATAAAATGATCCTGATTTTGTTCAAATTATGTTGACTGACCTGGGACCCATTGAAATTCATTTGGGACTCATTGTTATAATGGACTCATTAATTCCAATTTCAAAATGTCCACTTCCTTGATCAACTTGAAAGTAGGAATTTAAAGGCTTCATTTTCTTGTTTCAGGAAAACTAACTAATGTTTCTTTGAAATACTGATTAAATATGACTTCGCAGTGTCATGAAATTGGCGTACCTTTTTATTTCTGCTGGTAATATTTGATTTAATAATGATTTTTGAATGTTGGCTTATTGCAGAAAATTCTTTGTGGCCCGAAGCCAGGCGTTTTTTGGAGCAGGATCAGGTACGATCTGGTTGGACGACGTGACATGTAATGGAAACGAAACAAGTATAACAGGTTGTCGTAATAATGCCTGGGGTGTGTCAAATTGTGGCCATTCGGAGGATGTTGGAGTGGACTGTCGTCCTGGTAAGTTCGCTTGAAGTCATTGTAAAATCCAGTTTTAGGGATTGATTGCTTAATTGATTGATTGAATTTCTATACCAGTTAGTCTCTTAACAACTTTATAGTCTCTAAATATTTGTTTGTTTGTTTGAATATTTAGCATCATTTTATGGCATTGAGAGATAACAGTTAACCAGTACTTGAACACACGGTGTCATTCATCTGATAACTTTCCCAATTGAATAAGAGGTAAGACAATGAGACACAATCATCACAGAGACTGGCTGGGTTGGAATTTGAACTCAGACCCACCCCTGGATTGGTAGTCAGGCATGCTACCACATGAGCTAACCGATCTGGTGTTTCTAAATAAAACTGTTCACTTAATATTGGTGTTTTACAATTATATAAACATAACCTATATTCAATTGTCAGAAACATAACTTATTTCAGCTGCCATGAACATAGGTAATATTCAACTGTCAGAAACATAGCTTATATTCAACTGTCAGAAACATAAATTATATTCAACTGTCAGGAACATAGCTTATATTCAGAACTGACAGTTATATTCAACTGTCAGAAACATAAATTATATTCAACTGTCAGGAACATAGCGTATATTCAACTGTCAGAAACATAGCTTGTATTCAACTGTCAGAAACATAACTTATATTCAGCTGTCAGAAAAATAACTTATATTCAACTGTCAGAAACATAACTTATATTCAACTGTCAGAAACATAGCTTATATTCATCTGTCAGAAACATAGCTAATATTCAACTGTCAAGGAACATAGCTGATATGCAACTATCAGGAACATAGCATATATTCATCTGTCAGAAACATAGCTTATATTAAACTGTCAGGAACATAACTTATATTTAACTGTCATAAAACATTACTTATATTTTCCCTCCAAATCTTGTGTTCAGAAAATATTTGTTTTTGGCTGTACCCTCAAAAAAGTGTTCATTTAAAGCAGGTGATCTCATACCATAAAAAAAGCAATCCTTTAATTAAATATATGTTTAATTCAAATCCAAAGAAATCTTTCTTTAATTGTGTTAGTATTGATTATTGTAAAATATAATTGTAAATTGTCACTTCATATTAATATTTTAGACAATTTTGTCAGACAGAGGTTTGATGATTATTTTTTTGACTTTCAGATCTTCTTGCCCAGGTTCCTGTGCATCTTGTGAATGGTTCATCAGGCAGTGAAGGTAGGGTAGAGGTACAACATGGTGGTCTGTGGGGCACAATCTGTGATGATGAGTGGGACGACAAGGCAGCCAACATTGTCTGTAAGCAGTTGGGATTCAATAAGTAAGAAACATTAAAACATTTGATCTTAACAACAATATCATAATATAAGTATCTTTCATTGGTTTGATGTGCGGATGAAAATTCCGGTGGTAATGTCAGAGGTTCTGTTTCTATTTTGAAAGGTTAGTGTAAAATTAGTTTATTGACTTCTTAGCCTATATTGAGTTAGACTACCACTAATTTTACACTGAGTCCCAAATATTTGTTCTTGTACTAATTCAATACCAATATTGACAAAAATGGCTTTTTATGAATTTAACAGTTTATGGAAGAGAGTACACAAACTGACTCCGATGTTGCAACACCACCACCACCACCCCCAAGTCCCCCTTTTTAAGAAAAATTTGGATGGTAATCTAGCAATTAATTTATAATGGCCTTAAAGTAAGACAGGCACTGGGTAATCCAAACATGTATTTTTAGGTTTCTTTATACACCATCAACACAAAAAATAACACTACATGTATTTTATAGCAAAAAGGGAAATAACCACAAATTAGAGCCAATGAGAGCTTTCAGATTTTGCTTCAAACTGTGCACTGTGAAGTAGTTTACTTAACTTCTTTAATTAAATAGATACAATTATTTGATCAAGCTTGTAAAGGTTTGCTTAATAGCATGCCAGTAACTTCCCACACATTTTTTTTTTGAATATTAACATTTTTTTCCTTTACAGTGTTCAAGCCATTCCGCTGAATAATGCTTTCTTCGGGCAAGGTAGCGGAAACATTTGGCTGGATGATGTTAAATGTACAGGATTGGAGAATGGCCTCGGGGCGTGTAATCATAAACCCTGGGGGACATCAAACTGTCAGCACAACGAAGATGCTGGTGTAATGTGTCTGCCTAAATCAGGTAAGACATTTTTTTATTTGGGTTTAATTCCCATTTTCAACACATTTGCGGTTACATATGGCATATCCAGTTTTATTGGTGAAGGAAAACCTCAGAATGAATCTGAGTAGAAAAATCGCCCTTCCACAAGTAACTAGTCAATTTTCTCACATGAAATTTTTGGAACAAGCAGGGCTTGAACCTACGATCTTGTTAGTGAGAGGTAAATGATTTTGAGATGGCACTCAGCCACAGAAGACCCCTCAAGTAAGACATCAACAGTCTATAGCCTGTTTTTTAAATATATTTAGCGTTATTTTTATGCCATCAAGGGTTAATAGATGATCATTTAACCTAACCACCCTTTCCTAGAATCATGGAAGGTTGACCGATACTCGAGCATACCCAAATCTGCAAGTAATTGATAATTTTCCCACTTGAATTTATGATGAGGGACGAATGACAATGAGGGACAATGTATTATAACAATCACCAAGGAGACTGTGGTCAGATGAGGATTTGAACAAGACCATTCCTATGGTGGTTTAATCAAGTGTGACAGTGGTTAGATACAATGGGTAACATATTTTCTCGAATATAACATGCCCCTGAGTAAAGCATGTGGTTAGATACAATGGGTAACATATTCTCTCGAATATAACATGCCCCCGAGTATAGCATGTGGTTAGATACAATGGGTAACATATTCTCTCTAATTTAACATGCCCCTGAGTATAGCATGTGGTTAGATACAATGGGTAACATATTCTCTCGAATATAACATGCCCCCGAGTATAGCATGCGGCTAGATACATTTGGTCACATTTTCTCTCGAATATAACACGCCCCTGAGTATAGCATGAATGCTATTAGTTAAAAGTCTTGAGATAAAAGTATGAAAATAGAAAATGGATTCATACATTGAGGCAATGGGCCTTTACCGGTAGTTATTTCTTGAACATTACAGATAATTCATACATTGCCTTTGGGGTTTAATAATAATAACAATACTTTATAAAGTTTGAATTTATTAAACTGGTTTAGTGAATAAATGATGGAATGTAACCTCTTCACAGGTTCTGCAGCACCTCAAATACAGTTACAGTTGACTGGTGGGTTGAACATATTCCAGGGCCGGGTCGAGATAAACGTATTTAACCACTGGGGAACCATCTGTGATGATGGATTTGATGACAGAGAGGCTACTGTGGTGTGTCGAATGTTGGGTCATCACAGGTACGTAACACTTCATATCTATGTACATGACACTGGGGAACCATCTGTGATGATGGATTTGATGACAGAGAGGTTGCTGTGATGTGTCAAATGTTGGGTCATCACAGGTACGTAACACTTCATATCTATGTACATGACACTGGGGAACCATCTGTGATGATGGATTTGATGACAGAGAGACTGCTGTGATGTGTCGAATGTTGGGTCATCACAGGTACGTAACACTTCATATCTATGTACATGACACTGGGGAACCATCAGTGATGATGGATTTGATGACAGAGAGGCTACTGTAGTATGTCGAATGTTGGGTCATCACATGTACGTAACACTTCATATCTGTGTACATGACACGGGGAACCATATTTGATCGTGAATATTTGTCAAAGTCGGTCAAATTCTACAAGAGTTGTGGTCTTTTTTGAATTCATTTTCTGTAAAAAATTGGATTCTGATCACTAGTGGGGACATTCCAGTTGACAGATACATTTTTAGTTTATTCCTTGAATAGACACTATGGCTGACTTCTGTTCTGTTTTTAACTTCAGGGGAGGTCACAAAATCAGTGGAACTTCATTTGGTGGAGGAAGTGGACCAATATGGCTTGATGACATGGAGTGTACTGGTAACGAGACGACCATCTTGAACTGTCAGCACAAACCCTGGGGTGTGAGTAACTGTGGACATAATGAAGATGTTGCCGTTCAATGTATTCAAGGTAAGTGTGCAGTGCTTCTTGAATCCCATTGTTCAAATCAATAGTTTAGATACTCTAAATATCATTAATTCTATATCAGATTTTCAACACAGTACAGTAGTTATGGGAACTATCTTATTATTAGTATAATTGTTTGAACATTCATGGCCCCATTGTCCCATACTTAATTGGGCACCTGCCCAAACACCCCCTTTTCTTATTTTTATTTTGTTCGAAATGAAATACGTTGCCCTATTTAAACTTTCTAACTTGAATACATTTTTTTTGGACAAATATTTTATGAAATTTTCCCTGAAAAGACAAAGAATGTGTACTTACAGAGCTAAGGGAACATTCAGTGTATCAGATCTTTAACAGACCTGTATAAGACTATGTATGTTGCTTTAAGTCCATATTAAGGTTAAAAAGAAATATACATGTATACAGGTGGATGTTAGAGATTCACTTTTTTATGCTGATTTCAGACCACCCCCCTGCTGTGAAGTTCCGTCTGGCTGGTTCAAATGTGGCCAACCAGGGTCGTGTCGAGGTTCAATACAGTGGTATGTGGGGGACTATTTGTGATGACCACTGGTCAGCATCAGATGCAGCAGTTGTTTGCAGATCACTTGGACTACCTTTGTAAGTCTTTTGATTGTATAATTCACAAACAAAACAAACTAAAAACATTATCTTTTGTACAGGTGTACAGGGTTCGACATTAACTTTTTTTCCCACTAGACCACAGGGCTAGTAACTCAGAAAAACAGCTACACCTGACCAAACTTCCACTAGCCCAGACCAATATCGTAACTATGAGTCCAGACATAGTACTGAAAGTTGGTCAGAATCAGAGCTTTCTCATAAGTTTTCTTTGTTTCAGTTCCGCCTTTTTTTGTCATTGTTATAATTCTGATCTTTTCTCCCTGGTGAAGCCAAAATTGAATAGAGACATGTCGAAAGGTGTTCTTCGTCGTTAATATCAACGAATCATAATTTGGTCTTCTAATGTCGTAAAATATAAAAGGGAAGTAACTGAAGCCAACACGGTATAGTCGATTGTACGCTGAAAAGTTACCTGGTTAATATTTTGTCTCATTAGAACTGGTTAGAGTGATGCGGCTTAGTTAGGGCCGCTAAGCAATTCTACGTGATGTGTTTACTCGTCCACCGTAATGCTACAAATCATTGATAATCAATGATATTACATGCTTGTCAGCAGGTGCATTTTAATTGATTCAATGATAATCATTCTCAGCTCAAGTTTTGGTGCTGATTTCTTAATTTTAATTTAACACGACCAGTCAGGCTACCTACCCTCCAGTAGAACACGACCGGACCAAGTATTTACTAGACTCAGTCGGTTGGAGGTGAGTTAATGTTGAACCCTGGTGTATAACTGTACACTGTATGAAAAAAATTGAATATAGTCCGTTGTTCAAGTTTCTTATAACATTTCAGGTTTTTTGACTTTATCAAACAGAGGCCAATATTCGGCTACTTCCCAATTTGAAAATCTTGTTTTTTACCAAAATCAGGCACAAACAATTCTCAAAATGGGAAAAAAATTGTGAATTTTTCTAACCCTGAGCAAAGCTCAATTGAGCTATTCTGATCGCAACGTGTCTCTTCCGTCTGTCTTAACTTTTGCGCTAAACGGCTTCTTCTCTGAAACAGCTTGACAGATGATTTTCACCAAGTTTGGTATGAAGCATTGTTTCATGAAGTTCTCTTGGATTTGTTCAAATTATGACCTTGGAGTCAAATCTGACCTCTCTGTAGAGTCTTATAATTTTTTTTTTCCTTCAAAATTTCGAAAATCTCTGAAATTGCAAGGCTTGGAGTTTTGATATTTTGCATGTAGTATCACGTAATTAGTTTCTCTCAGATTGTTGTTCAAGCCGTGACCCTAGGGTCAAAATAAGTCCCGCTCCGGGGACTTATCAGTTTAACATAATATCCATAAGGGGCCAGCTTGGGCTCAAAAAAGGATAACGTCAGTCAGATTTTACAGGAGTTTTTAACTTACATTTGTGGTAAAATTTACAAACATATAATGAGGGCATCCATGTCCTAAGGATACATGATAATTAAGAAAGATTATTTTGGGACATTTTACCTGTTCTTTTTACTGCAGTTCTGGTGCTGCCCCACTGTCTCTAGGTGCATTTGGACAGGGAACCGGACACATTTTGATGGACAATGTGGAATGTATTGGTACTGAGGCCTCACTCGGCATGTGCAAGTTTAACGGTTGGACAATCAATGACTGTGACCATTCAGAAGATGCTGCAGTCATCTGTCAGGACAGTAAGTGTATATAGTCAAACCTGCGTTAGTTGTCACCTTTATTAAGCAATCACTTGTCTTAAACAGCCCTATTTTCTATTTACTATAATTTTTTATTAACATAGTTTTAATCAACCTGTATTAACCTGCCTCACTTTTGCTCTATGACCCTCGAGTCACAAGATTTCATGACTTCTAAACAATGTAATTTTTTAAACACCCATTTTTTTCCATTTTATATATATACGGCCACGGTTTCTTTTAAATATAATTTGGATAAAAAGCATGCACATTATACATGATATTATATGAGGTGTTTAACAATAATTGTATCTTATGGCAAGAAAAAAAGTTAGGCTGATATTTATTTTTAGCTCGACGGGATAAATGTCCAGGAGAGCTATTGCCATGACGCTGTTGTCGGCGTGGTCAGCGTCATCGGCGTTGTCTGTAGACACTCAGGTTAACTTTTAAACTTTTGCGTTTAGTTGCATTTAAGTTTTTGTGTTGCCTCCAATTTCAATCTTTGCATGGGTGGTGAGTTTTATCACATAGGGGAGCTTTGCTGTCAACTCTTGTTACATTTTATGATCGCTTATTTAGACCACGTCTTCATCACTACAAAAAAGATGAAGTGACATGTCTGATGCATCTTGTGATTAACAAGTAAATCCATACTATATACCGTAGGTATTACAAAAAAACAACAGAAAGCAGCATTCATTATTTTTATTTTTATTCATTTTTTCCATCCATTTCAGCGAATGTTCATACACAAGTGAGATTGCGAGACGGTAGTGACAAGTTTCAAGGAAGAGTTGAAATCTTTCATAATAACACATGGGGAACTGTTTGTGACGACAGCTTTGATAACCACGATGCAGCAGTAATATGCAGTATGCTAAATTATCCATCGTAAGTTGTTTTGTTTTTTGTTAAACATTATTGGATAACATTCATTAATTTGTAGAGAAGTATTGGGATTGTTTATGGGGCCACTGACGTCAAGGTCACTGTAGCTTAAAAAAGAAAATTCGTTTCAGATATAATTTTTTGTCAAGAGTGAGATACTGCCATAAAACTTGGTGTATCTGTAGACTGGATGAAGACTGAGGTTGGAATAGTATGAGGCCACTGGGGTGAAGGTCACTGTAGCTACAATTGAAAAATTCTGGATAATTTACCACAAGACAGTAATGTTGCGTGTCGGTATCTTAGAACCTACAAGACTACTATTATTTTAGTAACACAAAACCCAGTGTTAAATCGCCCCTACCTTGACAATGGACTCGGTGGCAACCAGCCATTTGTTGGGGATATGAATTATTTTCAGTGATAGCTGTAGTTGGTTTAACAAGATTCATGTAATTTAGATCTTAGGTATGAGGGTTTTGGTAAGGAATGATAACTTTTGTAGAAACTGTTTTACTTCTCTGAATAGTGTATATTTCTATTTTTGAATATTTATACTTGCAGACAAGGAGCATTGGCAAAATCAAGTGCGTTTTACGGACCAGGTTCAGGTAAAATCTGGTTGGACGACATGAATTGTATGGGCAATGAGACAGATATAGCTAACTGTGGACATCGCGGTTGGGGTAATACCAACTGTGGACATAGAGAGGATGCTGGTGTTATATGTATGAGTGAGTAGCTTTAGAAATATATGTGGACATGAAACATATAGAAACATATCAGGACATGTGATGTATAGAAACATACCTGGACATGTGACATTCATTCAGTCATTCATCATTAATTCATTCATATGACCTTTACGTGTCAACTTGCCATAAATATGGTCAGTTCTTCATGTCATTCATTCATTAGACCTTTTACGTGTCAACTTGCCATAAATACGGTCAGTTCTTCATGTTATTCATTCAAGAGACCTTTTACGTGTCAATTTGCCATAAATATGGTCAGTTCTTCATGTCATTCATTCAAGAGACCTTTTACGTGTCAACTTGCCATAAATATGGTCAGTTCTTCATGTCATTCATTCATGAGACCTTTTACGTGTCAACTTGCCATAAATATGGTCAGTTCTTCATGTCATTCATTCATGAGACCTTTTACATGTCAACTGGCCATAAATATGGTCAGTTCTTCATGTCATTCATTCATGAGACCTTTTACGTGTCAACTTGCCATAAATATGGTCAGTTCTTCATGTCATTCATTCATGAGACATTTTACATGTCAACTTGCCATAAATAATTATGGTCAGTTCTTCATATCATTCATTCATGAGACCTTTTACGTATCAACTTGCCATAAATATGGTCAGTTCTTCATGTCATTCATTCATGAGACCTTTAACGTGTCAACTTGCCATAAATATGGTCAGTTGTTCATGTCATTCATTCATGAGACATTTTACATGTCAACTTGCCATAAATAATTATGGTCAGTTCTTCATTTCATTCAGTCATGAGACCTTTTATGTGTCAACTTGCCATAAATATGGTCAGTTCTTCATGTCATTCATTCATGAGACCTTTTAAACAGAAGATATCAGAAATATACGCTATAAATATCTTAAATAAAATTATTTTTAAAATGGATAAAAAGCATCTCATTATCATTATTAATAACTGAACTCCGAAATGTTTGGTATGTCAGAACCACCAAAACGTCAAAAAATTGATATTCAAATTGCAGAGGTAAACTTGAAATGAAATCCCTATTCTGAAAATAGTTGTAACACTTAAGGACTGCTTGACGTCATTCAGACTCTTTCTAACATAAAACAAAGTGAAAGTTAGCCTATATCATTGTCGGATTTACCCCCTCCCCCCCCTTTAAATTCACTATATTTCTACTGTTAAACATATGTGCCCGTTCAGTTATTTATAGAGAAAAGCTTTTTTGTAATATTTCTTATTATAAACTTTGAGGTAAAAATGAAAGCTATGACAGTGATCACTATGATATATTACAATCGGCAGGTTCTTATGGTGTAACTTGATATGTTATTATCAATTAGGCCATTATAAATTAATTGCTAGATTATCATTCCTGCCCGCCCCCTAATTTTCATGCCACACTGACCCTTTTTGTTTTCATAATTTTTTTATTTTATTTTTTAAAAAACATCAAAAATTTTAAAAATAAAAAATAAAATCCCCTCGCCCTCCCCGTTTTTAAGAAAAATTTAGATGATAATCTATCAATTAATTTATAATTGTCTTATAGTTATTGGAAAAAACTAGTTTCTGTAATAAATATTTCTTCCTTAGGCGCCCAGAGACCAAATGTAACAATACGTCTAAGCGGTGGAGGATCGTCATCTGAGGGTCGGGTAGAGGTGTACCACAACGGATCATGGGGAACAGTGTGTGATGATTATATTGACACAAAATCTGCCGCAGTCATTTGCAGCATGTTGGGACTACCAAGGTATTGTAATATTGTTGTTATATGCTGACCAGTCGAATCTTAATATTGTCGTGTCACAGCTTACCTTTCTAAACATTCCACATATAACACTGAAGCTTTTATATATATATCAATTTATCATTGCTTTTTCCAGTGAGCAGACAGATATCATATCATCGTTGCCTTTTGAAGGGGGAAAAATGAGCATTTATAGGTCATAAAAAAAAAGAAAAAAAAAAAAAGAACAAATCATAAATATATATATTTAAAACAGTTAAGAGGTCAACATCCCTGTTCTTCATTGTTTTATACTGTTAAACTCGCATTAAACTCCACTTAAAAAAAATCAGGGGATTTTTTTTGACATAAGGGGGAAAAAAGCGTACTATTTTGAGGGGGGAATGGGGCCGAATATTTGGGGTAAAAAAAACACTGGTAAAGAGAATAATGTCAATCAGAATGCTTTCTACAGATTGAAAAAAAATCGAATTGTGGTATAATGCAAGTGAAGGAATGTTCGGAAAGGATGTGGATTTGACCCCAGGGCAGTTTATAGCAAATGTTTTAGAAATAGTACTACTAATTGCTGGCTTGATGCTCAGTAGTTATAGAATAGTTTTGAGACTGTTAATCTGATGTTACAATGTGATTATCTGTGGTATACCTTGGTGTCTGAGGCTCAATATGCCAGTTTGAACTTGTTACAAAAATGTCTTCAGAAAACGTCATGATATTACTTACTTTCTTGTTGAGAGCCAGTGTTTTTTTTCGGCCATTTTTATAGCCGTTTTTGGGTCATATTCCCAATGGCAAATAGTATATATTTTTCCCAATTTAGTGGTAAAAATTCCCAATTGAAAGCTTCAATAATTATAAATTGAAACTTGCCATAATTCCTTGATAAAATAAACAAAGTTTTCCCCATTCTGAATTGAGCATGACATTGAATCTTCAATTAAATGGCAAGAGAGGCAAATGTACACATTTTTATGAAGTTGAACAAATATATTTAATGCAAAAGTTTTCCCAAATTTAATGAAAATGCCGCTCAAATTCCCAATTCCAAGGGTATGGATCATCTTCCCAAAATGGTGAAAAAAAACACTGAGAGCATTTCTAAACTCTACAGTGTCAAGGCGGCTAAATCATTATTTGAATGAGAGCATAAAATACAATGTTAGGGGGAAAAGGGTGCACTTCAGGATTATTATACTTATTTATTTTACATCAAATATAAAACAAGTGCTTACAAAACGATGTACAAAATGTTACTTGATGTTTTCCTGAATACATTAGAACTAGAACTAAACTCTCTAGCTAGCTGTCTCCGGAGCCATCTGTATCTAACCAGCTGTCTCTGAAGCCATCTGTATTCAGCCATGTCTCTATAACCAGCTGTCTCTGTACCCATATGTCTGTATTCAGCTGTTTCGGTAGCCATGTTCATGTTTGTAACCAGCTGTCTCTTAACCAGCTGTCTCTGTAATCAGTCAGTTTTCTGTAGCCATGTCTGTAACCAGCTGTCTCTCAACTGTATGTCACTGTAACCAGCTGTCTCTATAATCGTCTGTCTATGTAGCTATATGTCTCTGTAACCAGTTTTCTGTAGTCATGTCTGTAACCAGCTGTCTCTCAACCATATGTCACTGTAACCAGTCAGTTTTCTGTAGCCATGTCTGTAACCAGCTGTCTCTCAACTATATGTCACTGTAACCAGCTGTCTCTATAATCATCTGTCTATGTAGCTATATGTCTCTGTAACCAGTTTTCTGTAGTCATGTCTGTAACCAGCTGTCTCTCAACCATATGTCACTGTAACCTGTCAGTTTTATGTAGCCATGTCTGTAACCAGCTGTCTCTCAACTGTATGTCACTGTAACCAGCTGTCTCTATAATCATCTGTCTATGTAGCTATATGTCTCTGTAACCAGTTTTCTGTAGTCATGTCTGTAACCAGCTGTCTCTCAACCATATGTCTCTGTAACAATTCAGTTTTCTGTAGCCATGTCTGTAACCAGCTGTCTCTCAACTGTATGTCTCTGTAACCAGCTGTCTCTGTAACCAGCTGTCACTGTAACCAGCTGTCTCTGTAACCATCTGTTAAAGAAACCAACTGTCTCTCCCTAATGGAAACAAAACATTTTTGCAATGTTTCAGTTCTGGTGCCCAGCCTCGTACAAAAGCCTACTACGGGCAGGGACACGGTACAATATGGCTGGACAATGTGAAGTGTACTGGAAACGAGACGAGTATTGCTTACTGCAGACATAACAACTGGGGAGTGAGTAACTGTGGCCATTCAGAAGATGTTGGAGTGGTCTGTGACTCCGGTGAGTTATGTAAACGCAGTCCCGAGCTATTGTTTTTGGAGTATGATGGTGTAAAATTATTATTTATTAGCTCAGCTGGTCTCAATGACTTGGATTTTATAAATTATTTACATTTAATCTTTTTCTCAGAAATGGAACCAAACTTGGCAGAGATGTTTTTTTAGATAGTTCTGAACAAATTTATAATTTTTCATACTGATTGTAAAGTCGTTATGTTTGCAAGTGTATAAAATGCTTTCTGAACTTAAAAAATTTTTCTTTGTAATCTTTGAACCAAATTAAATCAACTTTGGCAGGAATGTTCCCTTGCTGGTAAAGTTTTTGAACAAATAATAAATAAAATGTGGCTCTTGTACTCTAAATTCACTTACTTTGTAGTTTAATGTTAGCAACTTTTCATGAAAAAATAGCTGCACAATATTTTAAGGAAGCCAATTTTCACCCAAATGATTTGGGAATATTAATAGTTATATTTATTTGTTATTGTAACATGTGAATTTGACATATTAACTCAACTGTAAACTGCAGAGTATGTTTGTGTATGCTGATGGAATTTTAAAACAATTACACTTGAGTTGTTGCATTCTTTTACCAGCTACAAACGTAGCTGTCCGTGTGAAAAATGGTACGTCCACATCTAATGGTCGTCTAGAGGTTTTCTACAACAGCACATGGGGTACTGTTTGTGATGACGGATTTAATGCACTAGATGCCCAGGTTGCTTGTAGAATGCTGGGATATCAGACGTAAGATTTTTGTCAACAAAAAATAGTTTACATTAATACTAAGACCTGTTGCCTGATAATTTTTACTGGACCTTGCTCACTTAGTATGTAACTGGACTGACTGACAATCCAGGGGTCGCAAGCTTGAATCCCCAACGGACCATCGTCTTTGATGATCAGTCATGAACTTTCTTTAATGGCCACGCCATCCTGCCTCTGAATATGGGAGGAAGTAGTTACTTGCCAAGAATAGGTGTGTCTTGTACTGGTTATCTGATTGGAGAGTCCCAGAAATGATGATCAGCTGCACTGACTGTCGTTATATAACAGAATAGGCACAAAACTCTGTACAAAAAAAACCTGTTAATTTTGATTGCATTTGCATAAAATGCTGCTTTAGTGTATAACAGAGACATGAACTGTATTCAGTGCAGATCTGTGGAAATACTGATGTGTTTGACATTCACAAGAGCAAGTACTGTTACAGTTATATTAAGATATGTTAAAAAGTTCTTCAAATTTTAATAATTATTAATTATAGTGCAGATTCTTTGAGTCTCTTATTATAATTAATATAATTCAATTTATTTATGTAACATTTTTGGCAGATTAGCAGATCTTTTATATTATATTGGTGTCTTTTATATGAATTATTGTGATTTAACAATTACAATATCATACATGTATTTAGTTGTTGGTATAAACTGTTGCAGAAGTAACAGTATTGCGGTAGCTGGTGCCACATATGGACAGGGAGCTGGGCCCATTCTTCTTGATGATCTAGAGTGTACAGGCTCGGAGACGAATATTGTCCAGTGTCGGAACAAGGGTTGGTACTCACACAACTGTGGTCACTCGGAAGATGTGGGAGTAGAATGTAATGCTGGTAAGTTTAGTTGTCTCAACAAACCCAAGGGTATGCAGTGCTTCATAAAAAAATGTTAGCTTTTTTACATCAGTTATAACTTCAATCCCCACCAAACTTTACCCTTTGGGGTGATTATCATGTTACTGCCATATTTTCTACCTGTCATCTACGTTATAGCACCAGTTAGCTAAAAATGTATAATGAAGTTTGTATGCTGAAGCGTGCTGCAGTTATGTATGACAGATTGTGTGTGTTTTGTTACTGTTTTAGATGTATTACGTCTTCGGCCTCTTTGTTAAAACAATAATAAAATTGTTGGCAGTAAAATGATATTGAAAAATTATAACATTAATCTAGTTAGTGTGTCAGTTTAAAACAAAATTATATGTTATGCTAAGGTCATTGTGAAATTTAAAAAGAAAGAGTTTTCTTATTTGAATTGTGTAGAGAACTAAATGAAATATGATACAGATCAATCTTGTGAATTGCCAGACATTGGTAATTGACCTGATGCTGATTGCCAGTCAAATAGGTCAGTAATCCAGTCAGCAATTCATATTGTTTCAAGAGGCACCATTTTCCTTAGACAAGCTGATGATAACACTGATTTAACAATGCCACTTGGCCAGTGGGCAGAGCGATAGTCGGTCAATTATTATACAACTTGAAACGTTTAAGGAGTAAAAATATCATATATTACAAAATTACATGTTATTTATTCTTAAGCTGCGATACAATACCGCCTGGTGAATGGTTCCAACAATAAAAATGGCCGTGTGGAAGTGAAGCTTGCTGGGGTCTGGGGTACTGTTTGTGATGATAGGTTTGATGCCAAGGCTGCCAAGGTTGTGTGTAAGGCCCTCAATCTGCCATAGTAAGTCAGTGTATTCTCACTCTTGATTACAAGTATGTCATCCATTTATTCTCCATAATAGATACAAGAAAGTATCTTACTGTCGTGTTAACAAAAATGTTTGATTTATCACCAAACATATTACAGGTTGTTAGTGAATGTTTGACAACGAAATTGACATAAAAACTTGTGGTTACATCATGTAGTGATATTTTCCCCATTTATTAGTCCCCTGCTGGTTTCACAAAAAGTGACTATAGATTTACCCCCTAGCCATATTGCGAATATCTGTCCATCCATCCGGAAAGATTACTCAAAATGTTTCCAAGATTGGTTTGTGAAACTTTGAATGTGGATAGAGGGCAAAAAGGAGATAATGCAGGTCATTCAAAATTATTAAAATTATAGATACAACCTGGAAAGCTAAAAAACAAAATTTTCTTCTTATAAAAATTATAGCCAGGCCTGGTTAGCTCAGATGGTAGTGCATCTGACTATCGGTCCAGGGGCTGTGAGTTCAAATCGCCATCTGGTAACAGTCTTCGTGATGAGTAATATATGACATTGCGTCATTGTCATTCATCTCTCAACGCTGAATCAGTGATTCAAGCGGCAAAGTTATCAGTTACTTGCGATGACAGGTGTACTTTGAATACTGGTTAACCTTCCAGGATCCCAGGAAAGAGTGGTCAGGTTTAATGATCGTCTGTGAGACCTTGATGGCATGAAAATGATGCTAAACAAAAGTTACAGTAATGAAGTTTTAATACATTTTAGCCATAATGCTGTGCCAATGACGGCTGCCACCTATGGTCAAGGAACTGGTAAGATCTGGCTGGATGAGGTTGTGTGCTTTGGTAACGAGACATCCATCCTGGACTGTCAGACAAACACTATCGGAGATACTGACTGTACACATGGAGAAGATGTTGGTGTCCTTTGTACTGATGGTGAGTTGTTTATAAAACAGGAAACTCTTTGTCTGTCTAGCTTTCTCTCATGTTCAAGAACTGTTCATAGCGATGCCTTTTGGTTTGTTTACTAGGAAACAAATACCAATATATAGAATATAACAAAACGATTTCTCTGCTAGAATAGACTTTATATATACTCCCTGTAGTTCATTGTATTTGAATAAATCCAGGGGTTGTGAGTTCGAATCCCTGCATGGCAACAATTTCTGTGATGATTGATATACGACATAGTCTCATCATTCGCCTCTCACCGCTGATTCAAGTGGGAACATTATCAGTTAATGCTCGAGTACTGGTTAACCTTTCAGGATCCTGGAAATCATTGGTTAGGTTAACTGATCGTCTGTTAGCTCTCAATAGCATAAAAAAGAGGCTAATTATTCAATCAATCAATTAATCAGTATTTGAATATTGAATTTGGTAGCCTCATGTTTTTCATTTATGTCACATGATCTGTCATTTGGTAGTCTATCCCAGGCCCTGATATCTTTACTCTGTTAAACCCCTATTAAAAAGCAGGGTATTCCATGCCTGTCCCACAATGCAAAACTTACAAAAGCATTTAGAATATTATCTGAATAAATATCATCAATGGTGGTCGACTCTGCTAATACAAGAGAAAAACTATATGTGAAGTAGTTTTTATACTCATTGTCTAACATTACAAAGGTGAGAAATTATCAAAAAACTCACATTTATTAGGGTTTTCCCAGCGTAAAATTAACTGACCAATCGGTAGATTCCTATCATTGCTAGATGTGGCCAATCAACGTGCTCTTAACAATGCTATTTGACGGTCTCAAGTTGGGGGTAATCTTACATTTCTACCATCAATGTGGTACATGGCTGTCAATGGGTGTATTGTATTAATCACTTATAGTAACAGATCTAGTTTGAAGTTGGGATTGCCTGTTCATCTATTTGTTTGTTGGTCTTGCCCATTCATCAGATCCTTAAGATTTTTTTATCAGAATCTGATTTAACTTTGTGTAAACCAAATGAGGACATCAGGTGAACATAAGCAGGGTTGTCAAAATGACGTCTACTTTGAATTTGGTGACGTCTACATTTTTTGGAAAAAAAATATAAAAAAAATAAATAATTAAATTACAATCTACTACATGTACATGTCCCATATATGTTTCAAATCGCCAATATGTCTTGTTTTGTGTACACCTATTTCAGAAGTTATATTTCAGACTTTGCTGACTTTTTCAGGTAAATCAACAATGATAACTCATTCAAAATTTAAGACTGGAATGTAGCTTAGAATTGCTTTTTTTCAGGTAGAAAAAACAGAGAAAACTCATTCATAATTTAAACTGGAATAAAGCTCAGAATGGCTGAAAAGCCATCTCCTGCAATCTAAATTTCAAAATAATTTTCCGTGAAGGAGACCCCACTACCCCCCCCCCCCCCCCAAACAGAAGGGGGGCATTCCCTTCACATACTCTCCCCCCCCAGTTGCGCCTTTGACGCTCATTTCGAGCCAGTGGCACTCAAAAGTTGGATACTGCTACTTCTTAATTTAATATTTCTACTTTGAAACATTTTGACAACCCTGATAAGCATTTCTAATTTTACGAGGGAAATATCAATTCACTTCACTCAATTTTTTGTTAAACTTCATTTGTTCATCACTGCTCTGTTATGTAAGTCATCTACTGCATCAACCTTCACTCTCATCTGTGTCTTTAATAACTAAACTTTATGAAAAGTGAATCTGTTTTGTATATTTTATTTTAAATTATTTACAGCTGTTGCCTCAACAAACCTGACATATCGTCTTAGAGATGGACCAGGAAACAACGAAGGTCGCCTTGAGGTTTTTTATTCTGGCAAATGGGGAACTGTTTGTGATGACAATTTCAACAACTTTGCTGCTAAGATTGTCTGTGATAGTTTAGGTTTGACATAGTAAGTACATGTTCATATCTGCTAAGATTGTCTGTGATAGTTTAGGTTTGACATAGTAAGTACATTTTCATCTGCGAAGATTATTTGTGATACCCTATAGTTTAGATTTGACATAGTAAGTACATTTTCATCTGCGAAGATTATTTGTGATACCCTATAGTTTAGATTTGACATAGTAAGTACATTTTCATCTGCGAAGATTATTTGTGATACCCTATAGTTTAGATTTGACATAGTAAGTACATTTTCATCTGTGAAGATTATTTGTGATACCCTATAGTTTAGATTTGACATAGTAAGTACATTTTCATCTGCGAAGATTATTTGTGATACGCTATAGTTTAGATTTGACATAGTAAGTACATTTTCATCTGTGAAGATTATTTGTGATACCCTATAGTTTAGATTTGACATAGTAAGTACATGTTCATATCTGCTAAGATTGTCTTTGATAGTTTAGGTTTGACATAGTAAGTACGTTTTCATCTGTGAAGATTATTTGTGATACCCTATAGTTTAGATTTGACATAGAAAGTACATGTTCATATCTGCTAAGATTGTCTTTGATAGTTTAGATTTGACATAGAAAGTACATGTTCATATCTGCTAAGATTGTCTTTGATAGTTTAGGTTTGACATAGTAAGTACATGTTCATATCTGCTAAGATTGTCTGTGATAGTTTAGGTTTGACATAGTAAGTACATTTTCATCTGTGAAGATTATTTGTGATACCCTATAGTTTAGATTTGACATAGCAAGTAAATTTTCATCTGTGAAGATTATTTGTGATACCCTAAAGTTTAGATTTGACATAGTAAGTACATTTTCATCTGTGAAGATTATTTTTGATACCCTATAGTTTAGATTTGACATAGAAAGTACATGTTCATATCTGCTAAGATTGTCTTTGATAGTTTAGGTTTGACATAGTAAGTACATGTTCATATCTGCTAAGATTGTCTTTGATAGTTTAGGTTTGACATGGTAAGTACATTTTCATCTGCGAAGATTATTTGTGATACCCTATAGTTTAGATTTGACATAGTAAGTACATGTTCATATCTGCTAAGATTGTCTGTGATAGTTTAGATTTGACATAGTAAGTACATTTTCATCTGTGAAGATTTTTTGTGATACCCTATAGTTTAGATTTGACATAGTAAGTACATTTTCATCTGTGAAGATTATTTGTGATACCCTATAGTTTAGATTTGACATAGTAAGTACATGTTCATATCTGCTAAGATTGTCTTTGATAGTTTTGGTTTGACATAGTTAGTACATTTTCATCATGTAACCCAGTCTGACTTTATATGTTTGGGGAGAGATGACTGGACTTCACATTTAAACAGAAATCATTTTTTTTGGATGAGCATTAACACCATATTCAACACATAACATGTTGTATATTGCTTATCCAGATTTATTGATGAAAGAAAAAATTAGAATGAATCTGAGTAGAACCACCGTCCTTCGACAAGTAACTGGCAAACTTTCTCACATAAAGTTTTATTGCCTAGCTTGGCTCGAACCCTCGGCTTCAGCAGTGAGAGGTAAGTGGTCATAAGACTCTAAACAGCAATTATAAAAGGTAATATTTATTTCATTATCAACACATTCAACTACAGTTCAGCCATTTTAATTTGCTGCTGTATGTGGTTTTCTTGTATCAAGTCAGATTTTGAATTTATCAATTGTCACTGTAAGGTTTCACCTTGACATTTTTAGTCCAGTTACTTTAAAAAAATGCGATGGAAGTTTGTATAAATATCTTTTTATTTTTCATCCAGTGCCTCACCATTAAAAGAAAATGTGTTACAAACTGTACGCAGCCCACTGGTAGAATATGTGAATTCAAAACTTTGTCCTAATATAATTTATCATTTCCTTAAATTTTCTGTTTTCAGTATGAAAGCCTTTGTGTCTTCCCCTGGGAAATACGGCCCAGGGTCTGGTCCTATCTGGCTGGACGGTGTCACATGCTATGGAAATGAAACGGCCCTGGTAAACTGTAAACATAATGACTTTGGCAGCAACGACTGTGACCATACAGAGGATGTTGGGGTCGTTTGCGCAACAAGTATGTTTTAAGTAGTTTAGGTCTGATATGGCAGTTAGTTTAAAAATATATTTATATGTGCTGTATGTTGGCATGAAACAATGAAATAAATTTAAGAGGACAAAAACGTATATTGATAAGTGCTCACCATATTAGTTACACACGACTTCTGGTCAGTGCTCCATTTTCTCAAATTGATTATTATTTTCTAATGTTCATTTCTATGACTCAAGTACTGTTTTGTGTTGCAGAGTCAATGCTGAATTTCCAAATAAAACTGGTGAATGGTACAACTCCCCGTAAAGGCCGTGTCATGGTCAACCACAATGGCACATGGGGCACATTATGTGATGATGGTTGGGGCGTACCAGAGGCAACAGTCGCTTGTAATCAGATTGGATATAGAGGGTATAAATATGTTTTATTATCGATAATTCGGGCATCAAAACCTTGAGCATATCAGCTGTATGCTCCCAAATAATTCTATGAATATTTCATATACACTTTACTTGCAATAACTCGAGCATTAAACACTCTAAATCGCAACATTCAGTGACAGTCCTTTCTCCATATTTTTCATAAAAATATCATTTTAGCCTCAAGGTCACCTGATTTTTTTTAAAAAAGTCCACATGTTAATCTGAGGGTACTTTAGTTTTTCTTAACTGCTCCATGCAACATATTTTTAACACCTTGTTTTATAAATAGAATCTATTGGATATCCTGTAGTCAGAACAGAACTTGGCTGAATTGCACTTCTTTTGATCGGTAATTAAAATTAATTTACAATGAGTATCATTGCAAATGTTCCAATAATTACAATTGCACTGACACGGTTTTGTGACTTTCTGGAAGCAAATATTTCCCAATGCATCATATACGAAACAGATGAAAATACTCAATACTTCACATAATACATGAAGTGGATGAAAATGAGAAATGTTTGACAGGGTTTATTTACCTTATTAAACAGAAGCCAAAGTTCGGTGACTTCCCAATTAAAAAATCATGTTTTTCCCAATTGAGGGCAAAAAATTCCCAAAATTTTAATTTTTTTACATAAGGATAAAAAAACTGGATATGAAGTATTATTTTAATATCTGATAATGATTGGTTAGAACATGATCTTAACAGTATTAACAGCGTTACGCTTTATTTTTAAGTTTGCTAAAGCCTTAAAAAAATCCCAATTTCCTGTCAATCGCGCTGTTTTTTTACCAATATTGAAGGCTTGGGCCTTTTCCTGATTTCCAGAAAAAAGGTTCTGTTTGAAATAGATGTAAAGAATTACTAAATAAAAAAGCATTGCTTTAATCAGACTTATTTAGGAAAATCATTAAAAAACAACTGCTGCAATGTATAATTTAAAGATTAATGGTATGAGTCGACCTCTAGTTATGGCAGTTTTAAGGCATATGTATTGTTCAGCAGGGTTCTACATATGTTAAACCCTGCAGTTCAGAGTGAAGTTAATTTTATAATTTCACTACTTTAAAACTAAATTACCAAACATCATTCACTGAGAAATCTCTGTAATTAAAAAAAAAAGCATGATATAAAATTTTCTCTTGCAGGGCAATAGCTGTACCATTGGCCAATGCATATTACGGGTCTGGTACGGGATCTATACTTATAGACCAGTTGAATTGTAACGGTAACGAGACCAACTTGGGTCAGTGTGACCGTAAACCGTGGGGCGTCAATGACTGCACACACGGGGAAGATGCTGGCCTTATGTGTCTACGTAAGATTGTTATGTCATCTTATGGTTTTATTCGGTGACGGTGTCAGTGTATTAACGATGTCTTTATTATTTACTCCTTGAAACTTTATCCCAATAGTAAGCCCAGTCAGGCTGTGTTTTTATGGTGAACTATTAAGGTCCTTTAATATTAATTATAAAGGTACAGTCAAGCCTGTGTAGGCGATCACTATTAGCAACTTTTCTTAAGCAGCCACCTTGCTATTTGCCATTTCTATGCTATTGGAGTGAATTAACCTGTAGTAAGCACCAGCTGTTTTAAGAAAAAAAGACTTCTTTGCTCCTTTTCTAGACTGGCTGCTTAAGACAGGTTTGACTATATTATATTCTATACCTTTTTAGAAGATTATGTCTGAGTTGGTAGGCCAACATTGGAAGGCCAAAATCTGAATTCAGAAAACCAAATGATGGAAAACTCAAATTTAACTGCGGAACCGAATATTCACAGTACCATTTATGCTTGTCAGTTTGATAGAACTGCATGTAGCATTTCATTTATATGTAAGATTGGAAGAAGAATAATGAAAGATATGTAAGTCCTGATAATGAATGTCCCAATAATGAAAGATATATAAGTCCCCATAATGAAGGATATGTAAGTCCCAATAATAAAGGATATGTAAGTCCCAAAAATGAAGTATATTATGTAAGTCCCAATAATGAAGGATGTGTGTCATGATAATGAAGGATATGTAAGTCCCGATAATGAAGTATATTATGTAAGTCTCAATAATGAAGGATATGTAAGTCCCAATAATGAAGGATGTGTGTCATGATAATGAAGGATATTTAAGTCCCGATAATGAAGCATATTGTGTAAGTCTCAATAACGAAGGAAATGTAAGTCCCAATAATGAAAGATATGTAAATCCCAATAATGAAAGATATGTAAGTCCCAATAATGAAGGATATGTAAATCCCAATAATGAAGGATATGTAAATCCCAATAATGAAAGATATGTAAGTCCCAATAATGAAGGATATGTAAGTCCCAATAATGAAGGATATGTAAGTCCTGATATATATATATATATATATATATATATATATTTTAATACAAAGCTGCATTATGTAATATTTTGATATAACGCTCTAGATGGAACCTTTGAAGGTGTTAATTTAAATTTGAATTGGGAGGAAATATAAATATTATGTTAAAAGTTGGGTGACCCTATCCTATTTACATAGGTGACAAATCTTATTACAGATATCTTAAATACCGTGTTGTACATGGCTAGAACACTTGTTTATGATTTAATTAACTCTTTTAATCATGAATTGTTGTTCATTATTAACCACTATGTGTATAGTAGAATTGTAATATAAAATTGTCACTCTCCAGAACGTGCTGGTCCCCCTGGTGTTGCCTTGAGACTGGCAGGTGGATTGAGTCGAAGCCAAGGTCGTGTTGAGATCAGATATCGGGGAGTCTGGGGCTCCATCTGTGATGATTCCTGGGATAATCGTGATGCAAATGTCGTCTGCAAACAGCTTGGTTTCTCGTAAGTCAGTGATAATTATAAACCTGCAAACAGCTTGGTTTCTTTTAAGTCAGTGATAATTATAAACCTGCAAACAGCTCGGTTTCTTGTAAGTCAGTGATAATTATAAACCTGCAAACAGCTCGGTTTCTTGTAAGTTAGTGATAATTATAAACCTGCAAACAGCTTGGTTTCTCGTAAGTCAGTGATAATTATAAACCTGCAAACAGCTTGGCTTCTCTTGTAAATTAATAATAATCATTAACCTGCAAACAGAAAGTATATAACCAAAGTCACACAGAATGTTTGGGAGATGTTACATTTTTCAGAAATGAGTTAAAATATTTTTAATAAATAATACTGAGAATACAGAAAACTGAGTTTCAATGTATTGCCTGAAAATTGACCTTAAACTAATCTAACCTTGTATGATTCTGACTTAAAGTTTCAAAATTTTACAAACTTAAGTAAACCCAATATAATATAAAAAAGTATTTTATAACATTGTCTTTACTAGTGGATGTATATGATGTGTATTTTTATATTTTACAAACGCATATATAAGCACACTATTTAATTCAATATAAACTTGAAAAAAAAGTATGTACACATGTATTTTTATTTTTATGAAGAATTGAGACAATATGGACATTTGTGAAGTTTGTGCCCTGATATTCTGTTAGTGATGAAATTTTAGGCCATCCTTAAAAAAAACTTGTTTTACTCACTCAAAATTTAATTATTTTTTTTCATGATTTTTGTCCATTTTTCTTTAAAATGACTATACAAAATCAAAATCTGTCAACAAAAAAAAAATTAGCTACCTACCTACCACATGAAAAATACTGGGTCGGAGCACAGTAAACAAACATTTTTTTAAGTATGGCCTTATCTTTATGCTGATTTGAGCTAAATAATTATTAGTTCTTTATTTAAAAATAATAACTCTATTAATTACAATAACTTTTCTTCTTGTGACCATTAACAGAAAAACAGAATCATTCAAATACAGGAATGATAATTTTTGGTACGTTTCTGTATGGTAATCTTTACTTTGTCTAGGGGTGGCCGAGCACTGACTGGTATAGGCACTGGGCGTGGTCCCATCTGGATGGACGATGTTGAATGTACCGGCTCTGAGACGGATATATCTACCTGTGCTTTCAAAGGATGGGCAGAGAATGACTGCGACCACTCCGAGGATGCTGGTGTCTCATGCAATGATAGTAAGACATTTTCACACTTGCCTAGATATTTCTCATAGTAGAAGAAATATCAAATCATGTTGAGAAGAATGTTTTATATATTACCAGTACACTGCTGTTTACTTTGAGATTTTAAAAGCTTTTCTGATGTTTCGGTATTAAAAAGATTTTCTGCTTTTTTGGAGGCATAAATACTGTCTGTGAATGTGCTTAAACATTTTTTTACAATTTCATTTTGAATTTTATTCATCATTTATTCAACATTTGTTCAAACATCCGTTTTTAGTTCCATTTTTCTTCTCTGATGAATGGGCCTAATTAGTTCTGACAGCCTGTTGAGAGTCTGACTATAAATCCAGCAGTTATGAGTTCGAATCCCAGTCCACTCATCCCAGTCTCATCATTTGTCTCTCACTGCTGATTCAAGTGGGAAAGTTATCAGTTACTTGTGGGTATGTTCAAGTACAGGATCCCAGGAAAGAGTGGTTAGGTTAACTGATTATCTGTAAGCTCTTGATGGCATAAAAAACACACCAAATATTCAATAAATCTTCTCTTACAGCTACTGTACAGAACTACCCAGTACGCTTGCAGGATGGACCCAACAATATGGAGGGCCGTGTTGAGGTTTTCATTAATGGTCAGTGGGGAACCGTCTGCGACGATCACTGGAGTAATGCAGATGCCGCTGTTGTATGCAGAATGTTAAATGCATCTACGTAAGAATCAAAGACTCATGCATTTGATACGAAAAGCTAATAGCACTTATATTTTGGTATTTATGGTTTTGATAGGGATTTGATCAAAATGCTCTCAATTATGCGATGAAGCTGTTATAAAATTGGAACAATAAAAATTTATTTTAGAAACTTTAAGTTATTGTATTATTCAGAGACATGGTCTGATTCACTAATTTATTAGGTTACAAACTTCTTCACGTAAATCTTTTAGAAAAAGTCATTTAGTATTTCATCGTCATAAGTAATTTGTAAGCCTAACAAATAGTATTTCTCTTTAAATTTGCGGTAACTGTGCCTTAGGTCATAATAAATTAATTGCTAGATTATCATCCCCGCCGCCCCGACCCTTTTTACTTCCATTAAAAAAAAAAAAAATTAAAAAAATTATTAATTTATTAGTTGTTTTAAAAAAAAAACATCAACAATTTTAAAAACGAAAATAAAAAAAGATAAAATCCACTTGCCCCACGTTTTTAAGAAAAATTTGAACGATAATCTAGCAATTAATTTATAATGACCCTGATAAAAAAATTTTGAGGTTGTCTTCATTTTTCATATTAAAATCATAAACTTGCCAAAATTAGTGAAATATGGACTTCATACACTTTTCTTTTTCAGCGATGGTGCCACAGCATATGGTGGATCCAAATACGGAGTGGCTGGTGGGAGCATATACCTAGATGAAGTAAAGTGTCTAGGAACAGAGACGAACATAGGACAGTGTTCCAGTAACGGGGCTGGGCTTCACAACTGTAACCATAATGAAGACGCAGGTGTCCGATGTTACGGAGGTGATTCTTAGAATATTTCTTTCCTTTCTAAATTTAGAACTGACCAATAAGCCCTGATATAAATGGCAATCTTTAAAGTCACATTAAAATCACAAATTTGATCATGCATTGAAATAAATGTATAATCAAGACTAGTCTCTATATACTGTACTATATCCTCTGTATACAATACTATATCCTCTATATACTGTATTATATCCTTTGTATACAGTACTATATCCTCTATATACTGTACTATATCCTCTGTATACTGTACTATATCCTCTATATACTGTACTATATCCTCTGTATACAGTACTATATCCTCTATATACTGTACTTTATCCTGTGTGTACTGTACTATATCCTTTATATACTGTACTATATCCTCTATATACTGTACTTTATCCTCTATATACTGTACTATATCCTCTGTATACAGTACTATATCCTCTATATACTGTACGTTATCCTGTGTATACTGTACTATATCCTCTATATACTGTACTATATCCTCTATATACTGTACTATATCCTCTGTATACAGTACTATATCCTCTATATACTGAACTATATCCTCTATATACTGTACTATTCCTCTGTATACAGTACTATATCCTCTATATACTGTACTATATCCTCTGTATACAGTACTATATCCTCTATATACTTTACTATATTCTCTATATTCTGCACTATATCCTCTTTATTATGTACACTGTCCTCTATATATACCTTATACTTTCCTCTATATAATATTCTGTACACTGTCCTCTCTATACTGTACATTGTCCTCTATATACTGTACACTGCCCTCTTTATCCTGTAGACTGCCCACTGTACACTACCCTCTCTATACTGTACACTGTCATTTTTATACTGTACACTAACCTCTCTATCCTGTAAACTGTCCTCTGTACACTGTCCTCTCTATACTGTACACTACCCTCTATATCCTGTAAACTGTCCTCTGTACACTGTCCTCTCTATACTGTACACTACCCTCTATGTCCTGTAAACTGTTCTCTGTACACTGGCCTCTCTATACTGTACACTGTCCTCTATATACTGTACACTACCCTCTATATCCTGTAAATTGTCCACTGTACACTGTCTATTCTTAACTGTACACTGTCGTTTATATATTGTACGCTACCCTCTATATCCTGTAAACTGTCCTCTGTACACTCCTCTCTATACTGTACATTGTCCTCTATATACACTATGCTACCCTCTATATCCTGTAAACTGTCCTCTGAACACTGTCCTCTCTATACTGTACGCTTCCCTCTATATCCTGTAAACTGTCCTCTGAACACTGTCCTCTCTATACTATACACTACCCTCTATATCCTGTTAGCTGTCCTCTGAACACTGTCCTCTCTATACTGTATGCTACCCTGTATATCCTGTAAACTGTCCTCTGAACACTGTCCCCTCTATACTGTACACTACCCTCTATATCCTGTAAATTTTCCTCCGTTAACTGTCCTCTCTATACTGTACATTGTCTTCTATATACTGTACGCTACCCTCTATATCCTGTAAACTGTCCTCCGTTAACTGTCCTCTCTATACTGTACATTGTCTTCTATATACTGTACGCTACCCTCTATATCCTGAAAACTGTCCTCCATTAACTGTCCTCTCTATACTGTACACTGTCCTCTCTATACTGTACATTGTCCTCTATATACTGTACGCTACCTTCTATATCCTGTAAATTGTCCTCAGTTAAGTGTCCTCTCTATACTGTACATTGTCCTCTATATACTGTACGCTACCCTCTATATCCTGTAAACTGTCCTCCGTTAACTGTCCTCTCTATACTGTACACTGTCCTCTCTATACTGTACATTGTCCTCTATATACTGTACGCTACCTTCTATATCCTGTAAATTGTCCTCAGTTAAGTGTCCTCTCTATACTGTACACTGTCCTCTATATACTGTACATTACCTTCTATATTCTGTAAACTGCCCTCTGTACACTACCCTCTCTATACTGTACACTGTACTCTCTAAACTGTACACTGTCTTCTATATCCTGTACGCTACCCTCTATATCCTGTAAACTGCCTTCTGTACACTGTCCTCTCTATACTGTACGCTACCCTCTATATACTGTACACTGTCCTCTGTACACTGTCCTCTATATACTGAACACTACCCTCTGTATCCTGTAAACTGTCCTCTGAACACTGTCCTCTCTATACTGTACACTGTCCTCTCTATACTGTACATTGTCCTCTATATACTGTACACTACCCTCTATAGCCTGTAAACTGTCCTCTGTACACTGTCCTCTCAATAGTGTACACTGTCCTCTATATACTGTACGTTACCCTATATATCCTGTAAACTGTCCTCTGAACACTGTCCTCTCTATACTGTACAGTATAGAGAGGACAGTGTACAGTATAGAGAGGACAGTGTACAGTATAGAATGAATGAATGAATGAGTGCCGTAAAACACCATTCATGCATTCATTCATTCTATACTGTACACTGTCCTCTCTATACTGTACACTGTCCTCTCTATACTGTACATTGTCCTCTATATACTGTACACTACCCTCTATATCCTGTAAACTGTCCTCTGTACACTGTCCTCTCAATACTGTACACTGTCCTCTATATACTGTACGTTACCCTCTATATCCTGTACATTGTCCTCTATATACTGTACGCTACCCTCTATATCCTGTAAACTGTCCTCTGTACACTCCTCTCTATACTGTACACTGTCCTCTTTATACTGTACACTGTCCTCTCTATACTGTATATTGTCCTCTATATATTGTACGCTACCCTCTATATCCTGTAAACTGTCCTCTGTACACTCCTCTCTATACTGTACCTTGTCCTCTCTATACTGTACATTGTCCTCTATATACTGTACATTACCTTCTATATTCTGTAAACTGTCCTCTGTACACTGTCCTCTATATACTGTACACTGTCCTTTATATACTGTACACTGTCATCTATATACTGTACACTGTCATCTATATACTGTACACTGTCCTCTCTATACTGTACACTGTCCTCTCTATACTGTGCACTGTCCTCTATATTCTGTAAACTGTCCTCAGTACACTGTCCTCTCATTACTGTACACTGTCCTCTATATACTGTACACTGTCCTTGGTACACTGTCCTCTCTATACTGTACGTTGTCCTCTATATACTGTACATTACCTTCTATATTCTGTAAACTGTCCTCTGTACACTGTCCTCTTGTTACTGTACACTGTCCTCTATATACTGTACACTGTCCTTGGTACACTCCTCTCTATACTGTATGTTGCCTTTTATATACTGTACATTACCTTCTATATTCTGTGAACTGTCCTCTGTACACTGTCCTCTTGTTACTGTACACTGTCCTCTATATACTGTACACTGTCCTTGGTACACTCCTCTCTATACTGTATGTTGTCCTCTATATACTGTACATTACCTTCTATATTCTGTAAACTGTCCTCTGTACACTGTCCTCTTGTTACTGTACACTGTCCTCTATATACTGTACATTACCTTCTATATTCTGTAAACTGTCCTCTGTACACTGTCCTCTTGTTACTGTACACTGTCCTCTATATACTGTACACTGTCCTTTATAGACTGCATACTATCCTTGATATAAGCCCATTGAATTTCAATAATATGCCAACTTCTTATATTCTAACTGATAAATTAGGCATAATTGAAATGTGAGTCTAAAGATTCTCACTTTATTTTCTTGTTTTCTGATCAGGACAAGTGACCAATGTGGGTATACGACTTCGAGGTGGAAGTAACTCTAATGAAGGAAGGGTTGAGGTGTTCTACAATGGAACCTGGGGGACAATATGTGACGACAACTGGGACAATCATGCAGCCAAGGTTGTCTGTGCTATGATGACGTTGCCAACGTAAGTTACACTGATTTACAAGCATGAGACTTATTTATTTTACATCGATTTTGAAACAAGTTCTTACAACAAATCAGGCTTGAAGTCTTCCCAGGTAGAACCAGAACCAGAGCATATGTGGATAAGATGTTTGGCTAAAAGACACTACACATAGCTGAGATGGAGGATTGAACCCTAAATCCTCAACCTTGGATCTGATGCTCTATGAATGGACCACGTGTTCCACAATATGAGTTATACATAGTATTGAGTATAATATCCCGGAGCTGTACATAAGAGTCAAACGCCATATCTGAATGGTACTAATGTATGCACAGACCATTTAAGCTTTATATATCATAGAGTTATATTTGTGTAGGTGTGTTTTAGATTTTTGAAGCTATCCATGATCTGATTGGTTGATAGGTGTGGTTTATGTATCTGGTTCATACCTGCAACCTTTCAGTGGCATCTTTAGAGTTTTATGCCAACAGATTCAATATGAAAGTAAAGTGTATTACATGTATATAAGGATACAAACTTTTTTTCTATTAAATTTTGCTAAAAATGTTTGTGTTCTGCTTGAGGGCATGCTATAATTGGATACTTATATCAAATAGATTTACATTTGTCATACATATAAACAGAAACTTGAACTTGCATTCCCATGCCTGTATATTACATATAAAAAGAAACTTTATGTATCTCCATAACAACACATTTCATATAAAAAGAAGCTGGAACTGGCACCCCCAATATCTGTACATTACATATATAAAAAGAACTTAACTTGAATTCCCATATCTGTACATTACATGTACATGTAAAAAGGAAAGTTGTACTTACATCAGCACAGTTGTGCACCTTTTGTCCATGCAATATTATGTATTATAAACACTTGAGTTTATATCTCATGGCTATACTTATGTGGTACACTCATATCAGTCTGTAGTTGACTATATATATTCCTCTGTATTTATTACAGTCAATATGCAAGAGCACGGCCAGGAGGATTTTACAGTCAGGGCACTGGTCAAATCTGGTTGGATGATGTCAACTGTATTGGAAATGAGACATCTCTGGCGACTTGTGGACATCGCAGCTGGGGTGCAAATAATTGTGGCCATTCCGAGGACGCTGGAGTAATTTGCGGAGGTAAAGCCAGATTTTTATCATTTGTTGGATTAGGTTACATAATTTACTGTCCATATTTCATACATTTGTGAAAAAGAAAAAAAATCTTACGTTTTTAGCTCGCCGGGACGAAGTCAACCACTCATTGGATGTGAATGAAACTTCGCATGTGTGTTCACCATCATCAATGGAACACACACAGACAAGAACCATAACTCTGGGTTGCATTTTGGCATAGTTAAGGCCCTTTTGAACTTAATTTTTCGTCTGTAGACACCCAGATTAAACTTTTGCATTTAGTTGCGTTTCAGTTTTGGTGTTTGCCTCCAATCTCAATCTTTGCATGGGTGGTGAGTTTTATCCCATCGGCGAGCTTTGTTGTCTTCTGACAACTCTTGTTAATTTTTGTCATGCCGATGCAGATGTCAAGTTTTACTTTTCCAATGTTTGTGCAGGAGTTACAAGAAGTAGTCCCGTCAGACTGATGAATGGTACCACGAGGGCTGAAGGACGTGTGGAGATATTTCACAATGGAACCTGGGGAACTATTTGCGATGATAATACGAACAGACATTTTGCCGAAGTGATCTGTGCACAGCTTGGATTCTCAACGTAAGTCACTGTTACTGCCAGGATTGTGTTTCACAAAATAACTAATAGCTCTATTTAAAGTCAATTTGACAACTATTTTGTTGTATGTTAAAATTTTGATGGACGTTTCAACTTTGAAATGATTTTATTTCCAGAAATTATATCATTTTCTGCATGATTTGACCTATCTTTCGATTCATTCAGATGAATATGAAAACTGTTATGAATACTTGTTGTTTTTATGTTAACTTAATGGCGATTTTTTGCTGTGATAGTTTTAGTGGAACAAAGCCCTGGTCTGGCTATTGCTAGTTGTTACACAAAACTATTAGAAAAAATATCTCCCTCTTGATGTCCATTTGTTAACTATGGTTATTTGTTTAGTTAATAGTAAATTTACTCTCTAAGGTTCCTGGTCAGTTCAGTTGGTGGCACCTCTGACTATCAATCCAGTGGTTGTGAGTGATTCTTTGCATGGTCAGTGTCCGTGATGATTAACATTGCGTCGCATCATTTCACCTCTAATTCAAGTGGGAAAGTTATCAGTTACATAGGGACGTGGATGTGCTTGAGAACTGGTTAATCTTCCAGGATACAAGGAGAGTGGTTAGGTTAACTGAGCAACTGTTAGCCCTCGATGGCATAAAAATGATGCTAAATATTCAAAATAACAAAATACTCTATGGTAGTCAGCATATATAAAAGAAGACATAATGGTCACATGCTGACTAAAACTACTCTGATATCATTTACTTCCTTTTGTTCTTATCTTTTTTTCTACCATCTGATTTCTATTTTTGTTGAATTATTTCCCTCCAAGTTTTCAGACTATTATTTTAATATTTGTTGTGCCAACTAGTTCTTTAAAAGAAAATAATTTCGTAATATAATCACGAGTTGTGATGGTGGTTCTATTCAGATTCATGTAAATGAGCCCCGACATCTTCTGCCATAAATGCTGCTACGATATGTATTATTTTGAAAATGTCATTAAATCACATAAATTAAAACAAAACAGTTTACAGTACATTCCTCCTTTCTGTTCTGTGTTTGTCCAATAAACAGTTTACAGTACATTCCTTCTTTCTGTTCCCTGTTTGTCCAATAAACAGTTTACAGTACATTCCTTCTTTCTGTTCCATGTTTGTCCAATAAACAGTTTACAGTACATTACTTCTTTCTGTTCCATGTTTGTCCAATAAACAGTTTACAGTACATTCCCTCTTTCTGTTCCATGTTTCTCCAATAAACAGTTTACCGTACAGCCCTTCTTTCTGTCCCCTGTTTGTCCAATAAAAAGTTTTCAGTACAGCCCTCTTTTTGTTCCATGTTTGTCTAATAAACAGTTTACAATACATTTCTTCTTTCTGTCCCGTGTTTGTCACATTAACAGTTTAAAGTACATTCCTTCTTTCTGTTCCGTGTTTGTCTAATAAACTGTTTCAGAACAGTCCTCTTTCTGTTTAGTGTTTGTCTAATAAACAGCTTACAGTTCATTCCTTCTTTCTGTTCAGTGTTTGTCTAATAAACAGTTTACATTACATTCCTTCTTTCTGTTCCGTATTTGTCTAATAAACTGTTTCAGAACAGTCCTCTTTCTGTTTCGTGTTTGTCTAATAAACAGCTTACAGTTCATTCCTTCTTTCTGTTCAGTGTTTGTCTAATAAACAGTTTACAATACATTCCTTCTTTCTGTTCCATTTTTGTCCAATAAACAGTTTTCAGTACAGCCCTTCTTTCTGTTCGGTGTTGTCTAATAAATAGTTTACCATACAGCCCTCTTTCTGTTCCGTGTACGTCCAATAAACAGCTTACCGTACATTCCTTCTCTCTGTTCCATTTTGTCCAATAAACAGCTTACAGTACATTCCTTCTCTCTGTTCCGTTTTGTCCAATAAACAGTTTTCAGTACAGCCCTTTTTTCTGTTCCATGTTTATCCAATAAAGTGCTTACTGAACTATTAAAGTTTCACCAAGTGTTCAACTGAAAAATTCGTTTTGCAGAGCAAATGTTGCGACAAGAGGTTCAGCATTCTTTGGGCCAGGTACTGGACAGATTTGGTTGGACGATGTGACATGCAATGGGGATGAGAATATGATTGACAATTGTATGTATAGAAGCTGGGGAACCAACAACTGTGGCCATAATGAAGATGTTGGTGTTTTGTGTAATGGTAAGTGTCTGTTTTCTGTGTGTCTGTCTGGTTATTATTTCTGTAGTCATTGTGATCTTACTTTAATATATATTTTTCTGGTTCCTTTTTATCTATTTCTGTAAAATCACTTTAAGATGATCTAGTCTGTTTTGTCAATGACACAGTTATGTTTCCTTTATAAAGAATAAAATAATTTCGCATGCGGAAGGTCGTGGGTTCAATCCCCAGCCGGGTCATACCAAAGACTTTAAAAATGGTACTAGAAGCTTCCTCGCTCAGCATTTAGAGGAGAGTTCTAGGTCTGGTCGGCCCGGTGTCGGTATAATGTGACTGGGTGGGGTATCATACCGTGTGTCTGCGGCATGATACTCCAGTGTGACAGCGCTTAGAATACTGTCTCAAGTAGGCACCTTCGCGATATGACTGAAAAATTGTTGAAAGCGACGCTAAACACCATACAACTACAACATCAACTTATGCATATGAATAAAATTTCTACTTTTATGTACATTGTAATATTGTAAAACTTGTAAATTAAAGACAAACTTTCTTAATAAAACAAATTTTATTTTTCAGTACCATCTTCCCAGGTGAGAATTGTCCCCCCTGCGGCTGGTTCCCCAAATCAAGGCCGTGTAGAGATACTGTATAACAACACCTGGGGAACCATCTGTGATGATAGCTTTGACTCAAAGGCCGCTGGTGTCATCTGTAGCCAACTTGGATTTAGAAGGTTTGTATTAAGTGACAAAACACAAATATTATTTACTTATTTTTTTTAAAGTCATCTGAGACTTTGTCTCAAGGGACCTTTTGCGATCGCCTTTTGTGCATTGTGCGTTGTGCGTCCATTAACAGTTGACATTTTCAACTTCTTCTCAAAAACCGTAAGTTCAATCGTACTGAAATGTATGCTCAGACGGCACTTTAATTTAAATTTTATGCATGGGGCCTAAATAAAAATAGTGTTTGTTTCCCCTTGCGCGACCGACCCACGAAAAAAGCACCGACGGAAAAAATTTTATTTGGGAAAATTTCTGAGTTTTTTTTTTTAATTTTCGACTGCTCCGGGCTTGTCTTAAAAATCGGACAAGCGAGTTTTCACAATACACAGGTCTGCAAATAACTCTATTTTATAACACACATGTGAAACTGTTGCTTATAGACTGAAACTAATCAGTAGAAACAATTGACCCTCGCGGTGTTTACCGCATGCCCGATATTGCGACTTCGGAAAACCGCTCATGCATATTCAATTTTTATTCCTCTAATGTTATTGGGGGAAAGCTTTGAACATAAATTAATTTATTTTAAATAACGACTATGATTGGTCGGATATCTACGACCACGGTACACACAGCGTTAAGTTCTGGTATTTTAATAAATATTTCGTAGATTTACAATATTGGAACTGCATGTATGTAAATTTTCTTCTGTGACCAGGGGCCGGCAAAAGCACTCGTCCTGACGACTGGTTTTTGTCTGCGGACGAGTGATTTTTGCCAGTAACTAGTCCGTTGGATGAGTAAACCTTTTGGCAGAGATCGAAAAATAAACAATCTGAAAATTGTAAAAAAGGTAATGATCCAAAGTCGTTACGGTATTTATTCTTTCTATATTTCATTGCTGTAAATATAATTTGTAAATTTGACATTTAACGATCATCAACGATAACTTTATCATGCAATTTCTTGTCGAGTCCTAAGGACATTTTCTTTAGAAACCATTCTGCATAATTTTTTATAAGGTATCGAGAAGCACATGCGCAGCTTTTTAATACCGGTTTAAAAATCAGACTTTTCGGTCTTCGGAATATTTCCCGGTCTCCGGAATATTAACAGTCTTTTTGCGTTTTACATGTTACGGAGGCTTGAATGCATTTACTTTTTATGTTTACCCCAAGCTGTTTGTATTCGGAACAAAAACGATATATAAACATCAACAAACTTAGTGGTGTACTTACTGTAAATGAAGTAATAAAACTATTTAAGGTAAGATAAGGTCACAATGTGCTTCCAAAATAGACACTATTTTACTATAACTTTTTTGGACAAGTGAGTTTTCCATACGGATGAGTACTTTTTACCAGTCCACTTGTCTGACAGACGAGTGCTTTTAAAAGCTTTTCCCAACCCCTGTTGTGAAAACGTGAACGTTGATATTTAAATCGAGTATACGGTAAAGAAAAATGTGTGGTTTCAGCATATAACTTTCTTTGGCAGTCATGTCATGATTTAAATATAGTATTGAAAAAACAATTAAGATAAATTGTCTTTTTAATATTTGAAATATAGTTTACTAGTTGCACTTTTCTAGATCATAGACTGCCAAGTTCTCTTGGATGAATTGAATAGCTTTGTAGGCTTGACATTGCCATTGTTGTGTGTTATGACATTTAGTAATCATAAGAAAAAGAGAAAGATATTTAAAATAATTATTCGAATTAACACCTGCTCCCACACTGCCACCGAGTGACAGAACAGATATGATAGTTAATAAAGAACAAAGACAAAATACAACTTTTTTAATAAGTTGGTCATACTTATAGAGACAAAGTCAGTTCTCCCTGAATTTCTCTCACTTCTCCTGGTCTTGTTCAAACTCTAAAACTTGTGATTTACACATGTATAATGTTATAGGGAGCTAACCTTACATAAATATTAATACATTTAGGTCTATTTATGTTTAATTATTTTATATTTTACTGCAAAGTGTATTGGTAATAAAAATCTTGGCAAGTGATCTTTGATCAGGGCAAGTTAGTACTACTTCTGGTAGTTTATTTTGATAAACAATGTTCAGAAACTGTATTATTATATAGAATGAATAATACTAGAAAATTTGACTGCAGTTACTAAAACTGTTGCATTTAAAAATGCCAATGAACTATATTAAATAATGCCAACAGATTAATACAAGTTTATCATTCTATATACAGTTTCATTTTTTGATATAGTTATGTAGGCATTTTTAAATGCAAACAGTTAAAGTAACTGCTGTCCGATTTACTAATACTAGTCATATTGTATACAGTTTCATTTGTCAATCAAAATAAACACAGTTCAGTTTATTATATATAAATGTTATACAAATACTATTCATTTTTACAGTTTTTCTTAGTTTTCAATCCTACACTTTTACAAGCAATGCAGTAAGTATTGAGCACATTTAATACATGTAATATAAATTATGTTGTTGTATTGGAATAGCCATATCAGGTAATAAAATGTTGAGTTTCTTTGTTTATCAATACATGAATGTTTTTTATGGATTTCAAAAAAAAAAAAAAAAAAAGCCTACCTACCTACCCAGTTCTTAAACTAGGGTCGGGCAATGGGAAACAGAGATATTTTTAAGTGTGGCCTGGTGGGGGAAAAAAAAAATGCCTTCCGACCCCTCCATACATTTATTTCTTGAAAAGCCATTAGAAATTTTAATGCAGATATTTTACCAATTTTAACTATTTATTTCAAATATTTATACAAGATTTTGTGTACATTTTGTACACTAACCCTTTTCTTCATATAGACACCTTTGGACACCTCTATCATAGACACCTTTGGACATCTCTACTATAGAAGGCTTTTGAATTATTGGATGAATTATGTTTGTATTAACTGACAGAGTGGAAAACAGTGCAGGAAGTGTTCAGATTGCTCGTTACGAGCAATCTGAAGTCTTCCTGCACTGTTTTCAAAGGCCTTCTGTGATTGGTGCGAGAAAACGCGTATCTATGGAGTAAAGGGTTAATAATCATACTCATATTATATTCCAAATTCTTCTAAATTGACCACATATTGTTTACAGGTCTGGTGCTCAATCGGTGGGTGGTGCCCATTTTGGTCAAGGATCTGGGCCCATCCTCCTGGACGATGTACACTGTCTGGGACAGGAAACAAACATACTCCAGTGTGATGCGAAACCCTGGGGCATCAATAACTGTGGGCACAGTGAAGATGTCGGAGTCATCTGTGGAACTGGTAAGATGTGACCAATTTCTCACCTGCCAGTATTATTTTCTCATACTCTTCCATTTCTATGCCACAAACATCACTGACAAGATTACCAATTCTTTTTTAAATATTTCATGATTCAATTCCTGAATATACTCCTGTCCTACATAAGGCCTAACTTGAAATATTTCATGATTCAATTCCTGAATATGCTCCTGTCCTTCATAAGGCTTAACTTGAAATATTTCATGATTCAATTCCTGAATATACTCCTGTCCCACATAATGCCTAACTTGAAATATTTCATGATTCAATTCCTGAATAAACTCCTGTCCTACATAAGGCTTAACTTGAAATATTTCATGATTCAATTCCTGAATATTCTTCTGTCCCACATAATGCCTAACTTGAAATATTTTATGATTCAATACCTGAATATACTCCTATCCTACATAATGCCTAACTTGAAATATTTCATGATTCAATTCCTGAATATACTCCTGTCCTACATAATGCCTAACTTGAAATATTTCATTATTCAATTCCTGAATACTCTCCTGTCCTACGTAAGGCTTAACTTGAAATATTTCATGATTCAATTCCTGAATATTCTTCTGTCCCACATAATGCCTAACTTGAAATATTTCATGATTCAATTCCTGAATATACTCCTGTCCTACATAATGCCTAACTTGAAATATTTCATGATTCAATTCCTGAATATTCTCCTGTCCTACAAAATGCCTAACTTAAAATATTTCATGACTCAATTTCTGAATATACTCCTGTCATATGTAAGGCCTAACCTTAAAATATTTCATGATTCAATTCCTGTATATACTTCTGTCCTGTCAACTCGAAATTTCATGCTCAATCAAGACAAGAATGGACTCAATATAACCAAAGAAAGTTACTATAAACACCTGTAACTTTCTACTCAAATCAGCAGTAATACTTTCAAGTTCTAGACCAAGTCAAGTATTTGTGCTTTAATTTGTGATTTTATATGAATCATTCGAAATTGTGTTTTGAGCACAAATTTGAGTTGAGTACAAAAATAGTTTATATTAACCTTGGGTCCAGGCTATTTTAGTTACATGCAGGTTAAACTACGGCTTACAGTGGAGCTAAAATAGATTACCATAAATTAAATATACTTTATTAAAAAAAACTGTACCAGTGATAACACCAGCTTGATATGCATGTGCCAGTCAATTACACAACTATAAGTTATTTTTATATTACTCCGGTGCTTTGGTGGCATAATTTCTAATTTTTTCTTTTACAGGCATAATATGTCCGAATATTTCAATCAGGTAAACCATAAAAAATAAGATACAAAAATACTACATTGTATATTGGAAAATACGTCAATATTTTAGGTGGTGTTGGAAATATTCGCCTGGTTGGAGGAACCGGTCAGCAAAATGGTCGTGTGGAGATCCTATACAATGGCACCTGGGGCACTGTCTGTGATGATAGATTCTCTGACGCAGCCGCGAAAGTTGTGTGTGGGATGTTACACTACCCAAGGTATGTACAAATGTGTACAAATGTCACGATTCATTTGTTTAGATTCTTTGTTCGATACAATCTTTCTTAATGGAATTTTGTGTAAGATTCTCTATCACCAGTATATTTAAAAAAGCTTCAATCGAATGAAAGCAGCTAGGTGATCATGATTTTAGACTGACTCCGGAAAATATGCATTTGGTTTCATTGACATTGATTCAAGAATATTTAAGTAACCAGTCAAAATTATGCTAAGTTTGTAGTTCGTAGTTATTCAAGTAAACATGAAGCTGTGAAAAAATATAAGAAAGACGATGTGATATGGTCAATACTAATAAACAAAACTTGGTTGTCATTTCCAAGGACTTATATAGAAAAGGAAAAGTAACTGATTGAGATGTTATGAACACTTGTGTATTCATGCAAAATCTCGTGAAATCTCGTTTTCAAATATTCTTACTTCCATTTATCTGAGAAACACAAATCAAAATAATTACTTTGCCCAATGGAATTCTCTACAAAGCGAGCCCATATCCAGCAAATTGTGTTTAAAATTGTTGAAGTATGATTTGTAAAATTTGTATACTGCAATTAAAAAATCAAGGAAAGTACTTGAAATTTTACTTCAAACTGCACTATTTTAACTTCAAGATCATTTTGTGTGTTTAAAACATTATAAAACATCTAAGGTTACATACACCCTACATTTTATTAAAAAAAGAAATCAGTTGCCTGTGAAATTTGAATGATTAATTTGCCAAGTTATTCATTTTTCGAATGCTATTTTATCAACATTTCTAGTAAAGAGATGCAAGTTTCCAATCCTTCTATATAAGTCCTTGATATTTCCAAACTACAATTTTTAAAACCTTGTTCTGTCAAAGACATAGTCAAACTTAAATTATCATACTCCAGTTATAATTAAACTGATTTGTATGTGTGTAAATTATCATACTCCAGTTATACTTAAACTGATTGGTATGTGTGTAAATTATCATACTCCAGTTATACTTAAACTGATTTGTATGTGTGTAAATTATCATACTCCAGTTATACTTAAACTGATTGGTATGTGTGTAAATTATCATACTCCAGTTATACTTAAACTGATTTGTATGTGTGTAAATTATCATACTCCAGTTATACTTAAACTGATTGGTATGTGTGTAAATTATCATACTCCAGTTATACTTAAACTAATTTGTATGTGTGTAAATTATCATACTCCAGTTATACTTAAACTTTGTTTTTTTTGTATGTGTGTAAATTACCATACTCCAGTTATACTTAAAACTGATTTGTATGTGTGTAAATTATAATAAATAATTCAAATATGTTTAAACCAACTGACAATATGCAGTTTAATATATATTTCATTGATATTATTAACTTTTGGTAATAGAAAAGTTTTGACAATGTATTGATGCTGTTAAAAGATTGCAATTAGAACTTTTCAATATGAGACCCAGCGGTGGTCTAGTGGTAGAGTGTCTGCCTAGTGGTAGAGTGTCTGCCTTTTATGCGGAAGGTCATGGATTCGGGGCCCCTGGTCATACCAATACTTGAAAAATGAGACTTCCTCTCTTGGTGCTCAATATTTAGAGAAAAGTTCTAGGTCTGGTTGACCCAGTGTCAGTATAATATGGCTGGATGGCGTAGCATACTGTAAATCTGTGGCATGATGACATGGTTGCGATATGACTGAACAATTTGTGAAAGCAACGATAACCACCATACAACAACTTTTCACTATAATACCCGGGTATGTAAAAAAGTATAGAATAACTTACCTTCCATTATTTATGATAATACTGTGAGTTATTTGTTGATGTTTAAACATTTTTGTTTTATATGTCTCCTCTTTTAACAATTCAGTATGGGAGCCTACATGCTGACCAGAGACACATCATGGAGTTCACCACCCGCTAAGATATGGTTAGATGATGTTCGTTGTGTTGGTACAGAGACCAGCATAGCTAACTGTGGACATCGACCATGGGGTGCCAATAATTGTGGGCATAGAGAAGATGTGGGCGTTTATTGTACAGCTAGTAAGTCTTGTCTATGTGTTTCTGTTGATATTGTCCGTCTTTCAAAGCAAAAGTGTATATATTCTGATTAACTGCTAGTTGCTGTTTTATGTCTACTTCTCACTATACAGTTGTTCTCACTACACAGTTGTGTCCCTTTTTTGTGCCAGTGACATGATTTTTGCGCTTAAATAATGAGTTCTAAGCGATTTGGTTAAAAATATTTTCAAAATGGTTAATAGTGGCTCACTGTGATTTCTTGCTGCAGCTGAGTAGACTAAAGCTGACATACACTACAATAAGACATGGTGTTTAAAAAGTGAATTTTATAGGATTTAACAGATGCATGTATATTACAGCATTTGTGGACTTCCCTTTTTTTTTTTTTTAAAGGATTGCCTCATTACAATGTGCTACCAAATGCATCATATTTTTTACCCTGCCATCGGGAAAATTGTGAAGGTACATTGTTTACCCTGTATGTCTGTCTGTCCGTTCCTAGCTGTGCCCTTGTGTGCCTTTGTCAAACTAGTTACCAATCAATAACTTTAAAAATGGTATTTAATTTATAGTTTCTGTTTGTTTGAATAATCATAAAATATAGCAAATTTTACAGAACTTATGGCCAATATTCGACTTAATTTTTGGTAAAATTTACTAAAATAATGATAGCTTTGACCTCTGATTCCTTAGAACACTTATTTTGTTTGAAATGTATTATATTCAGGTTAATGACTTTATGTACATGTTTTCATGTTTATAATTTTATTACATTATTTACTCTGTAATGTCTTTATTCATATATAATGGTCTAGTGATAGAGCAAAGGACCCAGGATCGGAATGGTCCTGGGTTCTATCCTTCGTCACGGGTATATATGGTGTCCTTGAGCAAGCCACTTTATCGACATATGCTTAATACAGTTTCTATCTAGGAAGACTCTGAGAGCATGATTTGTCTAAGTTTGAAAACTAAATTAATGTTTCACAATCAATGTAAAATAAATAAGTTTAACCGATATAAATAAATTACAGCCACCACACCGGGCACTACAACAACCCCAAGACTACCCCCATCTACCCCTGCCCCCTCCAGCGTGTATGTACGCTTGGCTGGAGGATCCACTGCTTACGAGGGACGTGTCGAAGTGTTTGCCTTCAATACGTGGGGCACCGTATGTGACGACCAGTGGAATGGGACTGATGCTAATGTTATCTGTGGTATGCTGGGATATCAGAGGTACATGTACAATTGTCTACTACGGATGATAAGATTGTGATACAACCAATTTGTATTGTTATTTTTTTTAGTTTGTTTCCCCAATACGTAACAGGTCATATGGTATGTCACGTTTTATTGAAGGAGAAAGACATCAGAATGAATCTGAGTAGAGTCTTGAACCTTCAGCAAGTAAACGGCAAACTTTCTCACATATATTTGTTTTGAATTTTGAGTTTAAACCCTTGACCTCAGCAGTTAGAGGTCATTAGATGAAAATGTTTTATACCAATCTGTCACAGAGAGTCTGAGGCACAAATTTACAACCTATTTCAGCATTAAAACTGAAAAAAATAAGTTTCAAATAAATTATCGATAGAAGGCATGTAGATTAGTTTGTACAGCTAAACTACTTAATAAAAAAAATGAGCATAAAAAAAAAAATTATATGAGAAACTGAAATAAATAGTTATGTGAAAATAACTAAATTAGAAATACAAATATTGCTGCATAGTGATTTTTATGTAATAGTTGGGTGCATAAAGATTTAGAAGCAGTCAACATTGAGGTTATTTTAGAATATTGCATTTTATATATAGGTATAACCACTGGTTAGTAATCTTATTTTAGTAAAGAGTAAAATCATTTTAGTTATGGAAATCTGGCTAGTACATCAAAAGTTTTACACCAAATAATGAATTGGAATGGAGAAAATGAATGCAAAATTTAGTGTTCAAAGATTTAAAGTACATCGTAATTGATTAAATTTAACTACCTGAAATTAAAATGATGAAAAAAAAGTAAAAATGTATCTGACTGCATATTAAAGTATATTTTTCATGTTTCTCTATAGCACTGGAGCCACTGCTAAGACTAATGGATTTTATGGACAGGGGTCTGGGCGCATCTGGTTGGATAATGTACATTGTAGAGGGACAGAATCCACGATTTCAGCATGTCCAATGAATGCCTGGGGAGCACACAACTGCGGACATCAGGAAGACGCAGGAGTATCATGTTCCTCAGGTATATATCCCTCATGTAGTCAGTTCTCTGTTGATATGAGTAATAAATATATGTTTTACACATGTGCCTCATGTAGTCAGTTCTCTCTGTTGATATGATTAATGAATATATGTTTTACACATGTGCCTCATGTAGTCAGTTCTCTCTGTTGATATGATTAATAAATATATGTTTAACACATGTGCCTCATGTAGTCAGTTCTCTGTTGATATGATTAATAAATATATGTTTTACACATGTGCCTCATGTAGTCAGTTCTCTGTTGATATGATTAATGAATATATGTTTTACACATGTGCCTCATGTAGTCAGTTCTCTGTTGATTAGATTAATGAATATATGTTTTACACATGTGCCTCATGTAGTCAGTTCTCTGTTGATATGAGTAATAAATATATGTTTTACACATGTGCCTCATGTAGTCAGCTCTCTGTTGATATGATTAATAAATATATGTTTTACACATGTGCCTCATGTAGTCAGTTCTCTGTTGATATGATTAATAAATATATGTTTTACACATGTGCCTCATGTAGTCAGTTCTCTGTTGATATGATTAATGAATATATGTTTTACACATGTGCCTCATGTAGTCAGTTCTCTGTTGATATGAGTAATAAATATATGTTTTACACATGTGCCTCATGTAGTCAGTTCTCTGTTGATATGAGTAATAAATATATGTTTTACACATGTGCCTCATGTAGTCAGTTCTCTGTTGATATGAGTAATATAGTAAAACATAAGTTGACTTGTTCAGCCAATTTATTAAATATATTTGCTTATGCTGATACTGATAAAATGTATATTGAAAAGTGGACTATATGAATTGGCTATTTTGTATGTTAGATAATACATAGACATTAAACAGAGGTTGTGGTAAAGTGGGCTGTCAAACAGATTCTGCGAACAAAAGAAATTTTGTCATACATATACTTCTTGAATGGACTTTTAAGTTGCACACAGACATTCAACATAAGTTTTATGCAAGCTTCACAAATATATTTATTCCTGTTTCAGGGAGCCTTCCTGACAATTTCCTGCTGTTTACTGACTCGTCTAAGAAGAGCATATACCGTATGGACATTACAACAAACAGTTATGTCACTATACCGCTGACTCGTAATGACAGACCTATAGCAATAGATTATGACCCCAATGACGCAAAAATTTACTGGACCGATGTCGGTCTCAAACAGATCCGTAGTGCCAGCATTGATGGAAATGAGGAGAGGACTGTCAGAATTTTAGGCAACAGTAAGTTACATAGTCATGATGTTTAAATAACCACACTAACCTGATCATAATGTGTAAATAATCACAGTAACCTGATATAATCACAGTAACCTGATCATAGTGTGTAAATAATCACAGTAACCTGATCATGGTGTAATAATCACAGTAACCTGATCATGGTGTGTAAATAATCACAGTAACCTGATAATAGTGTGTAAATAATCACAGTAACATGGTCATAGTGTGTAAATAATCACAGTAACCTGATCATGGTGTGTAATAATAACAGTAACCTGATCATAGTGTGTAAATAATCACAGTAACATGATCATGGTGTGTAATAATCACAGTTACCTGATCATAGTTTGTAATAATCACAGTAACCTGATCATAATGTGTAAATAATCACAGTAACCTGATCATGGTGTGTAATAATCACAGTAACCTGATAATAGTGTGTAAATAATCACAGTAACCTGATCATAGTGTGTTAATAATCACAGTAACCTGATCATGGTGTGTAATAATCACAGTAACCTGATAATAGTGTGTAAATAATCACAGTAACCTGATCATGGTGTAATAATCACAATAACCTGATCATAGTATGTAAATAATCACAGTAACATGTCATAGTATGTAAATAATCACAGTAACCTGATCATAGTATGTAAATAATCACAGTAACATGTCATAGTGTGTAAATAATCACAGTAACATGTCATAGTGTGTAAATAATCACAGTAACCTGATCATAGTGTGTAATAATCACAGTAACCTGATCATAGTATGTAAATAATCACAGTAACCTGATCATAATGTGTAAATAATCACAGTAACCTGATCATAGTGTGTAAATAATCACAGTAACCTGATCATGGTGTAATAATCACAGTAACCTGATCATGGTGTGTAAATAATCACAGTAACCTGATAATAGTGTGTAAATAATCACAGTAACATGGTCATAGTGTGTAAATAATCACAGTAACCTGATCATGGTGTGTAATAATAACAGTAACCTGATCATAGTGTGTAAATAATCACAGTAACATGATCATGGTGTGTAATAATCACAGTTACCTGATCATAGTTTGTAATAATCACAGTAACCTGATCATAATGTGTAAATAATCACAGTAACCTGATCATGGTGTGTAATAATCACAGTAACCTGATAATAGTGTGTAAATAATCACAGTAACCTGATCATAGTGTGTTAATAATCACAGTAACCTGATCATGGTGTGTAATAATCACAGTAACCTGATAATAGTGTGTAAATAATCACAGTAACCTGATCATGGTGTGTAATAATCACAGTAACCTGATCATAATGTGTAAATAATCACAGTAACATGATCATGGTGTGTATTAATCACAGTAACCTGGTCATAGTGTGTATATAATCACAGTAACCTGAACATAATGTGTAATAATCACAGTAACCCGATCATGTGTAAATAATCACAGTAACCTGATCATGTGTAAATAATCACAGTAACCTGATCATGGTGTGTAATAATAATCACAGTAACCTGATCATAGTATGTAAATAATCACAGTAACCTGATCATAGTGTGTTAATAATCACAGTAACCTGATCATGGTGTGTAAATAATCACAGTAACATGGTCATAGTGTGTAAATAATTACAGTAACATGATCATAGTATGTAAATTATCACAGTAACCTGATCATAGTGTGTAAATAATCACAGTAACCTGATCATAGTATGTAAATAATCACAGTAACCTGATCATAGTGTGTAAATAATCACAGTAACCTGATCATAGTGTGTAATAATAATCACAGTAACCTGATCATAGTATGTAAATAATCACAGTAACCTGATCATAGTGTGTTAATAATCACAGTAACCTGATCATGGTGTGTAATAATCACAATAACCTGATCATAGTGTGTTAATAATCACAGTAACCTGATCATAGTGTGTAAATAATCACAGTAACCTTATCATAGTGTGTAATAATTACAGTAACCTGATCATAGTGTGTAAATAATCACAGTAACATGTCATAGTGTGTAAATAATCACAGTAACCTGATCATAGTGTGTAATAATCACAGTAACCTGATCATAGTGTGTAATAATTACAGTAACCTGATCATAGTGTGTAAATAATCACAGTAACATGTCATAGTGTGTAAATAATCACAGTAACCTGATCATAGTGTGTAAATAATCACAGTAACATGTCATAGTGTGTAACTTAATCACAGTAACATGTCATAGTGTGTTAATAATCACAGTAACCTGATCATAGTGTGTAAATTATCACAGTAACCTGATCATAGTGTGTAAATTATCACAGTAATCTGATCATAGTGTGTAAATTATCACAGTAATCTGATCATAGTGTGCAAATTATCACAGTAATCTGATCATAATGTGTAAATATTCGTCAGTACATAACATTTGTTAGATTAACTTAATAGCAAATGTACCAATTCATCACCATCAATGATTGTCATTTGCTTATGTTGATATCAATGCAACCAGGTATTACATTACTGATCTTGAAGAGACCTATGCGACTGAGTGTTCCAAGGTGCTGTTTCAAGATCATTTACCTTTCATAGCTGAGGTTGTATGTTCGAGACCAGCTTGATCCAAAAATTTGTAAGAGAAAACTACCAGTTACTTATAGAAGGATGGTGGTTTACTCAGATTTTTTCTCAGGTCTGCACCAATAAAATTTATTGCCATATAATTATAATCTTTCAGTTGTTAAAAGTTGCATTGAACTCATTCAATAACATACATTTTTATGGTGTGTTTCAGATTCTAGGCCTGATGGTATAGCAGTGGATTCTGTGTCACGGTTAATCTTCTATACTGACACTGGTAACAATATAATCGCAGTAATGACACTGGATGGGTCAGCACAGGCTGTCATCATTAACCAAGGTTTAGACGAGCCCCGGGCCATGTTCCTGGACGTCATCAATGGGTAACTCAGTTTGTCAACTTTGAAATGTTTTATTAACAAATTATTCCTCTTTCTTTTGTGTTGTCAGTTTTCATTAAGATGATGGGCGCATTTTTTTATGTTTCTTGCCATCGGCCTGTCGAACGGAGTTACCTCTCCTGATTGGGTCTGTTAAATAGTAATGTTGGGAAAGCCACATTTGAGCACGTTAATTGGTCATTTGCTTCAACTGAAAGTTTGAATGAAGTCACAGTTTAGTAAGCATTCAATTGCTATGAATTGTGGAACAGGCATAGAATTGCCTGCTTTTTTATTGGGGTTAATAGACCTGATTAATGAGATATCAGGTTCTGGGATTGACTACTCTGCCATTATAGAAAGGTCAAGGGGCATTAGGTGTTACTATCTGTTCTTGTACCCATCTGTCTGTGCGTCTGTCCATAAAAATGGGGCCATTGAACAAGTTTTGAAAGGTCTGTATTAAGTTAATATTTGGTATGAGCTGTTAAATTGTAAAATGAACTGGCCATCAAAACAAATTTGATGTTTGTCAGTGTTGTTCAAATTTTACAGGAGTTATGGCCCCTTTTTAACTTAACTTTTGGTAAAATTTGGCAGCAGCATCTAAGACATATTTCTAGTTTTAAAAGTAAGTCACATGATGGTCACATGATTAAAAAATGTTTGTAAAAAAAAAAAGAGTGAAAAAAACTTCAAAATGACACTTTTAAATAAATATGAACACTATTTTCTGCAAATTACCGAAGTATATGGCAGAAAAGCTATAACTTAGCACAATGAGAAATATGTTGTTTCAAGATTCTAAAATGAAATTATGTACAAATATCTTTTCAGCAAGATTTTCTGGACAGATTGGGGCAAACACCCAACAATAGAGACAGCCAACTATGATGGGTCCGGTAGACATGTGATCATCAACCAAAATATTGTCTGGCCTAATGCCATATCAGTTGATACCACAAGTAAGTCCATCCATCTGCCTGACCGTCTGTTTGTCTGCAAACACAAATTTTATGGATATTTAAGTGTATGGGGCTTAGGGTTAGTAATTTTCTAAATGGTTAAAAAATAGTTAAAAAATTGTGTGGCTAAAAAAACACTTTAATATGGCTAAAAAAAAATTTCTTTTGTGTGGCTAAAATTAGCCACATAAATAATTAGCTTGGCGCATGGAAGCCACTTAAATACCCATTTGTTAGAAGGTCCATCGAGGTTAATCAAAATTGACACCAAGATAAGAATAAACTTGATATGCTTTTACATTCCACATAACGTTGATGTATTTGCATGTAGTGTGTTATCATAATTTTTATTTATTAATACTATTTATGCAAAGATTGTGTTTTACCATGTAGTAATAAATAAACAGCAGCAGTGGCCCAGTGGTAAAAAAGTCACTCCACGTGTGCGAGGTTGTGTGTGCAATCCCTTACAAGAAAAATGTTAATATAAACTGAACAGAACAGCTACCTGACATTTTGTGTACCTGACCTTTAAGTATTTTCTCAAAAAGTGCCAATTTGAAAGCAATTTCCTTTTAATTTGGACTTCAGTAAGAAAGAACATTTCCTTGTATACATGTTTTAATAATGCTACTCAGTATCTTGACGAAGGTATTCGAAATACAAAAGTGGCGATTAGCTGTCCTGCTCAGTATTGTGGTTTGTTAGCTTTACATTCTCACATAGACGGCATATTTTTACACTTTCAGAAGGAATAATCTACTGGGCAGATGCCAATCTAAATCGAATTGAAAGAGCAAACCTGGATGGCTCAAACAGACATATAATACACCAAGATCGTATTGCACATTACTTTGGCATGACAATTTTCCAGAATATGATATACTACACAGACTGGACACGCACGTGAGGATGTTTTTTTTTATTTGTTTAATGGCATACACATGGTAACATTATAGGGCACTACCCCATTGCTCATACATTTATTTGTTTAATGGCATACACATGGTAACATTATAGGGCACTACCCCATTGCTCATACATTTATTTGTTTAATGGCATACACATGGTAACATTATAGGGCACTACCCCATTGCTCATACATTTATTTGTTTAATGGCATACACATGGTAACATTATAGGGCACTACCCCATTGCTCATACATTTATAATGACTATATAAATCAGGGTGTTCTGTGCACCGAGTGACATTATTATATAGGGCTCCAACAATAAACCCATCCAATCAGAGTTCTGTGCACTGAGTGACAATATTTTATAGGGCTCCAACAATAAACCCATCCAATCAGAGTGTTCTGTGCACCGAGTGACATTATTATATAGGGCTCCAACAATACACCCATCCAATCTTCTGTTAACTGCTCTGACTTTCCTGTGAATTATTTTTAAACTTGTATTTCAGTAACTGTTACCTTAGTGTTGGTCGTTCACTTTGGATGAGTTTTGGAGCTGATAAATATATCACTAAATTTAGGTCTCACTACACAGTTGAATTTTGCTCTTTATTCTATAATAAATCGGGTCTCTAAGGATTTCCATTAACACCACTGATGTCTTATAGTGTATGCTGTGCCAGTTTTTGCTCTACTCAGCTGCACCAAGAAATCACTGCTTCCTCTATAACCCTTTGCTCCATAAGCATTTTCTTGGACTCTTCCAAACTGAAAGCATAATAATTCACCACGTATCAGCAATGGGTGAATTATGTTTATATTAACAGACAGAATGGAAAACAGTACAGGAAGTGTTCAGATTGCTTGTTATGAGCAATCTGAACTCTTCCTGAACTGTTTTCAAAGGCCTTCTGTGATTGGTGCGGGGAAAACGCATATCTTTGGAGTAAAGGGCTAAACCATTTTGATAATATTTTGAACCAAATTACATACTAGGACTTTTTGTTTTATTGCAAGAATTATGAGAAATGGATGCAACTGTGTATATGGTGAGATATAAATTTGAACAATTTGATAGTCTACAATGATTACAATGACTTTTACAGTTCAGTAATGAAGGTTCCCATCACTGGTGGATCCAGTACTCCAGTAGGACCAGCAGGCTTTGGCAGACTCAATGATATACACATACACAAAAATGGCTACAACCCATCAGGTAAGCTTTATGTGTGAATTTGTAGTCACATGACTTAATGATATACACGTACACACAAATAGCTACGACCCGTCAGGTAAAATTTTAATACAAATTATCTAGGTAAAAATGTATTTTCTTGCACATAACCTTAGTAAAAATGTATTGTCTTACACATTATCTAGGTAAAAATGTATTGTCTTACACATTATCTAAGTAAAAATGTATTTTCTTGCACATTACCTTTGTAAAAATGTATTGTCTTACACATTATCTAAGTAAAAATGTATTGTCTTATACATTATCTAAGTAAAAATGTATTGTCTTACACATTATCTAAGTAAAAATGTATTGTCTTACACATTATCTAGGTAAAAATATATTGTCTTATACAGTGTCTGGTAAAAATGTATTGTCTTACACATTATCTATGTAAAAATGTATTGTCTTACACATTATCTAGGTAAAAATATATTGTCTTAACATTATCTAGGTAAAAATATATTGTCTTACACAATATCTAGGTAAAAATGTATTGTCTTACACATTATCTAAGTAAAAATGTATTTTCTTACACAATATCTAGGTAAAAATGTATTGTCTTACACATTATCTAGGTAAAAATGTATTGTCTTACACATGGTAAAAATGTATTGTCTTACACATTATCTAGGTAAAAATATATTGTCTTATACAGTGTCTGGTAAAAATGTATTGTCTTACACATTATCTAAGTAAAAATGTATTTTCTTGCACATAACCTTAGTAAAAATGTATTGTCTTACACATTATCTAAGTAAAAATGTATTATTTTACACATTATCTAGGTAAAAATGTATTGTCTTACACATTATCTAAGTAAAAATGTATTGTCTTACACATTATCTAAGTAAAAATGTATTGTCTTACACATTATCTAGGTAAAAATATATTGTCTTATACAGTGTCTGGTAAAAATGTATTGTCTTACACATTATCTAAGTAAAAATGTATTGTCTTACACATTATCTAGGTAAAAATGTATTTTCTTGCACATTATCTAGGTAAAAATGTATTTTCTTGCACATTATCTAGGTAAAAATGTATTGTCTTACAGATTATCTTTGTAAAAATGTATTGTCTTACACATTATCTAGGTAAAAATGTATTGTCTTAACATTATCTAAGTAAAAATGTATTTTCTTGCATATTACCTTAGTAAAAATGTATTGTCTTACACAATATCTAGGTAAAAATGTATTGTCTTACACATTATCTAAGTAAAAATGTATTTTCTTGCACATTACCTTAGTAAAAATGTATTGTCTTACACATTATCTAAGTAAAAATGTATTGTCTTACACATTATCTAAGTAAAAATGTATTGTCTTACACATTATCTAGGTAAAAATGTATTGTCTTACACAATATCTAGGTAAAAATATATTGTCTTATACAGTGTCTGGTAAAAATGTATTGTCTTACACATTATCTAAGTAAAAATGTATTTTCTTGCACATTATCTAGGTAAAAATGTATTTTCTTGCACATTATCTAGGTAAAAATGTATTGTCATACACATTATCTAGGTAAAAATGTATTGTCTTACACATTATCTAGGTAAAAATATATTGTCTTATACAGTGTCTGGTAAAAATGTATTGTCTTACACATTATCTAAGTAAAAATGTATTGTCTTACACATTATCTAGGTAAAAATGTATTTTCTTGCACATTATCTAGGTAAAAATGCATTGTCTCGCACATTACCTTAGTTAAAATTTATTGTGTTACACATTATCTAGGTAAATATGTATTGTCTTACACATTATTTAGGTAAAAATGCGTCCTTTTGTACATTATCTAGAACAAAAGTATTATCTGAAATGTTTTATTATATTAATAAATTTTATCCTCAAATCAAAATTTTGATATGAAATAAGTACTATTTCCAGTTATTGTTTCTGTATACAAATTGTATCAGACCAAATTATTGATTCGTTGTTAAATATAACAGTTATAGTTGAAGCATCAATCATTTGATCCAATTTACACATGCCTAATATTCAGGGGAGATAATCATAAAAATACTACATAAAGGAGGCTGAAAACCAAATTTGACAATGAATACAATGACGTGCAAGGTTTACTCCTTGACCTTTTACTTGCTTCCTGCCCTTTTTCTAATCTAGAAAAAACAATTAACTTGCCTATTTTTTCTAGGCATACTTGTTTGTGGAAAAAGGACATAAATCTCCCTCCATCTTCTTTCATAAAATGCGTAGTCCTCCCCAGGTACGATATTGTTTGACTTACATGTCTAAAGTGTAAATGATGGCAACTATCCTGCAATAAATGTTCAATTATTAAACATCTGTTCAGTTCTTCTGGTTTGATATGTACATATTCAAAAAGGACTTTGTAATCAGATATAAATTGTTGTAACTATATTCCAGGTGTAAATGGCTGCACCAATGGCAATGGGGGCTGTAGTCATATCTGTATTCCAAGCGGAGCCAACAGCAAGAAATGTTTGTGTCCCACAGGACTCAGTCTACAGGGTGATGGTATCAGCTGTGGAAACAGTAAGTGGCTTCATGAATATACTAGTACATACAGTACATATACTGTATTCCCTTGAATAAACGCCCCTGGAGAGTGGGGGTAGGGGGTTGTAATACATGTTGTATAATGCCCCGATGTTCAGGTAGCGCATGTCATATGCATTGTTTAGTATTATAATCACTATATTTATATCACTCTCTTTAAGAGATGGAATTTTGTAGACAGTAGTGGTCAGTCTTTCATATATTATGATAATATATACCATCAGAGGCATGTATTTCATGTTTTACAAATATTGGATAGTTCACAGAGGACACATACATGTGTGTATAGCATACAGAAAAGTCAGAAGTAAGGAGAAGTTGGAGAGACATATATTGAGAACTAGTTGTCAAATAATATTAAATATATATGTTGAAATAAAAAAATGTGGTAAGATAGAGGTAATGGCTAACAGCTGCGACTATGACTGTAGCTTATATTCCTTAGTAGATTTAGATTAATTTTGAATGTTAGATACAAACTTGAATATAACAATAAGTTTATCTGATTCTGATTTCCAGCACGACCATGTCCCCCACTGACAGGAATGGTAGGAGGTACCGTGATGAATGCATCATGCACGTCAGGGCATGTCGCAGCCAGGTCAGAAGTGTAACATTGTTTGTAACAAGGGGTACCAGTATGCAGGTAACACCCAGTTGACCTGCTATGGTAATGGACAGTGGAGTAACTACGGGGCACCACTCATCTGCAGAGGTATAACCAACAGTGGAGTAAATACTTAACATAATGGCTACAAATACTTTTACTTATAAACTGTTTAGTTCTCGGATTGAAGACCTACTGGAAATATCAATTATTACAATTCTAATTAATTTACCTGTAGTAATAAATATTTCATAAGGCTAAAAAAACAGGTGACAATAAAATATCTGTTAAACATTTTGTCATATGTTACCATCAATATGAGAAATATGATGCCCTTCAACTATTTACAAGAGTTATGCCCCTTTTCAAAAAAGAATAGAAATTAAGGGTCATGCACATGTACCAGAGTGCTTTAATTTCATATTTGTAATTGTACAGTAAGATCTGTAATTTTCAGAAATAAAAAAAATCTCATAATTACTATATTTTTCTTTAATGAACTTTTTAATATAAATATATCATATATATGTGTGTGCTAACTGTTGGTGGGGATAGTCCCGGGATACATATTGGTCAATATCTTACTGTGCATGTGAGGTTATTGTTACTGAAATATATTTCAGACATCACACCCCCAACATTGAACTGTCCCAGCGACCAAATTCTGACTGGCAGTCAAGGGTAAACAAACAGTGGTTGCAAGTTGGCCAGCTGTGACAGCCACCGACAACTCCGCCTACAGCACCATCACTGTTTCAGAGTATGAAGGCAGGCATGACACTGACGGAGGGTGTTTATGGTGTCAATGTGATGGCTTCTGACAAGGGAGGACTCACATCTTCCTGCAGCTTCACAGTTACAGTTAAAGGTAGTCAAGTGCATGTGTTTGAATCTCATTTTTATGTCATCAGTTAATTTAAGCTTATTTATTTTACTTTGGTTGTGAAACAATTTAGGCAAATTAGCTTGAAGTCTTCCTGGTTAGAACCAGTACTAAGTATATGCAGAAAAGTGTCTTAGCTCAAGGACACCACTCATAGCCGTGGCAGAGAGCTCGAACCCTCAACCCTCTGATCATGGGTTCGGTGCTCTACCACTGGACCACGCACTCCACTGTCATCATTACTAAACTTTAGTTTAGTTTTCCTTTTTTTCCACTTTTTCTGTACTTGTAAACTTCATTGCAAATAACAAATATCCATAAGTAGCAGCTAGGTTACATCTGAACTTGAAATATTCTGCAGGGTTCAACATTAACTTTTTTTTTCACTAGACCACAGGGCTAGTAACTCAGAAATACTACTAGACCCGACCAAACTTCCACTAGCCAAAACCAATATCCGGATCTTTTATAAAAAGAAGGTTAAAAGGAACTCACTTTCTCTTTCGCGAAATATATACATAATGACAATGTGAACATTATTTAAGTGCCATCTATTTTTAGAATGGGGATTTCGTTTCAAGTTTATCACTTCAATTTAAATGTTGAGTATGTCACGTTTTAGTGGATTTGCCATACTATACCATATGGATTTTTATTTCTTAATGATAATGAGACGCTGTTTATCTGTTTAAAAAATAATTGTATTTTTTGAGACATTTATAGTGTTTTTTTCCAGATATAATCCCTTTAAAGAAAAGGAAAGAAAGTGTACTAATTTACCTTCATTGTCATTATTTATATGCATTGTGAGTTATATAGAGTTTATAGCAGGGCTTGAAATTTCTTATAAAAGCTACTCTGTCCTTCCCTTTCCAACATTTGTTTATTGAATGTTCGAGATTAAAATCAAAGAAATATTAAGGTTAGTTTCTTATCTCTTAACTCAGTCCTGACCAAAGGTTCACTCGTCATGGCTAGCGGATGAGTGGTAATTTTCCAGCCCTATATAGAACTGTCATTTACCATTACCTATAAATGAAAAACAATTCACCAGTTACTTGTGATGCTGGTGCCACAGATGACATCTCGATTTACCATTTTCCAATTCTCAAACACAAATACTTAGCCACTCTCAACATTTTATATTTGTCTATATAATGACGTTGAATGACATTGATATGTTCAGGTGACTGATTTTGGTATTATCCTATCTCTTCATTATCTAGTTACTTTTGTGAAAAGTGAATAATCATGATTTGTGTACTTTCAGTGCAGAGATGTGCTATTCGACCAGCACCGCAGAATGGCTACATTCTAACTGGTATCTGTGCAGACCACTACGGCGCCACCTGTATGTTGGGCTGTAACCCTGGTTACAAGTCTAAGTGACTCCACCCATAATGGGCAGATTAGTTGTACACTGGATACCAACAACCATCCCTTATGGACGGGTGTGGGACTCTCATGTCAAGGTAAATAGATTGTAGTTATCATTGATAATGCTTAAATACAGTGGCTTTGGCAGTGATTGGGCTAACATCTAGGTCATGATGTTACAGCCCTTGAATTTTATTTAATTTTATTTCTTGACAGCATTACTATTAAATATTAAACCTCTTAACTTAAACTGATTATAGTCAAACTATTTAGAGAGTATCAGCTAGCTTGTGCTTGTCAACAAAGTTTCTGACCATTATATATACCATATTTCCCCAAATAAAATGGCAACTCACTTTACCCACCAATTTGGGTCTGTAATTAAAAGAAAAAAAGGGAAAAAGGGGGACAGCAACAGGTATTAAACAGTTTTTAAATAAACAGCAATTTTAAATATAAATATATCTGTATTACAGCAATAACATGTTCCCAGTTGAGTGCTCCCCAGCATGCCACCATCTCTGGATGTTCAGCTCCCTACAGTTATGGCAGCTCAGTGTCAACAAGCAGTGTCAGGCTGGGTACTACAGATCACAGGGAACCGATTCTAGACAGTGCATGAGGGATGGTACCTGGTCTGGACAGGCAATAGTTTGTAATAATGCAGGTTAGTGTCATGGTGATATTTATTTAATAGGACTTAGGCATTAGTTTTGAAATTAAGGCAATCTTGGATTTTAATATTTTTTTAATTTAATCAAATGTTGGTAAATTTTATTCTATTTCAGTTGTAGACTTTCCCTTGCTTTTACAGTCATATCTTCTAACATATATTAAATTTTGAAATCAGTAAAGATGGTTTTGTTAAATATATTTAATTGTGAAAGATGTTATATATATTATTTGTATAATTCTATTACGCAGCAGGTGGCGGAGCATCTGCCCAAATTGGATCAAAGTCGTCCTCAACATCATCGGGATCCAGCACCAACGTTGGTATTGTAGCTGCCTGTCGTGGTCGGCGTTGTCTTCATTGTTCTCATCATTGGAGGCATCTTCCTTTATCTCAGAAAAATGTAAGATCTATTAAAAAGAAAACATGTCAGTTAATGAGATAAATGAAAATAACCTTCATCAGGATTTAGTTGAAAAAAGTGGTGTTAAGTAATATTATGTGCCATTGTAAATTATTTCTTCATCCGTAATTAGATTATAACAATAGTCGCTGCTGTTAAGTGTTTTTGACACACTGTAACTCACATACAGAATAATCAATCCATTTTGATTATTTTACTTAGGTCATTCAAAAAATACTGAAGGAGCATTAAGTTTTACTCCTGTCCTAACAACTTTCCGTCAAATTGTTTTCCGCACTTGTGTCTTTATACTTTTAAAATATTTTGTTTGTAGCTGTATAATTATAAAGTACAGGTCAAGTTAGATATTTGTCAATGTCAGTTGAACTTTGCACAAGTAATTTCCTTTTTTTACTTAAATTTTTTTTTATTTACACATCGTGAGGGCATCCATGTCCTATGGACACATTTCTAGTAAAAACTATGTTTACCTTACCAGGCAAAATACCTCAACTTGAGTTTGTACTGTTGTACTCAAGTTAAACTTTAAATCTGCTTCATAAGAAAACTTATGAATACTTCCTACATTACCATGTTCTGATGATAATTCGAATGTTTATCAAGTGATATCAGTTGACAGTGATATTAATAGTTATCAAATAATACAGGACTCTACATGTCTATATTTTGCATCACCTACATCAACTTTCTGTTTAATAAATGATGAAAAGTGAATTAGATCACAAAGAAGGTCCCATTCAAAAAATAATGGTTGAATCCGACTTTGTAGTTTATCTTATTTATGAGAAATTCGTTGTAACCCAAGTTGGCATTTTCTGTTTTATCCGTCGATGTTTAAGCATAACCTGATACTGCCTTAATTGCGAGCCGCGATTTAGTATTTGGTCAACAAAATTAAAGAATTTTACACTACAGAGACAAAATACAATATAAGTTTTTGAACAGAATATCCATGCTATATGATATTTAATGTAAATAATGCAGTTTTACTGATATGATCAGAAATAAATATCAGCAATAAAGGTGAGGCCTCTGTAAGAATCTCAGCTGAATTTGTTTACATGGTTTCCTTATTGGAAGTCAATGACCGTGATACATTTGCATCTATTGTTACATTTTGTCAAAGCTGATACAAAAACAATTTATGTTATTTGATCTCTAAAATTTTATTTCAGGCAATATCAAATGTCCTCATCAGGCGGTGCGTATGCATTAGAAAGCATGTCAACATCAATGACCTCACGCACTACTGGGGCGGCTGGCTGGGAAAATCCCAACTATTCAGGAACTGATGCCAGTGCATAGATAGACAAGGCAGTAAAATTATGATACCTTCAATTTGATAAACAAATGTTCTTCAGCCAGAATGCATATTCAGGGTATAGGATCAGCAATTTGTATACTGCATTCAGGCCGGGCTGTTCAGCAAATGTTTCAAGACTTTTAAATGAAAATGGTGAAATCTGTTACTGATATTTTTGTTGTGTTTGTGAATAAAACAAAGACTTACTTTTCAGTTTGCTGATATGATTTATGAGACTTTTTTTTATTTAGAGAAAACAGCCAAACCTTAATGGTGATACTACACATGCCTATTTTCTATTGGAGAAGGCTATACAATATTTGCCTCTCTTCTGAAAATGGATATTTCACTTGATGTTTCGTCAGCTATTAAACGAGAATTAAGTTGTAAGATGTAAACCAATATTAGTTTTATGCTATTTTGTCACTTGAAATAAATAAAATAGACTTCATGCAAATCTTTTAATTCATAACTATGCAATTAATGTTAGAATATTTTCTATATTAAGGTTTGAAACTTGAAATAAAATGTTTTGGTTTATTTCATAAGAAAGCGTACTTGAAAGAAAAGTGTTTTTTTATTTTTATATTAATATATAACAAATGTATTTACTATGGATGATCTTTCTGAAAATAAAAACTAAACCTGTATTTTTTGTAGGTACCTTCTGAGATGTATGCTACTTCGTCAGAAATTCAAACAGTATTTGTTGGGAATTGTAAACTTTTTAAATGGCAGTTTCAGTCATGCAGTTATGATGTAACTGCATGTTCAATGAATAAAGTACACCAGTTTTGTATTCATCTGTCATTTAGTCAAATTAAAAAAAAAAAAATGATATCATTGAATTATAGCAAATGGGTTAGAACTACTTTTACAATGATAGCATTTAATGTAACGAAATATAGTCAAACCTGTCTTAAGCAGCTGCTCAAGGGAAAGAGCAAAATTGGCCCCTTTAAGGCAGGTGGCTGCTTAATACAGGTTGATTACAAATAAAAATTAAAAAATTGTTAAAAAAATGTGGCTGTTTAAGACAAGTGATTGCTTAATAGAGGTGGCCACTTACACAGATTTGACTGTAGAATGAAATATAATACTCATGAATATGTGTGCCAGGTCAGAGAAACATCCTTATACAGGGTGATAGGTATTAGATGAGTTTGCCCAGAAATCTTGTGGGCTTTAAACAATTTATTTTTGTGATTTCATTTACATGTGATTGTTTTGATACTCTGGTACTCAGTGCTGGTCCAACAATTTTGCATCTGTATATAACATTGTCACAAACACATTTTTCATCATAAGATATTAAACATGAAATTTAATTGTTTACTTATTGTAACTAATTTAAAGGGAGAATGCTCTGGTGTGGGTATAAGCATAATGATGCAAAAAATCTGGATTTTTCTAAATGGACTCTTACTGTCCAGTCATACTTGCTAGGTCAAATAGCAATTCATGCTCAAATTATTCAAAAATATCACAATTTAAAATACAAGAGGGAAGTATACACAGTTGTGAAGATAAACACCATGTGTCTTGTAACTTTGAAGAACTGAGGTGTAAAGACATTGTCGTAGAAAAATCACCATAATTTTGAATTTGCTCTTTATTTAGAAATAAATATTTGCTCATCGTTTGGAGACACAAAGTTTAGTTGTAAATGTGAATATTCATCCTTTAAACTTAGCAGTGTGTGTTACACTTGTTAATCTTTGTGGAAACATCATTACATGTATTCTTTTGCATGAATATATTTGATTAAGACAACATGATTTGATGTTTTTTGCAAATAGAAATATATTGTGTCATTTTCGTATACTTTGAAATTGCTTAACATGATTTTAATACTGGTTATCATGTTGTCATCCAGATTCTTCCTGGGAATTGATGCTAATGGGAGAATTTCAGGTTTAAGAAATATTTTTGTATTAATATTATTTATGTTTATCTTTTGTTATCATATTATCATTAGTAAGTTGCGATGTAAACACATATTGACAATGATTCTTCGACATAGCAGGTGTAGATTGTAGTAGTACATGTATCTACATCAAGTGGTTAGTTTAAAACTAGTCTAACTTAACATAGACAAAGATGGTAAATAGACTAGTTCTGCATTATCCAATGGTAGAACGTCGAACCCAAGATTTGGAGTGTGTGTGGGGGAGTGGGGGGTGTCAGTCCTCTGCCATGCTGCCATGGCTATGTGTGGTGTCCTTGAGCAAGACACTTTATTCGCATATGCATTGTACTGGTTCTACCCAGGAAGACTTTGAGCGTGATTTGTCCAAGTTGTAAGAAATTGTTTCACAATCAATGTAAATAAGTACGTTTAAGAATACTAGTTTTGCACTAAGCTCCTAACTTCAAGTGGCACATGATAGTACACGTCAGGTGTAGTAGTTTACTAGCATACTTTTATAATAATGAGTTATCCTCAAAGTTTTTAAAAATGTTTCGTTTAACACAAAAAAGCTTTTTAACTAAACATCTCAATTTGAGATTTTCCTCAACTCAAGTTTTGGAAATGCTATAATATTATGAATGTTGATCATTTTGCATTGAAGCTTTACAAAAAATGTGTCAATTTGTAACAAATATTGTTTTCTATTTAGAATGATTTTTTATAAAAACAAAATATTTTCAACACTAAACTTATCACTAATTTCCAATATTGCTGAAAACACAATCTAATGTTGGAGCTCATTTAAAATGACAATTCTGCTGTAAAAATCACATAATGTGTAGAAAAATGCATTGGAAATGTATAATTTAGCACTTTGGTTAATGATCATGTGCATAAATTACACATTCAGTTACTATAGGGCAAATGATATGTACAGGTATTTAACTCGCAGAAATATATTCTGATTTTCATGAACAAGTTATTCCTATACATATATTTATAAAATGAAACAAAATATTTGCGTATCATATGCGACTCCTATTTGACATCCACTCAATAACTCAGTTGATGCTTCTTAATTTTTTACACAAGCTTGCTTATCACTATTATCTGTTGGCCCTCATTGGCATAAAAATTACCTTAAATATTCAATCAACCAATCACTAGTCCTTATGGAATTAAAATTCAGCTCGGTATGTGTAAATGTGTAAAATTACATGAATTATGCCCCCTTTTTTTTAACATAAATTGTGTTTTATTCAATATCTGCTCAAGAATTAAAAAAAATATGGCTGGATTGTTTTTAAATTGGTCCACAAGGTTGCTGTTCACAAAACCTTCCATGTGATTATATTTCAGGCTCGCACATTTGATTTTACACAAGATGACCATTTATTTACTCAAGGACTTTTATAGAAGGATAGGAAACTTGCATCTCCTAACTTTAATAATGTTGATAAAAAAGCACATGAAGGATTAATTATTTGTAAAATTAACCATTCATAATTCACAGGCAACTCATTTGAACAATGTTTGTTGTATGTAATCTTAGATGATTCAAAATGTTTCAATCATGAAAACTGATCTTGAATTAAGGTTATTGAGGTTTAAAATAAAATTTATCGTTATTTGTTTTTATTTTAGCTACAGTATACAAACTTTGTAATCAGAAGTACTTCAACAATTTTAAACAACAATTGCTGGGAAGGTGTTGTTATTATGAGAATTTCATTCTGCTATGTAAGAATTTTGATTTTGTGTTCCAGAGGCGAATGTAAATTAAGATAATTGAAAACGAGATATTGTGAGATTTTGCGTGAATACGTGAGCGTTCATAAAATATCAATCAGCTGCCTTCTCTTCCCGTAACAATTCCTTGATTTACTATAAAATTGCATTTTAATCACATGTATTCACAGAAGTTGTACCGAACGTTTAATGTAATATTACATTGTATTCAACATCTGCTATCTATTACAAATATTAAGGAGTTTTTGTCAAATTTATACACAAGGTTGTTTATCATTTGACCTTTAACCTTTTGATCATCACATGGATTTTAATGCTGCATTTAAAGTTTTACTAGAGTTATTCCCCTTATTCATATGCCAACGAAGTGTGACAGAAAAATGGTTTCAGCTTGATTATTGTAGTTTCCTTTCAAGAGATTTTGATGATTTTTTTTGTATAGATATTTAAATGTGAAATGGATGATTTGATTGGTTTTGAGACATCTCTGGTCATGATCTTGTGTTGACTAAAAATTGAAAAATGTTTTCTGCACTATTTTCCTTTAAGATAATGTGATGAATTTTTTTGCTTGGTTTTAAAGTAAACGAATCACATTAACAAGATTCCTTGAGCAAGTTTGTATTTAATTTTGTATGTTAATATGTAAAAGTATTTTAGAGCTTGGGTTTAAAGAGAAGTATTCACAATTGTAATTGATATATAGTCCATATGTTTTATGGGCGTACATTGATTGCATTGAGCTCTTTTTATCCTGTTATGAATTGCTTGTAAATCATGGAGTTGTTTATTAGAAAATAATTCTAATTGATCAGCTGTGAATGTCAACATGTGCAATATAATTATTCAACTATCATAAAAGCATTGTCAATGAGATTATGTTAGTGATTCTAACCTATTCACAATAACAAATATTTATTAAACTGTTTGAAAAGCATTTTGGTATAGTTAGTTTTATTTCCAGGCTACAATTTGTTTTTTCTCTCATCTTAGTATGGCGTAATCTTGGGACACACTACATACAATATAGTATATAATACCTTATATGAGAAATGGAAAATTGGAGGAAATCTTATATTTGATAATTACTTTGGATTGTGGGCCACACTTTATATGGATTAATTATGTGGGCAACACCTTACATGGGGTAATTATGTGGGCCACATTTTACATTGAGTAATTATGTGGGCCACACTTTACATGGAGTAATTATGTGGGTCACACTTTACAGGGGATAATTATGTGGGCAACACCTGAAGTTATATGGGGTAATTATGTGGACCACACTTTACATGGGGTAGTTATGTGGGCCACACTTTACATGGGTTAATGTGGGCCACACATTAGATTGGGTAATTATGTGGGCCACACTTTATATGGATTAATTATGTGGGCCACACTTTACATGGAGTATTATGTGGGCCACACTTTACTTCAGGTAATTATGTGGGCAACACTTTACATCGAGTAATTACCTGGGTCACACTTTGCAACAGGTAAATACCTGAGTCACACTGTACATCAGGTAATTACCTAGGCCACACTTTACATCAGGTAATTACCTGGGTCACACTGTACATCAGGTAATTACCTGCGCCACACTTTGCAACAGGTAAATATCTGGGTCACACTGTACATCAGTTAATTACCTGGGCCACACTTTACATCAGGTAATTACCTGGGACCACACTTTACATTATGTAATTTCCTGGACCTCACATTACATCCAGGTTATTACTTTGGTTACACATTACATCAGGTTAATACCTGGATCACACTTTTTGCCATTAACATCTCACGACACAGTTGTGCCGCTTTTTTCGATGGTAACATAATTCTTGTGCTCAAAAATACTGCAATAAGACATCACTGGTGTTAAAAAAGTGACTTTTATAGGATTTTAAAAGATGCATGTATTTATGAACATTTGAGGACTTCTTTTTTAAAAAAATTAAGGTGTCACTGTACTTTTTTTTTAAAAAAAATATGGAATGAAACCGGAAATTACCTGGGCCACATTCTACATGTAAACTTCGGGTCAAAAATTAAAAGATTTGCATTGCCTGCTTTATTGCTGTATAGACAAAAGCAATCTCAACTGTTCGCTTTCCTCTTTTGCATGTTTGACCATTTGGTAATAATTAAATACTGAAAACACGTTATAAGTTGGGTTTTGCTTTTATTAATATACTTGTAACATAAACTATCAATACATTTATATATTGTGGTTATTTGCTAGTTGTATAAATCAAAACTGGCTCTTTAAGGCAATTTTGAAGTTATAACACAGTTATATAATATATTACGGTTATTGACCGCAATTGTATAAATCAAATTGGTCCTATTAGGCATTTTTGTAATAATTACACAGTTAATTACCACAAATGTATGATAAAATTGGTCATGTAGGTGTTTACAAATCAAACTTGAAATGCAATGTTACAACACAATTGTTTAAAACAAAATTGGTCACGTTAGGTGTTTACAAAGCAAATTTAAAATGCAATGTTACAACACAATAGTATAAAACAAAACTGGTCATATTCCGTGTCTATAAAGCAAATTTGAAATGCAATGTTACAACGCAATAAGAACACAAAAAAGAATAAAAGAATAAAGCTTGCAAACATATACACATGTACATGTATATCTGAAACCAAAGGCGCATACACACAATATACACCTGCACGCTCGCACACACTCGACACTACTATACAAGGCGTATACACACAATATACACCGGCACGCTCGCACACACTCGACACTACTATACAAGGCGTATACACACAATATACACCGGCAAGCTCGCACACACTCGACATTACTATACAAGGCGTATACACACAATATACACCGGCACGCTCGCACACACTCAACATTACTATACAAGGCGCATACACACAATATACACCGGCACGCTCGCACACACTCGACATTACTATACAAGGCGCATACACACAATATACACCGGCACGCTCGCACACACTCGACATTACTATACAAGGCGTATACACACAATATACACCGGCACGCTCGCACACACTCGACATTACTATACAAGGCGTATACACACAATATACACCGGCACGCTCGCACACACTCGACATTACTATACAAGGCTTTGTTAACATCTACATTGCTTGCTTGAAATGTTTCAGGAACATAGAACCTACACTGACAATGTAGAGCAGAATGATGACCGTGAATAAAACTGTCTAATTGTAGTGATTTAGTCTGTAGAACGAACCAAGCTCTCCCGATTGGCTCTGTTCAATAATACATGTTGGGAAAGCCATGATTGTTTAAAAAATATTTAAAAAATGATAATTATTTGGAATGTTTCTATTATAACAATACAAAGATTGAAGTTCACATCAACTTTTTTTTTTTGTGATGGCCACAATACGATCTCTTTCAACCGTTTACAAGGCTATATACCTCCTTTCAACCATTTACAAGGTTATATACCTCTCCTTTCAACCATTTACAAGGTTATATACAACCCTTCCAACCATTAACAAGGTTATATACCTCCTTTTCAACCATTTACTAAGTTATATACCTCCCTTTCAACCATTTACAAGGTTATATACCTCCCTTTCAACCATTTACAAGGTTATATACCTCCCTTTCAACCATTTACAAGGTTATATACCTCCCTTTCAACTGTTTACAAGGTTATATACCTCCTTTTCAACTGTTTACAAGGTTATATACCTCCCTTTCAACCATTTACAAGGTTATATACCTGCCTTTCAACCGTTTACAAGGTTATATACCTCCCTTTCAACTGTTTACAAGGTTATATACCTCCTTTCAACCATTTACAAGGTTATACTGTTTACAAGGTTATATACCTCCCTTTCAACTGTTTACAAGGTTATAAACCTCCCTTTCAACCATTTACAAGGTTATATACCTCCCTTTCAACTGTTTACAAGGTTATATACCTCCCTTTCAACTGTTTACAAGGTTATATACCTCCTTTCAACTGTTTACAAGGTTATATACCTCCCTTTCAACTGTTTACAAGGTTATATACCTCCCTTTCAACCATTTACAAGGTTATATACCTCCTTTCAACTGTTTACAAGGTTATATACCTCCCTTTCAACCATTTACAAGGTTTTATACCTCCTTTCAACCATTTACAAGGTTATATACCTCCTTTCAACTGTTTACAAGGTTATATACCTCCCTTTCAACCATTTACAAGGTTTTATACCTCCATTTCAACTGTTTACAAGGTTATATACCTCCCTTTCAACCATTTACAAGGTTTTATACCTCCTTTCAACCATTTACAAGGTTATATACCTCCTTTCAACTGTTTACAAGGTTATATACCTCCCTTTCAACCATTTACAAGGTTATATACCTCCTTTCAACTGTTTACAAGGTTATATACCTCCCTTTCAACTGTTTACAAGGTTATATACCTCCTTTCGACCGTTTACAAGGTTATATACCTACTTTTCAAAATAGAAAGGAAAGTACGGTCTGTATAGATACTGAGATTTTCATTTTCACAATTATTTGTATAGTGGCAATATATAAATTTCTGAAATGGTGCATCACCTATAACTTTATTAGTAGATGATGGAAAGTTTATTGAATCACAAAGAATAAGGTCCCATTCAAAGATAATGGCTGATTCCGTCCTTGTAGTTTATCTTATTTAATATGAAAAATTCGTTAATACACCGTTCGGTATTTCCATTTTTATTCGATACCGGCCAATGAGCGACTTTATTGCAGGCCGCGATTTGATATTTGATCAACAAAATGAAAGAATTTTACAGAACAGTGGCAAAATACAATGTGAGTTATTGAACTGAATATCCGTGATATATGTTCACTATAAAAATGAAATTCTCCTACTAAGAATGAAAAAAAATATCGACGATATAGGCTAGGCTTCTTTAAATCAACTGGAACAATTAAGAGAACCATCTTGCAGCACCTTCACAAATTTTTCTTTAGTATATAGAATTTAACTAATGATGTCTACCTAGATATTTATATATATATATATAAATTATTGTTAAATATGCTGAACACATATCAAAGTTTGTAAATCTGTTAGAACTGCAATTATTCGTCAATTCCCTTCTGAATATGTAGTGAATGCAATATTATGATCTATTATGTTACATATAATAAATAACTTGTTTGTTGACAAATTCACACCAATTGTCATCAAGCAGTCTCTATAAAGCCTGAATAAAACACATTTTAGCACAAATTGTACTCTGTACCTGTACACTATACATTTTTGCACAAATAGTACATTTTCTTGCAGCTTGTACTTTGTATATGTACACTAAACTATTTTGTCCAGTCCCATCGGGTTAGAGCCATGGAAGTTCTAATGTACATGTAACGAGTGACACGTGTTGGCAGTGGATGTTTGGCTAAGCAAGCAACATGTTGGACTTGTGATCGGTGATTAAAGGCATTTAAACAAGATAAAAACGTCATATACAGAGAGTTTGTGCAATTTCTTGGGTTTTGTAGGCCAGAAATAAACGGGTGCCTAGAACAAAACCTTGTGGAACTCCAAATAATACTAGCAAGTGGCTAAAGCAGCTACCTTTAAATCATGTGAGGGCCTCTTGTGTTCAGTATTTGAGAAAGGAATGGACCTAGCATGCAGTTTAGCTGTTCACTTGTGTTCTTGGAGTATGTATATATTAACTTTGAAATCTGTGACTATTTTCTCTGTCTGTTCCTTTTTCAAAAGTATCAAAGACCTCGTGTGAGAAGCTGATCAGTTGAAACTCGCATACATACACATATATAACATTTAATGGAGATGTGAGTGCCAACAAAGTACAACTATTTTTATAACTTGAAAAGTAATATTAACATAAAATCTATAACACACACAGTAACTGTCTATCCAAATACATGGCGATCTCTCCATTATAATCCCCCCCCCCCCACACACACACACATACATACCCTAACCCCACCCCCAACACACAGAGTTAAACCCTTAACTTTAACTGCCAGAGTAGTAAATAGGAGAATTAACACAGGGTCTTTTTTGAAGAGTGCATCTCACTCTAATATCAAATTCTTGGCAGTTGGAATTAACTTATTTTTCAAACTGCATATGACAAACACATTCTGGAAATTGTATTTTTTTTGCCAATTAAATGTATTAACAAAAATCTAGTAGTATGCAACAATATAACAAAATCAATGCATTGATGGCTGAAATTTAGTAAAAAGGATTCCCTGATTTGAACCATGTACTGAATTACAGTCAAATCTGTGTAAGCGGTCACCTCTGTTAAGCAGCCACATTTGCTTTGTCCAATTTTTATGTTATCAGTGCAAATTAACCTTGTATTAAGCAAGAAACTGTCTTAAAAGAGGCCACTTTTGCCTCTTCCTTTGACTGGCTGTTAAAGACAGGTTTGACTGTCACAGTATATAAAAACTGCCCAAGAGCCATCTTGCAGCTTTTATATGACGGGGCCATAATGCTATGGTTATCACTATAAGTCTATCCAAACACTATGGCAACTACCACAACACATATCATGGCGAACACGGCGGCGATGTTGCTGGCGATTTTCCAGCGTCTGTCTTCCTCGATGGGCAACATGTCTAGATGCTTAATCTGTCAAATAGTATAATAATGACCGTTATCAGTATTTATCCAAATCAAAGTAAGTACATACAAAATACATATTTTTAATATAAAAAGAAGAACTCAACATACACATTGTTATGCTGTTTTATGTATACTAAATTTTGAGAACAGTGAAAAGTTGTTCGACATATTCAAATTTTCTATGTATAAACTTTCGAGAGCATTTCAATCCAAACTGTTCATCATGTAAAATAATTTATTGAGGAATTGAAATTATGCGTTTTCATTAGTTGATGATAAACATTAGGCTGGTTAAAAATTCAAAATTGTGCTACCAATACTTATATTTACATAACATTTTCTAAACATTTCGGATATTGTTTTATCAATTGCCCCCTTAAATGGCTCAGTCTTAATTCTGAGGATTAAACCATACTCAAGGCCTCATGTCCCCCCCCCCCCCACCCCCACCCACACACACACACACACACACTTTGGCAGTTCAAATTTTGGTTCTAGGATCATCACATTAAAAAAACTGAAATGATATTAATATGTGATACTACTGGCACACTATAAATGATGCAGGCCTTGTAATTTCGGAGAACGTTTTTTAAATTGAAACAAAAGCAAAAAAAAAAAAGTCTGAAAATAAATTTGACTTAAGGTTCCATATTTGAACAATCTTTACAGTTTTACATAAGAATGCTTCACACAAAATGTGGTTAATATCTGTTCTGCGATTCATAGAAGTCGTTTAAAGCAAAAACTTACGACGAATAATCGACTATAACTGACAAAGACTGGATGGACGACGGACACAGGGCAATTACAAAAGCTCGCCAGTGACACTTCGGCTTAGGTAAGCTAACACTTGAAGTCTATACTATTAAGGCATATAAACGATTCAAATTCAATGAAGACACAAACACCTTTATATATATCTCATAACCATATTGCTTTGTTGAAATTATGGCTATCATTTTTGTTAAATCTACTTTTTTTGAATTTAGCTAGATGTTAAATTTGGACAACCCCATTTCTTTATACATGTATATAAATAGAAATAATATACGTTTAAACCAGACATTTTCTTTAGAAAATGAAAAATCAACTTTAGCAATATTATGTATATGATGCATTAGTCTCCCTTGACAACATTGACGTCATACCTGCTGGTTCCCTATATTTGTTTTGTCCATATTTTCTAAACCGCACATCCAGTTGACAAGCTCGCCGGTACCATGGTAACGTTCCTGTAATATATATATATATATATATATATATATATACACATGTATATCAGACCAGTTGTTATTCTCCACTATTAACTTTATAGATATACCTGAGGTCAAAAATATTCATTTAAAATCCTGTAACAATGCAGTTTCAAATCCAAATTGTCATTTAATGTAATTGTATACAAAAACAAGGCGACATGAATGTCGATAATAAAATGCATGCACAGTGTAGATAAACTGTATTATTTTAAATGAATGTTAAGGTTGAAAGCAACGACCATTCATTTAAGAATATAATAGCAATACATGGCTATGGACTGTCAGCGGAGCATTAGTGGTTTTGCATTTGTTAAAACACACGCAGACGACCCAGTTCTCCCGATTAAGTCCGTGAAATAGCAATGTTGGGAAAGCAACATTTGAGCAAGTTGATTGGTCAGATGTTTCAACTGAAAGTTCAATGACGTCACCGTTTAGTAAGCGTTAAACTGCTATGAATTGTTGGACAGGCATAGAATTCCCTGCTTTTTCAACAATTGAAAATGTCTGCGCCATGTCAACAAACTTGAGGTTTGATTCAGAGAGAAAATGTCACAAGAGAGGATGGTGGTTATGGTCTGAAAAAAATTCTTATACAAATTTTTATTGAACACGAATGTAAGGGATATCATACCATCAGACGTGTTTATCCTTCAGGTACAAAGCTAACTTATGTTTTACACGCTCCTCTCAAACCATTCAATCATACAAATCAACCTTTAGTAGCACTTTATCAAACCAGTTTGAACATGATTAAAACAAATAAACAAACTTATGCGAATAAACAAATAAAAAGGAAAAACGTGCACAACGATTCCAACATCCCGTATCAGTACTGACACTATTACTGGATTAACGACTGCTTCATACTGACATTTAGGGCAGATCTGACATTTAGGACAGACCTGCCATCTGACATCTTACATTTAGGGAAGACCTGACATCTGCAATTTAGGGCAGACCTGACATCTGAGATTTAGGGCAGACTTGACATCTGAGATTTAGGGCAGACCTGATATCTGACATTTACGGCAGACCTGCCATCTGACATTTAGGGCAGACCTACCATCTGACGTTTAGAGCAGACCTGACATCCGACATTTAGGGCGGATCTGCCATCTGACATTTAGGGCAGACCTACCATCTGACATTTAGGGCAGACCTGACATCTGACATTTAGGGCAGATCTGCCATTCAATAAAAGAAGCCACATTCAACATTATTATATTTTTAATTAAAAAATACATTATAATATACAAACGTTTTTCTTTATCGAATGTATCAACAATCATGACGTCATTGTACGGATCTTTCATGAGCTTGTCTTCTGTGCCAGCCATTAATTGATCTACAAATTATTTTTTAAAATATAAGCTGTATCATGTGCAAAATCATGCTTACGAATGAACGAGAGTATCTTTGAAAAATATTTATATATACAATTATCAAAAGTCATAAAGAATAATAAATGCATTATAATACCAAATGCGTTACACGTTAAAAAGCATAAGACATCACTTTAAAAAAACAACAGAGAGTATACTTTTTGTTAGATAAAGATATTTCATTAAAGGTTTTGTAAAATATAATGAATATTTTGACAAAATCATTAATGAAATACCTTTACATACATATTCTTAAACTGTTAATATATGTTAAAATAGTTTGATAATGTGGTAATGAAATTCACCCGGCGTTTCTCTTTCAAGGATAGGTTATCTTACAATATGACGCTTTTTAAATAAATTTTGAAATCGTTAAGATAGTCCGCACACAGTCAAAGTTTTAGCTGGAAAAAGTTTGTTATACTCAAGTCCTTACCAGACTCGGAATGGTATAATCAATATATGGACATTGTCATAACATTATCTTTAGACATCATACAAGTTTTGTGATAGAGATATTAGGACGATATCAACATTTATACTCATACTAACTAATAGTGATTATTTACCTTTTGTATCTAACATTTGAAGATCAGTTTCATAGAGTTCAGGATCGTTTTCTTTGTGTAACATTTTATTAAATGTGTCGATGCTATAACGTGGTTCTTTACTATGCCGAGTCCAGAAGGTAAGGCGTTGTATCTAAAAACAACACATACATAATTAAACATATTTAAAGCGGTGCGGTAGTGTAATGGATAGAACGTTGGCAGAGTTGACCCAATGCCTATCATAAAACAACACTCAGTACTGGTTCTACCCAGGAAGCGGACTCGAGAACGGTTCATATAAGGTTCGAGCTTTCATTGCAATCGAGCTAAAATAAATTAGTATAAACTAAACATATCTGAAGATGCATCTACTATCAGGACATGTACAGTTAGACTGCAAAACGTTTAAGCTTTGTGAATGTAATTATAGAGTCAGATTCTGTCTAAATATGTGCTATAGCACATACTCAAACTCTGTCTATCTTAAAAATAACACTTTTTAAAACATTATAACACGCTTTTGTATTTCTTTCAATATACAAAACTACAAAATTATTTTGTTTTTGAGTACATGTAATATCATATGAAATTATATTGGATGCGCTAACTTGCTGACCTCTACAAATATAGATTGACCTCTTCTCATATAGATTCATAGTAAAGATATCAATTTGTATATATCAACTTGTATATATCAACTTTATATTGTCTTGTGTACTATCTGGTAGACAGTGTTAAACAAGAACAATATGTATTTGTTTAACACAAGTCTTAGTGTATACCAATGACCAAGGTCATCTGGAATAAAGCAGAATATATTGTACATGTACATGTAAGTATTGATTAGCACAATAAAGTTCAGTTACTAACATTTACACGTGTACTTACAGATTAGATCATAATCTTCTAAATGTATTGATATACACATTACTTGTCTTATAGACCATTTATTAAAAGTGTAACCAATACAAGGAATACAATACACAATAACAGAAATATACTGACCAATGTCAATGACCAGTTCTACAGTTATAGCAGGTATGATTCTTGCTTTATTTCGATGTGAACATGTTCACTAAGATGACAATTATTGCTGTATTTCCACATTATTACACATTCTAAATCCACATTTTCCGTCATATTAATACTTTTTGTACATACTTACAGCATTTCGGATCAATAGGTTCAGTAAGTAATGATATCACCACGGCAATTATACCGGTGAGGACAAACAAGAACGCCGAGAAGTACAAGTAGTGGAAATCCTTGATGAATGACGGTGTGGGGTCCGGTCTGTCTTCATTACAGTTGGGTACGCTGTACGAATATTGGACGGCAAACCTGGCCACACCGACTGCCATACCCACAACTAGCGAAAAGAAAGCTCCCTGGAACATAAATGTATCACAACTTTAATTGTACGTTTATTGTTTATACTAATTAATAAAACTCAACACGGTTCTTACTTTGACAAACCCATTCTTATTTAAAGGTATACCTCAGAACTGAACGCTACGCGGTTGTTTTTACTGTATAACTATACTTAAGACGTTTATCCTACTGAGTGACGGTCCTTATATGTTATAAAAAATTAAATATACAATAGAACTTGGCAACGCAAGCTATTAAACTGTATAGTTTTTTATTTGCACACCTTCTTGTTGAGTCTGGTCCAGAATACGTCACACAGAAAAAAACCACAAATGATCATATGCCATACCTTTTCGTTGAGCCTGGCCCAGAATATGTCACACAGAAAAAAACCCCACAAATGATCATATGCCATACCTTTTATTTGAGTCTGGCCCAGAATATGCCACACAGAAAAAAACAACATAAATGATCATATGCCATACCTTTTCGTTGAGCCTGGCCCAGAATATGTCACACAGAAAAAAACCACAAATGATCATATGCCATACCTTTTCGTTGAGCCTGGCCCAGAATATGTCACATAGAAAAAAACCCACAAATGATCATATGCCATACCTTTTCGTTGAGCCTGGCCCAGAAAATGTCACACAGACCCCCCCCCCCCCCCCCCCCCCCCACACACACACACACACACAAATGATCATATGCCATACCTTTTCGTTGAGCCTGGCCCAGAAAACAGCTAAGAGAAAAACACAGCATATTGGTGGTTGTAGATAGCTGGACACCTCTTGAATATAAACATAGAGCTGTGCCCCTTGTGACATTTGTAACACTGGGATCCATATCACACTTATAACAACCAGCACCAACACGAACACTCTGGTATGTAGAAACATTAAACAAGTTAGATTGTAAATATTTTATTGTGTAGTTTGTTCATAAGAGTTAGGATTAGGTTAGAAAGTTTGCCAGTTACTTGCGGAAGGACGGTTGTTCTTCTCAGTCTGAGGTCTTCCTTTACAAGTAAAACTGGATATACCATATATAACCTGAAATATGTTGAAAATGGCTTTAAACCCCATTAAAAATGAAAATTAACTTAAAAATATATTGTATCTTTAACAGTCTTTGCCGTTAAGTTTATTGATCTCGAATCCCATCTTTACCTGAATCTAGTGCATTTTAAGTGGGTTACGAAGGATTTGTCGTACAATGGGGGTATAATAGCAGCTAAAATGAAAAAAAAGCCCAATGGTGAAGTGATTGTATTCAATGGTGAAGTGATTGTATTAAATACAACCAGCCACCATAAGTTGTGTAGGACCATTTGTTCCACTGGAGAGTGATTGCAGTATTTTTTAAAAAACATTTTTTTTTATTATTCCAGAACGTGGCAAGTTTTGAGCAAACGTCCCGATATTGGGCACATATTTCGCATTAAGTTGTTTCCAAAAAAAATATACAAGAAGCCCTATGGGCATTAACGATCACCTGATTAGAAATAAAACCCCTTTACAAAAGTGTATTCAGTTACAAGAAATAACTTTTTTTGTCAATTTCTCCTATATAGATTTAGTAAAGTAGGCCTCATTCGAGGGCCATACCAGTGAGACTCAGGGACATGCAATTCACAATTTTATAAAGGACCCGATATACGTCCATAATCATGCTCGAATTTTGTTTCCCAGTGCTTCCTATATTGAGAAGAATTTTGATTCACCAAAGCTACATACAACATTTCATAACGATTGGAAGTCGAAAATTTCAATTGTTTGGTAACGGATGCACGATGGACGACGCACGACACACGACGGACGACTCACCGACGACGGACAAAAGGCGATCCCAAATGGTTCCCTTCAGACAAAGTCTCAGGTGACCTAAAAAGAATAAGGTTAGACATATTTCAGTAATACCTTCCTACGACCATGAGTTCCAATTCGGAAGGCTTCTTCCGTAAATGTGTCCAAATATCCATGGCGAAGATTGTACTGCTACTGTTAAATATTGACGTCAGAGATGACATCAGAGCAGCCAGCATCACTGCCAGCATAATACCCCGAGCACCTGCAAGACAATTAGTATAAACGATAAGATTATATAAATATAATATAAGTTATTTATAATTGCATATTGAAATGTTAATTCAACTTTTTTGACAATTAGGTATTTATTTTGTTAGATTTTTGTTTAATAGTCAGAAGTACCAATGGATATACCAATAACAATTATTTTAAACAATTAATTATTTAAATGGAAATACCACTTTTTAGGACAAAACATGTATCTGATTTCGTAGATTAATGCTTAAAACCTTGAATTATAACTTCATTGGTATTTATGAGAATAATTTAAAAACTTTGGTAATACATGGACCAGTATTTATACTGAAATATTATAGATTTTTTAATAAATCGTTTTTGGTAATTTCGATCTTAAAATAGTTAAATGATAAATGTTCACTGTTCAATCATACAAACATGTTAGTTTTAGTAAAATATCAATAAATTTTCCCCATTGATCACAACATCAAAGCACTGAAAACAAATTTACTCACCAGGTGGCATAAGGTCTATAACAAGTGACGGGTATGCGATATTCCAACATCCGGTCTCACTACCGCATACTTCCTTACAAATCGCGGGATCGGTACACCCAACCGTTTCTATTAATGAAAAATGAAGAATAGAGCTTTATTGGATTGGAATTTAACAGATATATACACATTTGACCTGTGCATACGTGTTCTTAATTGATACATGTCGTTAAAACGTCAGCTTCGAAGCCAAATATTTTAACAAAATTCACGCGAATTGGGCTAGATACCAAATTCCGATTTTAGCAAATAACTTTCTTAATTTTAATCTTAATCTACTGTGTGCGTTTCATGTTAACAAACATGGAACTGTTTGTTTTGCTATGATACTATCTTGCAATGTCTTTCACTGTTATGGTATATTGATATCTATCATGGAATTGGTAGATGGTAAGTGATGAACTCAATTGTATATTGAGCAATTAGTAAATCTGAGTTTATATATACATTTGTAGCCGTTTTTTCACGTATATGTGACGTAGCATGTTGATCAACCATGTTGATATATCCATCGCCATAAGGGACGATTGGAGATTATTTCTTCGGATAATCTGGAGGCGGAAGTAGTATTTGAATACATAAGTATACTTTGTATTTTAAAACAGTGTAAAACATTCATACAAAGTGTGGAAAGTTTGTATCGCGGCAACAGCTAAACTGCAATCTAAGACAGTTTTTATGATTAGACCGGTATTTTTATACTTTGAGTAGAATTTCATCATTTTGTTTATATATTGTATAATTGTATAGTCATAATTTAATTTTGAGTATATTTGTATTCTACCTTTATAAGTGGTCAAATTGTTACATTAAAATGTTTGTAAAGTATTTCATGTGACTCACCGAATATAAGATAGCTACCAAACATAAAACATATATACTAAACAAAAAAAGAAACGTCCGATTCTCTTAGGTAGTTTTCGGTATCTAATGTCGGTGACATGCTTACTGAATGACATATAATCAACCTTGATCCAATGTATCGGGAATCAATCATTTAAATCGCCAGGTAATGTCGCGAAAATGAAGTGTAACTCCTGATTCTACGTGGCTGCAATGACCAGTAAAATTTATGTCCTTTCTTGCCGATATTACTCGTATCTCAAAGTGCGATGAAGTATTTTTGATTTTCAAACTTGATATTATTTAATTTTCAATTATTACTCTGCAAATTATGTAATGGACATAATCAATATGCTCAATGCTGCCAAGCTCAGCGAAGACGTCGCAACACAAACTGTGACCTCCAGCTGTGCGTCTTTCTCTCCATGTGTCACATCTCAGACAAAAGACCTGCTATACCATTTATATCCACCTGCAGGATAGATTGCTGACGACGACGAATACGGCAGCTAATAAACCCGGTCCACAGAAAAACCGAACCAGGAATCATGAATTAAATCTTTTCCTACGTTTAAATAACCTCAATCAAATTAACCGGACATTTCTTTTTTCAGCATATATAGAAACACCACAAAGGAATAAAACACGTGTATTAGAGAAAAAACAAATGAGTGGAAGGTGGTCAATACTGTTACTTAATTACCTGGATACAAAATCCGGGCAATCATCCCCGGGAATACCAGCATAAACAGAGGGAGGAGCTTGATGTACGCACACAATATCGTCCCAGCTTTTGCATGGTCGTAAGTCTTGCCGGCAAGCGCTCTCTGGACAATCACCTAAAGAATACGGTTACTTACTCTCGTGTTTATTCTGTTATTTTTTTATATTTATCTTCCCTTTCTCACAAGCATCGTCTCTATTAATTCAAGATCTTCGATGATAAAAGCGTTTTGAAACAAGCTTAATCCTTTAACAGCTTGCTAAAACAATATAAAGGTAGAGATAGTTGATAAAACTGAAACAATAACATATAACGGAAAGTAGTGGTGCACAGATACTCAATAAACTAGACAACAATTCACCTGATCGGAACACCAGTACCATATCGAGTTGATGGTGACGCCGATCAGTCCCGGCCACGGAAGGTCAGAGTTCACCGGGTCGCGGAAGAGATGCATGTAATCGTCCCGTGGTTTTCCGCATGAATTATTGCTATGCAACGAGAAATCCGAAATGGCGGCTGGGTATTTTTCTACCATTGCACTAAATCCGCCAACTTTAACGAATGCTGTGAATGGAAGCGGAATAATTTTGTATATTTCATCTAATGCAAAACAATCAACTGATTTCATAACATGTCAATTGCCTGATAGTTGTTAAAAGCAAAGGAGAAAAAAGGTTAATCGATATGCGATAATTCAAAGTTAACCTAACCAGGGGCATACATTTGCAAGTGTATTTAATCTTAATATTGATCAAATACATGTAATAAGAAAATACTGCATTGATAAATCATTAATTAAATACGAATTTTACATCTTCATACAAAATAAATTTTAATTTGAACTTTTCTTGAAACCAGTATGAGGAAGAGAGAACGACATTGGTTATGTTTTACTGCACAATCTCAGACTTAAACGTCATTCAATAGAAGTCCCATAATACTTCACGACTCATGAATACTTTTTGTTATACATACAAGTTTTGAATGAATACTGGCACATGTTGTCTATAAATACAAACCTAGAACCATGAGTACAAGAGCACCCACAATCATAATGATAGTCTGGATGAAGTCGGTCCATATAACTGCCGTCAGTCCACCTGGAATAAACAGGATAATAACATCATTGTCTTTAAATAAAAAATACTTTACAAAAAATAGTTGAATGAGAATATGTATATTGTTATTCATCAACAGGAAACATCTCGTAGTGCGTTTAGTTTCTTATATAAGAGAACACATACATTCGTCTTGCAAGTGATTAAATTTGGATATATTGTTAGAACGTTCACCATCAATAAACATTATGTAGGGCATTAAGTTCCTTATATAATAGAGATGGACCAATGAGTGAATAGAGCCAACACACCTCAAACACATAAAACCGTCTGGAAATTATTAAATTTGGATATATTGTTAGAATGATCACCATCAAGAAACATTATGTAGGGCATTTAGTTCCTTATATAATAGAGATGGACCAATAAGTGACTAAAGTCAATACACATTAAACACATAAATTCGTCTTAAAAGTGATTAAATTTGGATATATTGTTAGAACGTTCCCCATCAATAAACATTATGTAAGGCATTAAGTTCCTTATATAAAAGAGATGGACCAATGAGTGACTAGAGCCAACACACCTCAAACACATAAAACCGTCTTGAAATGATTTAAATTTGAATATATTGTTAGAACGTTCACCATCAATAAACATTATGTAAGGCATTAAGTTCCTTATATAATAGAGATGGACCAATGAGTGACTAGAGCCAACACACCTCAAACACATAAAACCGTCTTGAAATGATTTAAATTTGGATATATTGTTAGAACGTTCACCATCAATAAACATTATGTAGAGCATTAAGTTCCTTATATAATAGAGATGGACAAATGAGTGACTAGAGCCAACGCACATTAAACACATAAAACCGTCTTGAAATGATTTAAATTTGCAAAGTTTGGCAAATTAACGGTAGCAGATATGTGATTTTTTTAAAATTCAAAGTATTTTCATATTTTTTATTTTTTATTTTCATAATGAATGAATAAAAAGGATATGCAAATATAACATGTTCGGGAACAAGGTCATTCATTGTAATTTTAAATTACAATTGGTGTACAAATGCATAATACGAAATATAAACGATATTATCGCCCTCGTTTTACCAGTAATAGTGAAGAGTGCAGCGATGGACAGCAGCAACAATATTGACCAGTATATATTCCAGTGTAAAGACTGTTCGATGAAAATGGCACCAGCGTACAAGTCAGCCTGCAATAAAGCAAAACACATAACGGTGAATTATGGTGCACTAAGCATCATCATAAAAGTTACTTGTCACAAAGCAACATGTGTTACGGTGTTGTGAACATCACCATAGAAACGCACGTGCCACGATATAATACTTTGTGGCGTTTATCCTTATTTTAACCTTTATTGAATGCTGTCTTTCATATCCTACGAGCGCTTTCCGTTTGAAGAAATGTTGCAATAAAACAGTTATAAGAATATGCTCTGGCATAATTAATACAAATGAGCCCGAAACTAACACAGAGTAGAATATGTCTTTACTGTAGCAACGCAGTTCACTAACAGACACAGACATTTGCATTCCATTTACTGACTAAAACTTACTGATGCTATATCAATTTGACAGCATATGAATGGGACATGAGGGTCTAGACTTACATTTATATTATAAATATAAGGAGTGAACATCGTTTGTGGAAAATTCATGAGACATGAGCTTAAATGTAACGTGAAAAGTACGGGGTTACTTTACACGTGGTATTTATGAGTTTAATATATAATAAAGAAATTAAGAACAAATGAGGAACCAATAGCAAATAAAAAAGTATCGTAAAACAACAAAATATAATGTTTCGACCGAAAACTAATTTGTTGATTAAAGGACCATATAATTTGCCGTTCGACAAATCCAAATTAATTAATATTTCTCCATCGATAAATATGCAAAATAATTTCATTTAAATTTTTTTCAGCTGTATGAAATTCTTCTTTTTATATAATATATTAAAAGTTGTGGTACTCCTTTAAACAACTACATATTTATAACAAACGTGTGTCAATATGTTTTTTTTTTACAATAATAGCGCCAAACGCATGTCATCCGACATTCTCAAATAAAGGACATTTTGCAAAAGTTAAAATACATCAATAATATATATTTGCTTCACTGGATGTTGACATTTCTTAAATCCCTAACGTTTACTGCCAGAGTAGTTGAATTACAACGCTGCACTAGGCTATCTACTGATGGTGAATTACAACGCTGCACTAGGCTATCTACTGATGGTAAATTACAACGCTACACTAGGCTATCTGCTGATGGTGAGTTACAACGCTACACTAGGCTATCTACTGATGGTGAGTTACAACGCTACACTAGGCTATCTACTGATGGTGAATTACAACGCTGCACTAGGCTATCTGCTGATGGTGAATTACAACGCTGCACTAGGCTATCTGCTGATGGTGAGTTACAACGCTACACTAGGCTATCTACTGATGGTGAGTTACAACGCAACACTAGGCTATCTACTGATGGTGAGTTACAACGCTACACTAGGCTATCTACTGATGGTGAATAACAACGCTACACTAGGCTATCTACTGATGGTGAATTACAACGCTGCACTAGGCTATCTACTGATGGTGAATTACAACGCTACACTAGGCTATCTACTGATGGTGAATTACAACGCTACACTAGGCTATCTACTGATGGTGAATTACAACGCTACACTAGGCTATCTGTTGATGGTGAATTAACACAGATCCATGTGTATAGAGTGCATCTCCCTCAAATTTCAAATTTTTTTGTCAGTTGGAGTTTTATAAAAAAAATTCAACTGCATATAAACAGCAAACATTTTTTGGAAATTATTTTTTTGCCACTTAAATGACTGTATTTACAATAATTTAGTAGTATGGAACCTTTTAACAAACACAATGCATTGATGACTGTGAAATTTAAAAAAGGGTTCTCTGATTTAAATCGTGTATTGAATTATATAAAACCTGCCCCAGTGCAATTTATATGGTAATGGAGGCTTTAAAATGAATTGATCTTAAAATTCAATTTAAAATTTGCCGAACAACAAATTGTAAACTTTGCCGATCAGAACATAATTTGACGTTGGGGATTTTCCCAAATCTGAAGTGTATCCGGTGGAAATTAACTAACGTGGAGGAAACCTATCATGCAGTCAATCTTGATAAAAGGTAACGCTTGAAGTAAGGTATGTTACGATGTGTAAAACAATTGTCATAAAAAACACCTGTCGACAACTCATTTATCATTTTCTCCTTTTTACAATTTTTGTTTGTTTGATTCTATTTTAATAATTTGCGTCAGTTTTAAGCCATCGAGTGCTAACAGATGATCAGTTGACCTCTAACCAATCTTTTCCGAGGTCATGGAAGTTTAACAGCACCGAAAACATATTTTATCAAGACGTCATCATAAACAATAATATACACATTATAAATGTTTATTACGTTTTTAAATGAGTGTGTATTGTTTATGGTGATGTCTTAATAAAATATGTTAACTGTTAAATATCAGTTATAGCTACATGTATAATCGATATTTACAGTATGGTATGTATAGCTGATAGTCGATATTTACAGTATGGTATGTATAGCTGATAGTCGATATTTACAGTATGGTATATATAGCTGATAGTCGATATTTACAGTATGGTATGTATAGCTGATAGTCGATATTTACAGTAGGGTATGTATAGCTGATAGTCGATTACAGTATGGTATGTATAGCTGATAGTCGATATTTACAGTATGGTATATATAGCTGATAGTCGATATTTACAGTATGGTATGTATAGCTGATAGTCGATATTTACAGTATGGTATGTATAGCTGATAGTCGATATTTACAGTATGGTATATATAGCTGATAGTCGATATTTACAGTATGGTATGTATAGCTGATAGTCGATATTTTACCCTTTGCTTCATATGGACACCTTTGAACACCTCTAATATAGAAGGCTTTTGAAAACTGTGTAGAACCAGTTCTGATTGCTCGTAACGAGTAACGAGCAATCAGAACAGGTTCTGCACAGTTTTCTGCTCTATCAGAATAAATAGGTAAAATGTAATTATTCATGGAAATTGACCATGTGCGGCTTTTGAATTTGGAAGTGTCTAGTTAAAATACACATGGAGTAAAGAGTTAAGAAATATACATATATGATTAGTGCTGGAGCATCCTTATTTTCGCAGGTAACTGATATTTATTACGGAGACTGTGATCTGCGATTTTTTCATTGATTATACATTATCTGCCATGTCGTTTAAAGCTTATGTCATAAAATTATAGAATCCACAAATATATGTACAGGCAATTATTTTCGTTCATGTTGGAAAGAGACTTTTGTAAATGAATGACCATCGTCTTATAACGAAAATTCGCCGGCACATTTGACAAAAGGTGTAGCAAATATTTTATTATCGTCAGTTTTTATTGGAATGACTGATATAATAATTCCTAGGAGATATCAATTTGTGTTTTGTTTAGAATATCGAATCATATGTTCATATTAGCATGACGCCACTGTTTATTTTTTTAAAGGTGCCGTTAATAATGTCTTTAATTACATAAATATCCCCTACACGATTTTCCAGTAGTATAAAACGGTAATTGTTAAAAAAAATGAAAATAGCTCTGTTGTGTACAAGAACCAAAACAGCATATTTACACTTAAATTAATTAAATATCAATAAGATATATTTACAAATTTAAAATAAAATTGTTAATTTTCAGTTCACTATAAGGTCATAATAAATTAATTGCTAGATTATTATCCAAATTTTTCTTAAAAACGGGGAGGGCGGGAGGATTTTATTTTTTATTTCTATTTTTAAAATTTTTGATGATTTAAAAAAAAAAAAAAAAAAAAAATGAATAACAAAGGATCGGGGCGGCATGAAAATTAGGGGGCGGGCGGGGATGATAATCTAGCAATTAATTTATTATTGCCTAAAAGACTTACTGATATTTTGGTGAATATATAAACTAGAAGAGCGAGGACAGCGAGGTAGATCTGTATACGTTTGCCCCCGAATCTGTACTTGAGATACTCCGGCATCGTGAAGACCTGAAACATACAGGAAGTGTCTAATTCGCACAGATAGCAATACATATAATCAAGCAATTAATCAATCAATCAATCAATCAATCAATCAATCAATCAATCAATCAATCAATCAATCAATCAACGAATCACTCACTCATCAATCAATAATTAATCAATCATAAATCAATCAATCAATGAATCACTAACTCACTCATCCATCAATCAAACAATCAATCAATCAATCAATTATCAATCAATCATCAATCAATTAATCAATCAATTAATATAATTAATTTTACAGAGAGTAACCCCTGGCCAATGAGACAAATTATATAAGATATTCATTAAGAATAGTATAATATCAAATGCGACACGGCAAAAATCTATATTAAATTTTGTAAAAAAAATCCGTCCTATTTATGATAACTTTTTTAAAATTATATTCCCTACAGAAAATGTGCAGTGACACGAGATAAGGTTGAACATACAGGTAGACTGAAAATGTAACCTTTTTTGGAATGATATATAACTTAGACAATAAAGATGAAATATAAATAACTAATATCATTCATACATTGTGAAGCCTCTGTTATAGAATATGCAATATATCTCATGTATACACACGTTATGGTTAAATTAATGCCAGCATACGTTACAGAATCATGCGAATAGCGGCCTTAGTATATTTCTTACATGGTAAAATACGGCGGCTGCTCCAAATTATGTCGTACATTTCCTTCTGTATTTCATGTAATTGATAGTAACACAAGCAAATTCCGCTTTTATTTCATTCATAGTAACAATCGACAGTTGTAAGTTACGTCATCAAAATTTATAGTAAATAACGGCTGATTTAGGCACGGATCTGTCACATAATAAATACAAAGCCATGTAAATATTACTCACCCCTGATGCCATGTAAATAGGGAGGAATATGTAGCCAAGAATCATCAACACGTACATAGCCTGTAAATAAAACATATACTGAAGAGGAGGAGTCGTTGTATATAATAGTTAACTTTAGTTTAGCGTAATTTGTAATTAGACATTAAGCAATATGAATAGAACATAATAAGCATATCCTAAATATACCCCTACATTCTGATTGGCTGTCAGATACATAGCCAACTCATTGGAAAAAATAAGGACCGAACGAAAATGCAACAACGCGAACTATGGAGAAGCATGTTATATCTTCAGTATAGACATAAATGAAAAGCATTACGGCGTCAGATGAAATGCACTTATACAGACTATATTAACACTGCTATTTAACTATTAATCAAAACTCTGTACACTGTAAAACATGACAACTGCAATATGCAAGTTTACAAATAAATATTTGTTATAGGAAAATATAATGTTTTACAGATATATATTGCTCACAAGACCATTTGTACAAAAGTTAAGCAAAATAAGAAAATATGTGTATAAATAAAGATACACAATTCAAAGGATTCAGCCGCCACCAAAACAACAACAACACAAACAATATATACTTAATCACAATAAATACAAAATATATATATAAGAAATGACAACATGGTAACCGCCTTGTAACGGCCAGTAGCAAAAACCTAGTTTACTAATGCGTCAAACCTCGCTCTACCGCCGCCGTAACGTTATAAAACGAAACAGTGTAAACAGTCCAGTGAGAGTTTTCTCATACAAATGCCACAGCATGCACTTGTGTAAAACAGAAAACTGATCAGGTACATATATATAAAAATGAGACAAATGATGTTGTATGCAGCTGTAATCGATAAACTTGCAAAAGTCAGAATAGCAAAAGAATAATAACTGACAGTACGACGAACCGGAGACAAAGACATGTATTTAATGATATTATCAAATAATTGTTTAAAGTGATACTGACATGGATCTAACGTCAACTCACGTTTAACTCATAAAGAGCTATTGCTATACCGCCGGCAGCTCCTGATCCGACCATCCCGACGAAATGTATACTTCCAATGTTGCTGGCAAACAGCGATGCACCTACCTGTAAGAACAACAACAATCACAGGTGCAACACATTAATATAAAAGCATTGTTTGATATATATCTACGCATACCAATCTAGTTTCGTTTTAAAGTAATCACAGTGAAAAGTCGTTCATTATACGTTTGAGTACGTTTGTATGAAGAAAACGTTGTCAACCTCAAAGTACCACATAGATTTCCCTTTACTAAGATTGATCAAACGAGTGATACATGAAACGAATTTAATATATTATTAAATAATACGTACCGGTATCCAATTCATGTTTCGTCCTGCCAGAAAATACCCGCCGGCACTGCCTCGGTTCTTCCGGGAAGTCTGCAAGACAGATTAAAAAAAATCACATTTCATTTATTACAAAAGTCTGATCTCTAACAGTTTACTTTAACTAAAATAATTTGGAAAAATCTACAAAAATACAAAGTAAGGTCAGCAAATAAATTCCCACCATTAGAGTCTACATTCTTTCTCAGTAAAAACCTTCCACACATGTTTTCATAAGAAGTACACAAGAGGAACACGACTGGGGAGAGTTGTTCAAACTCTGTTAGCTTGACACGTCAGTTGAAATCTAGTTTATTCTATAACTTCACAAAAGTCTCCATATCAAGTACGATAAGTTATAATTTAATAATGACATTTTGTAGTAAACCGTTACTTTGAATGTTTTTAATCTCAAAATGATTCGAAAATTAAGCTTAACGATGCGTCTCTGAGCAACTGGGCGCTGGCAAACATAGGAAAGAACGCGCATCTGCTATTAAGTATTTTGTCATTTCAGTAACATGACAAGTTTTACGTTATACAATGACAGCCAGTTTTCTTATTGTATCTGTTTCAGATAGAGTCTGACGAACTATTTAGTTGTGGAAATTTGTACCTGCTGCCAACTCAGAATAATATTTTGAAGGATAATTGACATTTTATAAAGAGTGTTTAACAGGAGACTTCAAATGGTAATGTAATTCTATCGCCATATTACACCACTTATTTATTGGCATATACAGTGAACATTCAATACATAAATCTTTCACCTATGATAGCTTTTCGTGTTATCTACATACATAAAACATGTTCAATTGTGTACATGACGTAATGTGAAGCTACTTTAATTCCAATCTCAACTAGCTTATTTATTGAAATATGAGTAAAGCATCTTTAAAATACACATTGGTATCTTGCTGGATACGTTTTATATTGATAAAACTGATGGGAATTAACAAATTAATATTTAGCACTTTTTGTCACAAATTAACATAGTTCGTCGGGAAAAAAGCATTCATCCAATGTTCGAAATAGAAGTAAAATTAAGAGAATGAATACATAAATAGTTCATAACTGTTTATAGTTTTTTCATTGGCTATTTTCCAGATGATTATACGTTTATCGTTCATTGGTGTTTGTGAGTTTCACAATTCTTATATCCCAAAACAAAACAACTGGAATGATAAGAAAGTATTAAAGTAATGCTATAATATCTGGTATTAATTACGTGTTGTATCATACCACGTGACTGTACCGTGATATCTCGGCGGGAAAAACTAGTTTACGTGTGATGGCATGTAACATTGACCTCAAGTTAAAAACCGCCATGTTCAGTCTGCATGAAGTTTTATCATGTTATGATCGACTTTAGTCAACAATTATTAAATCATACTCACATGTAAACCGATCCATATTTTGTAGTGAATTTAGGTCAAAAGCTTAAAAAAAGACTAAACAGGCCGCTTTATCTCCGAGGTTATTGAACTTCACTAACATACGACGAAGTGAATATCACTGTTGTCAGCATTGTCTGATACCATAACAGACAGCCTTATCGGTGACGTAGACTGATAAGATGTCAGCCAATGTTTCAAGTGTTGATCGAGTCTAATGTTTTGCCAACCAGTAGGTCAGTAACTTAACTGGCCCTTTATTCGAGTCAACTTGATATCAAACTAGCCATACACCCAAGTTTGTTTAGTCCATTTTAAGAATAATCTCAGACCCATGTTAAAAACGTACAGGCCATATGCCCAAGTTGAAATCCAACTGACATTATGTTAAATCTAACCTCGGACCAAGTTCAAAATAACCGACCGTATGCCCATGTTTACAGATTTGTCGAACCTCTCTGACCATATTGAATCTAACTCGCCATTATTCCATGTTTAATATATTCTCCGACAAAGTTAAAATTTTACTGATGTATAGAAAACAGCATTTCTAAATATCTGCATTAAGCCTTACTTACGCATTAGTATATACCTTGGCGCAGAAACAGGCAATACAAATGAACATACACATGCCGGTAGTTGTATGTAGAGAGAGAGAGAGAGAGAGAGAGAGAGAGAGAGGGGAGTAAAAACGAAGTGCTTGTAAATAGCACAATGGCTGATGTTAAGCCAAAGCACAGGAAGCCAGGCACTGCCCGGACTGAAAGTTCGCATCGCAAATAACAAGAGTATTACGCAAAACGTATGTTTTTATAAAAACACTGTTTCAACTCATGACATGAATATGTACTAATGGAACGTACGGTTATGCATTATCTGTCCATCAAATACAACAAATAGTACCCATACCAGCATTATTATTCTATCTAAGACAGGTGAACGATATCAAGCAGCAATTTAAATTAGACTTCGTTTCTTTCATGCTATGCATCATCCTCATCCTTTAAGTGTTAAAACGTTGTTACGCGGAATAGATGATATCGCAGACGATGAAAAAATGATTACATTTAACAATGTGCAAACTTATATTAAAGACATTAAACGTTTTGATAAAAAAATAAATCTTATTAAGTTTTAGTATTTACCTCACATTGGAGCCCCTCATTTCAGGTCAGCATCGAAGCGTATATTTCTAGTGTATCATATTTCATTTGTCTTCTTGCTTACTATGGATATGTTTTATAACCATCTTGACTGTAGTTTTGTAAATAATTTGTTGTTGGGAAGGGGCGATTTATTTTAATGTTGTTTAACTTTTGCTACCACATGTTTGCAAAAAAGCAATAAAATATGTTTAAAGTGAAGTATTTAAAATATAATTATTAGAAGTGTGTGATTGCCTCCATTGGTTAAATTAATCAAAAATCAAGACGAAAAAAGGGGTGTCATAATTTTGCAGTTGTTAACATTTTTAATTAAATATCTACAAACTTTTAAAAGTTAGTTATCTAAAACCATTATTTAATCGAAAATTAAGTCGAATTTATCTTAGAATGATTCAGCTTAACAAGAAGTACTAATTAAATACAGACAATTAAATACACAGACAATTAAATACATGGTCAAGTAAATACATATACAATTAAATACAAAGTCAATTAAATACACAGTAAATTAAAAACATAGTCAATTAAATACATAGACAATTAAATAAATATATATAGACAATTAAATACATAGACAATAAAGTACATAATCAATTAAATACATAGAGAATTAAATACATATTTAATAAAATACATAGACAATTAAATACACGGTCAATTAAATACATAGAGAATTAGACGGCTGCACGCCGCACGGACTTTGGCATAAAATTAAAAAAAAATAGGATTGTAATTTATGCAATAAAATATTTTTCATGATTTTCTCGAGTCGGAAATTTCCTCTTTAGCGCTTAGACAACGATGGAAAATTCCATCCAAACCTCAAATGTATATTTAAACGAACTTTGTTGAAATGTTTTAATGGCGTGTGTAATGGCATGCTTTTATAGTTAACGGCGAAGGCAACGACATGTTAAATGACGTGTTGAATTTACGACATACTTTTCGTTACAGGGGTTCGTATCTATTAACACATATATTACAATAATAAATTACCATATTTTATGATTATCGAAATACAACAGCAGAAAAGCGACAGTATATCAAAATGAAATCGAATGGATTAGAAATATTTCCATGTTTTATGCTTGACATGTATCTGGACTTCGGACTTAGGAGCGAAACCCAACAAACAACATTCAGGATTCTTAAAGACAACCTCGTGTCTCAGTAGTGTAGCGTGGCAAATTTGGAAGTTATTCAGGTGGGGGTGGTGGGTATGTGAGTTTCCCTCTCCCCCTGATTGTGTCAGAGGTCGCCTCCTTCTCCGCTTCATTAGGCTAAAAACATTACTTAAACTAAAGGTCGGTCCAGATATGGTTTTTTAGACTGCAGTGTAAATTAGGTCGATATTTTACATAAAGGACACTGTTGGTTAAGAAAGGGCCATAGTGCAACTTTGTACACCCCTCCTGTTAAATGTCTATTGTTTCTATCGATTTTTTCACCTTTTTGTATTTTAGGCTTTGATTTCAGACTGCGTTCCTTGCACGACTTTCAAAATGAAAGTTTAAATCCCAAGATCATGAAAGGCAAAACTCGTTAACTTACTTCACATGGTAAGATAAGCTTTTCCATTTTTCATGTGATGGAAAACTATTTCTGTTGCACAGATCAGTTATAAGTGCAATTGAGAAGCCAATTTAAGTGATGAACAATTTTATGATTAAGTTACCAAATATTTCGTTTGATTTGGGTCAAATATTTACGCTCGCGTTGTCCTTTCATGTTATTGGTGACAGCACAAAGTTCAGAAAAATCTATTTGTTCAGAACAAGTGTTACCATTTCTGTGTTGGCTTTGTGTGTTTATTTGAATATTTTTAGCGTAATTTTATACCAAAGATGGTTAACAGACGATCAGTTAACCTAGCCACTCTTTCCTGTAATCCTGGAAGGGTAACCAGTACTTAAGCACACGTATCTTTTTGAGTAACTGGTAACTTTCAAAGTTGAATCAGCGGCGAGATACGGATGACAAGGATGTTGTTGTTGTTGTATGGTATTTAGCGTCGCTTTCAACAATTTTTCAGTTATATCGCGACAGGTGTCTACTTGAGGACAGTAGTTCTGAGCGCTGTCACACTGGAGTATCATGCCGCAGACAGCATGGTATGATACCCCAGCCAGTCACATTATACTGACACCAGGCCGACCAGACCTAGAACTCTCCTCTTAATGCTGAGCATCAAGCGAGGAATCTTCTTGTACCATTTTTAAAGTCTTTGATATGATCCGGTCGGGGATTGAACCCACGACCTTCCGCATGCGAGGCGGACGCTTTACCACTAGACCACGGTCTGGATGACAAGAAGACGCAATTTCTAATAATCCTTGCGGAGAATGTAGACGACCGGAGATTCGACCTCACAACAACTAGATGAACATTGAACAAACCGGGTCCGGATTTTTAGTGTTCTGGAACCGGAAACCTGATACACTCAAGTATCTGGATATTGATAGTACACTCGGTTTGGGATTGTAAGATATGAAATATAAGAAAACATCCAAATTGATCAGAAAAAAATTAACCTCAAGTTATATATTGTAGAAATCACAAATGATGATCACTTATTGATAATTATTGGATCATAAGTAATGAGTAATAACTTTTGAAACTGCAGCAACGGTGGTCTAGTGGCAGCGTGTCTGCCCCACTTGTGGTAGCCGTGGGTTCGATCCCCGGCCAGGTCATACCAAAGTCTTGAACAAATAGTACTCAAAGCTTCCTTCTAGGACGTGTCGGCCCGGCGTCAGTATAAGTGACTGGACGGAGTATCATACTGTGCGGCATGATAATTCAGTTTGGCATTGTCAAAGTACAGTTTCAAGTAAATACCGTCACGATATGGCTGAACAATTACAGCATACAAAAAAAAAAAACAACATTAAACTTCATAAAAAAATTGTCTTCGAGTTGCTTGAAACGATAGTGATACAGCTCATGGAGTCGGCGTGTGGCGTTCAAGTTTACTATCCAAAACGGACGTGATGATGGATTTGTTATCAAGTTACCTGAACCGAGCAGAAAAGTGCGTCACTATCAAAATAATAAGAGACTTCTAGATTATCACTCACTTTGACTCCACTGACCTGGACATACGGGTAATACTAGATTAATAGCGAGGCCAACATACCAAAACGCGCTGATAATCTATAATTAACAACTGAGAATGAAGGCTATAAAAAAGTAAATGTTTAAGAAAATTATGAAGTGGAAACTATAAAAATATATGTAAAAAAAAACATATACTTAACCTGATGTACAGATTGCGATGACACTGTTAATGTTGAAGTACCAAACGCTTCAGGCTTTTGCCTGATGTTCTATAAAAAACAACGTATTGGCTTTCTACTGTAAAAAGTACTTTTCCATAACAGAAATGCTTGTTTCTAAAAAATGCACTATAAGTGGTAAAATTGACAACAATTTTAATGACATTACAGTAACACTCTTAAATATTTTTATTTATAAAAATCTCCAAAATGCTCTAGATTATTGTCCGGTATATTATTTGTAGAGCTATATCAGTTACAGCTGTAATTTGGGTAACAGCGGTGGTAAACAACGAAAGTTAGACAGTGAATCAATTAACTGAATTCTGCAAGTTCGAGAAGACAGAAGTAAGTCAGATCAATGTTAGAAAAAAAGATCCGCATTCGTCATTGGGGACTCCGCCACAAAAACTACTGAGAACTCCGATTTCAAAGAGAACATAACAAAGTTATCGTTTTTTGTATGAAGAAATATCACCATTATCTATCAATTTTAATGTTACTTGGTTTTACAATTGATAAAACTCTTTCTTGAGATGAACATGTTGATAAAGTTATCAAAAATGTAATTCATTATTCTATCTTTTATCACGTATTAACATTTTTCTTTTTGTTCCAATGCGAAAACTGTTTTTCAATGCCTATATTTGACCCCATCTTGATTATTTGTGAGTTATTTGGGGAAATTGTAATTCATATTTTTAGAAACTAAAGTTGTAAGACTTCAAAAAATAAAATGCTGCAAGACTAATACTTAATAAAACATTTGACACACCTTCTGTTGAACTGTTTGCTGAACTGGATTCGATTACTTTCCCTGAAAGGGTAACATTTCAAAATGCAGTTCTTATGTAATAAAACGTTATATAACCTTGCCCCGTCGTATCTTAGGGATGCATCTATTCTGTATACTGTATGCATTCAAGAAATTTAAGATCCTCGTCTAAGGTAAATGTGTATTAAGCAATAAATAATTTAGTATCTTCATATATATGTAACCTTATTAACACTCACTATAATCTACGCTCAATTTCAAACAAGGACATTATGCATCTAAAGGCTAAAACTGAACTTCTTAAACGTGTATTTTCTTATTCTGCTATGGAAGTCTGAAACAATATACCTTCAACAATCAGAAAACTGAATAACGTAGCTACTTCTAAATATGTGTACAAAGAATTTCTAAAACATCTTTCGCATGAAAATAAAATATTGCACATTGTCACTGTTAACATTGTATTGATTTTAGCAGGTATCTGCTCCAAATACTGTTTTATGTATTATTATTATTATTATTAAAGATATTAGAAGATATTTTATATATTCGGGATAAAAAATTTGGAATAGTCTTTCCATACATGTAAAAAATGCCAATTCAGTGAACTCTTGCAAAACGTATTTGTAATGGGTTAAAGCCAAGTCTCATAACATTTAATTTATAACTTCCAGATATATATCACTGTTTGTATTACACACACTGTCAAAATGTATTTATAATTCATATACTAGCACATTGATGTAAATAATGTATGTGTTTCGTAGATACATACTAGACAATTCTATCAATCAGTTGGAATAGAAACATATCTTATACAACCGTGCCTGTTCTCGTCAGTGTCTACTTTCTTGTATATGTTTTTGTTATTTATATCATGAATATAAATATGTTGAGGACTTTATGGAATATTTGGTGTATTCAACGAACGACGGATGTCGGACAATGAACGGCGGATGTTGGAGGACGAACAAGCGGATGACGGACAACGAACGACGGATGACGGACGACAGATGACGAACAACGAACGACGGATGTCGGACGACGAAGACGAATGTCGGACGACGATTGCTGGATGACGAACGACGGATGACGGACGACGGATGAAGAACGCCGAATGATCGACGACGAACGACGGACGACGGATGACAAACGACATATGACGGACGACGGATGACGAACACCGTAAATGATAGTGATACGATTTATGTCATTTCAATATTCCATCATCAATTTTGTAAAGGTCAAATATTTAAACATACTTACCCATAATCCCACGAATAAAACAAACATAAAGTAAAGCACAATGACGACGATGTCCACCGCGCTTATAGATATCCCAGCGACCAAATCCGACATGGTTTCTGATGTTCACAATATACTTTCGAAATGACTGATTTTATTATAATTACTTTTAACTTATAGTCGTTCACGGGTTGCTGCGGAACGTAAATTGTATATAAAGAAGGTGGTTGACAAAGCACTTATCTGTGTGGAAGATTTTATTAATTTGAATATGATACGTCAGTTTATGTCATTGACAGATAACCGTCGATTAGCTGACTTAACCATCTTTCCTGGGATCCTGGAAGGTTTACCAGTACTTCAGCACACCCATATACATAAGTAAATGATAAGTTTTCCACTTGAATCAGCGGTTAGAGATGAATGACAATGTGACGAAATGTCTAATATCAATCATTAGACTATGGATGGGTGAGTATTTAAACTCTGAATTGAAAATTAGACGTCAGAGCTATCCGGACCTGGCTGTGTGGAAGGTTAGTCAATATTTTCACTCACCGTTAACCAGCACTGCAGCTGGTTCAACAGATGAATTAAACAACGTTTGACCTTTTTAAATACTTTGTGGTTTGTCTTATTACGCAAGATAACGGTTGCGTTTTTGTCACTATTGTTTTCTAAGAAAAAGGGTTTAAAGCATCAAAATAAGTTAAAATAATCTTTAATTAGCAATATACATGGCAGTCATAGATTCAATATACTTATTAAGTAACAAGTGAAAGGTTCCAAAAGAAAGTTATAATAGTCTACATGTATCTGTTTCCTAATTATGTTAAGTGCTATCATAATACCAAGTAAATGATAGATGGTGACAACATGTGAAAACGTGTGTTAGGAGCATATTCCTGAATAACATTATATCCGACAAAGTATTATTTTACATATAGATCAGTGCAATCTACACAATTCCAGATTAACTCAAAACAGTTGCGCTTCATTCTAAATGTAAACGTAACCGTACATGACGCGCAACTGTTTTTGGGTAATCTGGAATTTTGTAGGTCGCACTGAATTGTATATCAGTAAAATGGAGTCCTCTAATGCCCAGACGGTCGGTGTGAACTATAAAATCTACACATGTATAAAAAAATGACACGAAAATAACTTAACCTGCTTTGAAACAACGTGCCGGCACCGTTCTAGCGGTGCGCGTGACGAATGTTCCGACCCTTGGAAACGTCTCGTTATAGATGTAACTGTATCTTTCTGTTATACATTTTTATTTGTAGATCTACGACAGAAAAAAACATTTTTCCTATATATTTTTTTAAAAACTAGTTAATTTTTTTTTTTAAATATAATGATAACTTTTGTGACAACTTCTTTATTCAAATAATCCAAATGGCTTAAAAGCCCATGAGGACACCAACATAATTGTATATACATGATTTGGCAATTCCATTTTTTCCCCAAATATACTCGACGTTATAATCGAAATAAAATACATAATCATTAAAAGAAAACGTTATAAATAATACAGTGCAAATACAACTAAAATAATTGTGTCATTGTTTTTGTTGCCCCGGAGACGTTGACAATATTTTCATTTCTCAAATACATCATATATATAAACCTAATTTGATAATTGTGCTTTTGTAAACGGTGAGATTTTTTCAAGGCCGGGTCAATATTATATAACGTGTATAAAAGAGTGTATACAGAAGCATATAGGAAATCTAGATCGATCATTAAACGAACAGCTATTGTGAAAGTGACTATACTAACATTTTGTCATCATCGAGCCTGGATTTAACGTTGTACTTTTACTACAGAATGTATTACGTTGTTTTCTGTCATTCATGTTGCAAACTTATGTGTTTTTAGAGACAGAGACAGAGAACTACAGAGAGAGAGAGAGAGAGAGAGAGAGAGAGAGAGAGAGAGAGAGATGAGCAGTTACGGTGTTTTAGTCTATAAAACCCCTCTTGTGGGGTGCTTATAAAAGGTGGGGTCTATACAAGATATATAACTAACCAGTTGTCTTTAAAATAGTATATTTCGTTTTGAAGACGTCATACCGACATTCTCGCCACCTTGTTTGTGTATACGTGTAGTAACATGACGAAAGGTGGTTGTACTTGACTTTTATTGAAGACATATTCCACTCTGTTTAATACCAAATCAGGCGTGTACCTGCCTATACGCAAGTACGCAGCTGGGTCCACATGATTTTGATTTTTTAGCTAATATCAGAAAATTCGTACGTAATATGTTTGATACTGTCCAACAGATTGCATTAGCGTTTAACTATTCAGCAAAACGTCTACTTGCATTTAAAAATGAATATGAAAATGATGATCTTGATGGAGAAACGGACCGACTTCAAAACCTTTGTGAAACCTGATGGGCAAGTCGGGACAGACTCCTTTGTACACGTACGTTTAAATCGGCCTGTTCTACAATTGTGAGTTCACTCGATGTACAGATGTAGCATCTTGAAGTTTGACAGAGTTTAGCAGGATGTAATGCCTCTTAACAAGTAGTTGCAGGCAAGGGCAATTGGAAAGCAATGTGCTTACCACACATATTTGTCAAGTATGTTGCATCAGCTGACGACACACTGAAAGAGAGACAGTGCTTTACTGATCGCAGCGGTGACCGTGAGAGCTTCCGAAGTGAAGTATACTATATCCTGGGTTAGTTAACCCTAACCCTATCTTTTCCTGTCTGGTTGAACTTATAACCATGCCAGTGCGGAAATGTCGTTCAGTGTCATGCGTACAGTTCGGATTATCTAACGTCAACCATGAGAGCTGAATGCCGTCCTGGACTAGTCATGCTACACAGTTACAGACGTGAGCAGATTGACAATGAAAATGTAATGTAAAAAAGAATGAATGAATGAATAGTGTTTTACGGCGTAGCAACACATTATAGGTTATTCGACGCCAACAGGAAGGAAGATTCCAGGTTCATATATAGAAAAAACAACAAATTAACAAACAGATTTAATAAAATACATCAACAAATGAATATATAGAACCTTGATACATGTACCTGCAGAACTGCAGAGTTTCAGCAAATGCTATCGTATTACTCAAATTGTCGCTTCCTACGACATGCATGAGCCACAGTGATCCTATTCTTGCCATCACTCACATGGCTCCCTGGAACCACACACTGAGTTAATTTAACCACAGTAGTGAACATGACAAAAAATGATAAAATGAACATGACACCCATTCGGAGGATTCCTACCTCTCTGCAGAGATCGGCACTGATTCTATTCTTAGCCGGAACTACACGGGATTGCTGGTAAGAAAGCCCGGAAATGTGACTATCTAGAACCAGGGGCGCTCAATTGGGTACAAATTGTGACTTTGTGAAGACAGTCTTACTGTTCTAACGCCGATGATGGTAACATAAATGTTTCGTTTTGCACTGAACGGTAATGCCGGTCATTAAATAAAACGTCATCAAACTTAAAAAATGTTTAACTTATTTTGTAATTATTTTGTCATCACCGAGCCTGGACTTAACGCTGGACTTTTACTACAGAGTGTATTACGTTGTTTTCTGTCATTCATGTTGCAAACTTACGTGTTTTTAGAGAGAGAGAGAGAGAGACAGAGAGAGAGAGAGAGAGAGAGAGAGAGAGACAGAGACAGAGAGAGAGAGAGAGAGAGAGAGAGAGAGAGAGAGAGAGAGAGAGAGAGAGAGAGAGAGATGAGCAGTTACGGTGTTTTAGTCTATATAAAACCGCTCTTGTGGGGTGCTTATAAAAGGTGGGGTCTATACAGGATATAAAACTAACCAGTTGTCTTTATATAAAGTATAAAACTTAACTTACCCATACTCCTATGGACAAAACAAACAAAAAATACATCGCTAATAACAACAATGTCGCCGGCCTGTAATGACGTTCCAGCAACCACTTCCGACATTTCGTCTGCTTACTATACACACGACGTTTGGTGATTATTGAATTATTTTATAATCGTTAAAAGATGTTTATAAAAATGTACATAGTTTACAATATCACTGGTCTATATGGCAGACGACGCTTTCCTTATTATGCACTTTAGCCTGTCAAGTCGGAATTATAAACAAAACTTGACCTCGACATTCGGAAAGAACGCCGGATTATTCGAGAGAGATCCAATACCAAGCGCGTATCCAGTGCGTCCGCAACTCCGTACATTTCGTCAGTAGCAATCGACTTTCACAGCCATTATGAGCACGCATGCATTATAGATTCATATTGACAACTAAAGTTAATTTATTTTATTTTGAATGTCGAAAATATCATGACGTGTCACGGTAAGCGGCGTAATTAAGCAGTGATTTTAACACGATTAAAAACATTATTCTTCACGTTTCCTAACCTTGCTAATATGTAATTTAGTAGATAAAAAGTGACAAAAGAAATGCTATAATTAGCTGAAATATAGTATGAGATCGCAATATTTACTTTCTAAATTTCAAAACTTTCTTGATGGAGGACAAACCCCCTACGGACGGGCAAAGCTTTCTTGATAGAGGACAAACCCCCTACGGACGGGCAAAGCTTTCTTGATGGAGGAAAAATTTCAGTGTGTGTGTGGGGGGGGGGGGGGGGGGGGGGAGGGGGGGGGGGATATGAGGGTATTAGGGGCTCGTTGCTTGATTCGCTACACAGATCTGGCGTACAGTTAAAATTCGTCCAGTTGCGCCCCTGAATACTACGGTCGAAGCGGCGCAACCGTCTTTGAAGCTCCTTGTTGAAAGAGAGTATTCTCTCTTTTTAATTATTTTATCAAATAATTCTTACATATTTCATTTCTTAAAATATGTTAAACACATTGTAATTGATCTTGATCAACATTTGTATAGAAATACGTTGTTGTAGGGAAGGGTCCTCAATTAATGTTGTTAGAACTTGTAGCCCGACCCTTTTGCTAACTTGTGATATATATATAATACAATACGTTTAAACTAAAGAAATACCGCTTCGCTCCACTCATTCGGAAATGTATCTGTTTAAACATCTCTATATCAGGGGGGCGAACGTATTTTGAGGGTATGCGTTCTTAGACGGTAAAAATGAGCGGACGCGTAAAAAATGGCGGATTTTTGTTTGTAAAAGTAACGTCAAGGCACAAAAAACAAGGTCATTTATTTTATACTCATTATTTTTCTTAATGCATACTCTCAAGATGTAACTAAGTATATTGTCTTCCATGGGTAGTTCACTCATACCTTGCAGCTATCACCATAAAAGACGCAAGTTCGAGAAAACCGAGAGTGTTTACATGTGCCGAAATACATGTTCACTAAATGACACCTTCTTTTGGACTTTTTCTATGATATCACGCTGTGTTTTCATGAATTTAACTGTCAGTACGGTTTTCACCACCAATTATTTCCAAATTACACTTGATTCGCCCGTTTAAGACCTCTATGTTTTGAAATTCATATGTGTACGACATTATATGAGGGATTTCGTCAACTGTATGCCATAAATGAATGGATGCGTTTGATGTCCAGTAGGGAAAATACAAATATTTTCTTCATTATCTTCGATGTTTGCTTTTCTAAAACTAAGGGAAACGCCAAGGTAGATCCATTATTTGAATCAACCATTCAGAAACATTATCAGAGTACAGTTAATTGTTTTCAAAGAAATAAATGTTCAAGACGTTACTCATTTAGAAAAGAAAGCGTCGCAGATGACCAAGACTTAAAATTAAAATAGTATATTTCGTTTTAAAGACGTCATACCGACATTCTCGCCACCTTGTTTGTGTATACAGTGTAGTAACATGTATGACGAAAGGTGGTTGTACTTGACTTTTATTGAAGTCATATTCCACTCTGTTTAATATCAAATCAGGCGTGTACCTGCCTATACGCAAGTACGCAGCTGGGTCCACATGATTTTTATTTTTTAGCTGATATCAGAATATTCGTACGTAATATGTTTGATACTGTCCAACAGATTGCATTAGCGTTTAACTATTCAGCGAACGTCTACTTGCATTTCAAAATGAATATGAAAATGATGATCTTGATGGAGAAACGGACCGACTTCAAAACCTTTGTGAAACCTGATGGGCAAGTCAGACAGACTCCTTGTACACGTACGTTTAAATCGGCCTATTCTACAATTGTGAGTTCACTCGATGTACAGATGTAGCATCTTGAAGTTTGACATAGTTTCGCAGGATGTAATGCATCTTAACAAGTTGTTGCAGGCAAGGGCAATTGGAAAGCAATGTGCTTACCACACATATTTGTCAAGTATGTTGCATCAGCTGACGACACACTGAAAGAGAGACAGTGCTTTACTGACCTCAGCGGTGACTGTGAGAGCTTCCGAAGTGAAGTATACTATATCCTGGGTTAGGTAACCCTAACCCTATCCTTTCATGTCTGGTTGAACTTATAACCATGCCAGTGCGGAAATGTTGTTCAGTGTCATGCGTACAGTGCGGATTATCTAACGTCAACCATGAGAGCTGAATGCCGCCCTGGACTAGTCATGCTACACAGTTACAGACGTGAGCAGATTGACAATGAAAATGTAATTTAAAAAAGAATGAATGTATGAATGAATAGTGTTTTACGGCGTAGCAACACATTATAGGTTATTCGACGCCAACAGGAAGGAAGATTCCAGGTTCATTTATAGAAAAAACAACACATTAACGAACAGATTTAATAAAATACATCAACAAATGAATATGTAGAACCTTGATACCTGCAGAACTTGCAAGTTTCAGCAAATTATATCGTATTACTCAACTTGTCGCTTCCTACGATATGCATGAGTCACAGTGATCCTATTCTTCCCATCACTCACATGGCTCCCTGGAACCACACATGTGTTAATAATTTAACCACAATAGTGAACACGACAAAAAATGAATAAAATGAACATGACACCCATTCGGAGGATTCCTACCCCTCTGCAGAGATCGGCACTGATTCTATTCTTAGCCGGAACAACACGGGCTTGCCGGTAAGAAAGCCCGGAAATGTGACTATCTAGAACCAGGGACGCTCAATTGGGTACAAATTGTGACTTTGTGAATACAGTCTTACTGTTCTAACGCCGGATGATGGTAACATAAATGTTTCGTTTTGCACTGAACGGTAATGCCAGTCATTAAATAAAACGTCATCAAACTTAAAAAATGTTTAACTTATTTTGTAATTATTACTATTTTGTTTTAAAAAGAAATTACCCAACACCCTTACAACTAGACTTTGACACTCAATGTGATTGACCAGTCACACAACATCGTTTAAGTGAAAAGGTGAATTTATTCGAGTTTTCATTATTTTTTTGGCAATGTATACTCCAGTAGAGAATGTGCTACTAGTATCTTGAAGAAAATGTGCCAAAAATTGTTCATGTCTATGTCTTTTCTTTATAGATGATAACGGAGAATAAAATTTTCTTTTTGATGTTCTTAGTGACATTGCACTAGGTGAGGGTGAAATAAATTTCCACTTCTGTGGTTGTGACCGCTTATTTAAGGAAATGGCTTATTTTTTTTCTGTAAGGCATTTTACCGAGAAAGGAAAAATCATAATAAAGGACACACTATGCTGATTTTTTATTCAATGAAGCACTTTAATTGTTATAGTTTCACAAATCCACAGTCTTGTTTTTTAACGTACACGTGTAACTGACAATATCTGTATTTCTATTTTCCCTACTGGGAACGCATCCATTCATTTATGGCAACATTTGAAGAAAACCCTCATATATTGTCGTACACATATGAATTTCAAAACGAGGAGGTCTTAAATGGACGAATAAAGTGTAATTTGGAAATACTTGGTGGTGAAAACAGTACTGACAGTAAATTTCATGAAAACACAGCGTGATATCATAGAAAAAACAACAAAAGAAGGTGCCATTTAGTGTATATGGATTTCGGTACAAGTAAACACTCTCGGTTTTCTCGAATTGTGTCTTTTGTGGTGATAGCTGTATGGTAGGAATGAACTACCGATGGAAGACAATATACTTAGTTACATCTTGGAAGTATGCATTAAGAAAAATAGTGAGTATAAAACAAATTACCTTGTTTTTCGGTGCTTTGACGTAACTTTTACAAACAAAAATCCGCAATTTTTGACACGTCCGCTCATTTTTACCGCCTAAGAACGCATACCCTCAAAATACGTTCGCCCCCCCCCTAATAATAATTCACCCTCTAAAAATAAAACTCATCTCTGTTAGATTGTGCTATAATTAGAAGGGACATTATATCCCTTTGGAAATGTTGTTCAGTCAAGTAAGAGTCACCTCGCTTGTTTAAAATAGCGCGACACATAAATCAATAGTAATGTTTTGCTAATACAAGTATTTAGATTAAAACAATACCAACGTACAAGTATGTGTACTAACTAAATATCTGCAACGTGTATAAAAGAGTGTATACAGAAGCATATAGGAAATCTAGATCGATTATTAAACGAACAGCTATTGTGAAAGTGACTATACTAACATTTTGTCATCACCGAGCCTGGACTTAACGCTGGACTTTTACTACAGATTGTATTACGTTGTTTTCTGTCATTCATGTTGCAAACTTATGTGTTTTTTAGAGAGAGAGAGAGAGAGAGAGAGAGAGAGAGAGAGAGAGAGAGAGAGATATATGCGCAGTTACGGTGATTAAGTCTATATAAAACCCGTCTTGTGCGGTGCTTGTAAAAGGTGGGGTCTATGCAGGACACCACAATTACTGCCCCCACCCACTTATCGCTATAGTTAGCGTACGTTGTCGTATGTGCCAAACATCCAAAAGTCGGCCTGAGAAAGAAGTCTATATATACACGTATAGGGACTTATCATGGGACAAAACCTTTGACAAAATCCCGAAACCAATTTGTAGTTTTGACCCTATAACTAACCAGTTGTCTTTACATAAAGTATAAAATTTAAACTTACCCATAGTCCTACGGATAAAACAAACAAAAAATACATCGCTATAACGACAATGTCGCCGGCATGTAATGACGTTCCAGTTAACCACTTCCGACATTTCGTCTGCTTACTATACACACGACGTTTGGTGATAGTTGAATTATTTCATAATCGTTAAAAGTTGTTTATAAAAATATATATGGTTTACAATATCACCGGTCTATATGGCAGACGACGATTTCCTTATTATGCACTTTAGCCTACCAAGTCGGAAATATAAACAAAACTTGACCTCGACATTCTGTATTCGAGAAAGATCCAATACCAGGCGCGTATCCAGTGCGTCCGCAACTGCGTGCATTTCGTCAGTAGCAATCGACTTTCACAGCCATTATGAGCACGCATGCATTATAGATTCATATTGACAACTGAAGTTAATATATTTTATTTTGAATGTCGAAAATACCATGACGTGTTACGGTGAGCGACGTAATAAGCGGTGATTTTAACACGATTAAAAAATTATTCTTCACGTTTTCTAACCTTGCTAATATGTAATTTAGTAGATAAAAAAGTGACAAAAGAAATGCTATATTGAGCTGAAATATAGTATCAGAACGCAACATTTACTTTCTAAATTTCAAAACTTTTTTGATAGAGGAAAAACCCCCTAAGGACGGGCAAAACTTTCTTGATGGAGGACAAACTCCCACGGACGGGAGTGTGTGTGTGTGGGGGTGGGGTGGGGTGGGGGGGGGTCGGGGTATTGGGGGCTTGCTGCTTGATTCGCTACACAGATCTGGCGTAGCGTACAGTTAAAATTCGCCCATTTGCGCCCCTGAATACTACGGTCGAAGCGGTGCAACCGTCTTTAAAGCTCTTTGTTGGAAGAGAGTATTCTCTCTTTTTAATTATTTTATCAAATAATTCTTACATATTTTATTTCTTCACATTGTAATTCATCTTGATCAACATTAATATAGAAATACATTGTCGGGAAGGGCCTCAATAAATGTTGTTAGAACTTGCAGCCCGACCCTTTTGCTAACTTGTGATATATGTATAATAAAATTCGTTTAAACTAGAGAAATACTGCTACGCTCCACTCATTCGAAAATTTATCTGTTTAAACCTCTCTATATACTCTATAACCTATACATCTATATACTCTATAACCTATGCATCTATATACTCTATAACCTATACATATAAACTTTATGTAATAAGTGTACGTTTGTGAACGGATTTGATATGATTTACAAGTTTTAACATGTTCGGCCATATCCATTAATATTAATTATTGTAATATATTACAATATGTATTCTTCTCAAATCATCAAATAATTCATATTCTAAATTAAACTAAAACCCATCTTTACAACGCGTATCTGTCAGAAAACACTATAATTTAAGGGGATATAATATCCCATTGGAAATGCTGCTCAGTCCAGTAAGAGTTACCTCGCTTGTTTCAAGTAGCGCGACACATAAATCAATAAAACTGTCTTACTTATGCCGATATTTAGAATAAAACAGTACTAACGTACAGGTATAGTAATAAAAACATGTGTACTGACATAACCTTTTGAAACGTATTTGAAAGAGTGTATAAGCAAGTGTGACGGAAATCAGAATCAATATTTATAATTAAACAAACAGCTATTGGAAAGTGGCTATAATACATGTGATATACATTGTAGGGTAACTTTGTCCCCACACACGCTGGACTTTACTACATAGTGTATTACATGTGTATTCTGTCATTCATATTGTAAATATTGGCAAATTTATGTTAATATAACACATCTTCCAACTATTGAATTTATGGTAGTGTCACCTGCTGTGTAGTTATGTTGACTAAGTCGCGACAGAGGATGGCACGTCCGTCCGCCCGTCCGTCCTAAGTTAGACAGTAGTGTAAACTTCAACAACTCAAAATATCAAATGACATTTTTCATTTATATTACACCCCCCACTCCTTTGTAGTACCGTTTACTTGGTGTAAATAGTATTACGTTCAGACACAGAGTTAATACCATTGTCTATTTATAAACTGTTTATAAACTTGCCCATAGCTGTATACGACATCATATATAACACAACCTGTTGTAAATGTACAACGGATTAATAAAGCATGTATACACAATGTGTGAACTATCCGTACGCTTTGCTATAACATGTTGCTATAAAGCTTTTTCTTGTTACTAATAAAGTATAAATAGAACTTAAACTTACCCATAATCCTACAAATAAAACAAACACGAAGTATATCACTATAACGACAATGTCGCCAGCATGCAATGACGTTCCAGCAACAAATCCTGACATACCGTCTGGTGACTACGTATGACTGATGATTATTGAATTATTTTATTATCGTTTGGAGTTGTTTATAAATATGCCCATGGTTTACAATATCCCCGGTCTTTGTGACAGATGACGCTTTCCTTATCATGCACTTAGTCCAGAGATATAAACAAAACTTGACCTCGTTGACTATCGTAAGAAGTAGGAGACGGTATTCGGGAACAACGCCGGATTATTCGGATAAACCCTGAGAATATTTATTCATTCCTTCTTGACACATTAAGGACCAGAGTGAAGATCATCTAAATGCACACAAGCGGCTTAAAGGGCATACAGAAAGTTTCATAAATTCTCACTTGACATTAACTTTGCAAACTGCATAATATTTACATTGTGCAAATATGTACATACCCCAGTATGTATTCAGATTTTTATTTTCGTTTATTACTCTGGCAAATGCTTAATTTTTTTTTCCGCATATTTAAAGTCATTTGTGACAAAAATGGTAATATATACAATGAATTTATATTTATTCTTTTTTTTTAATTTAATCATTTTTTATCGGTATTAATTCAGTAAAATCCAGTTGCTTTTGTAATTTTACTATTTTATTCTCATATTTTCAAAAACTAGCGTGACGCCACTAGTTTAAGAAGAAGAAGAAGAAGAAGAAGAAGAAGAAGAACAAGAAGAAGAACAAGAAGAACAAGAAGAAGAACACCAACACCAACAACATCAACAGCAACAGCAACAGCAACAGCAACAGCAGCAGCAGCAGCAGCAGCAGCAACAACAACAACAACAACATCATTAGCAGCAGCAGCAGCAGCAGCAACAACAACAACAACAACAACAACAACAACAGCCACAGCAACAATAACTTCTTACATATGAAGTTTCAGTTAGTATTCCTAGGAGACTCTCCATTTGGTTATACGGCCATATGTGTAAAGACATGAGTAAAGACTTGAGCCTTTAAAGGGAGTATATCATGAAAAAAATGCTATAAGCGTTATGAAATATGAAGTTATATTTAAAATGGTTAAAATGCATCTCATTATCATTAATAAACAAAATCGGATTGGCTTAATATGTCAAATATACAAAAATGTGACAAGATCGTTATTTAAATCAGAGTGATAAACTTGAATCGAAATCCCAATTCTAAATATAAACAGCACTTTAATATTGCTAGACGGCCTTCACATCGTCATTCGTATGATACAATTTTTACTACGTTTAAACCAAATTGAAATCAAAACGAAATCACGTTACTCATTAGTACGTCATAAAATAGGTTGCAATTTAAAGCGGGAAATGTATTTTAGTCTAACCTAGGCTCGTAGCCCAAGTTAGGATATCCCTTAACATATTATTTTGGCATGTTCAAATATATATCATTTTGGCAACAACACCAACACCAACACCAGCAGCAGCACCAGCAGCAGCACCAGCAGTAGCAACAGCAGCAGAGCAGCAGCAGCAGCAGCAGCAGCAGCAGCAGCAGCAGCAGCAGCAGCAACATCATATTTTAATATGGTCACTAATACAGTCATGTGACAAACACACTTTTTTTATCTACACAAGATGTCAAGACGTTTGTCTTTTAGACAAACAAGCGTCGCAGATGATAAAGACTACAATTACACACTACAATTTGAACTCCTGCTATTGGTATGTCTCGTTTCCTGTCTAATGTCAACAACGATCAAAGTTCATCCGCATATCGTAAGATAATGCAAATCTCAATGTCTTCAAGTTTGTTTATTTTATATTCTAGCCTTAAATTTGAACTGCTGTTAAAGACAGCTGACAGATAAAAATGAACCGATTTCCGGCAAGGCTAATAACAGATGACCTGCATTTTTATTAAAGATCTACTGCGCAACATCAAGGGATAATTTTACAGAATTTAAATACCAGTATATTGAAAGACGTCCTTGTCTAAATATTACAGACGACATGGCCGTGAACGTTGCTGGAACGTCACTGCACGTGGGTGACATCGTTGTTATCGTGGTGTACTTTGCCTTTGTTCTTTTCGTTGGACTATGGGTGAGTTGACATTTTCAGTATACTATGATGACTATGAAGTATTTGCTATGTCGTGTTGGCGGAGCGAAAAAACAATACGACAGCACAAAACACCGACACATTTACACCATTTGAAAGGAGTCGACTGAAACCAATTGGTCGAGTTTTGTGTTTTCGTGTCTCAGTCGTACGTACGGTAAATGTCAAATCATTTCATGTTGGTATGTTGGTTGCAGTTTAAACTACTGATATTTCATAGTTTTGTGTTTGAAAGGAGTCCACTGAAACAAATTTATCGTGTTTTTGTGTTTTCGTATCTCTATATTCAACCCCGTCAACACAACATGACAAAAATCAGCCACCGTAATATATTTGACGCGGTTTTTCACCCCGCCAACACGAATACACAAAAACACGTTATTTGTTTATGTTTTTGCCCCGGTAAAACGGCATGGCTGAAATTATCCACCATAGTATACGTTATTTTAACTGACACAGAAAATGACCCAGACTAAATAATATAATACCACACAGTATTACCGGCAATCGCGATGATATAGGGCGGTTACACTTGTTGGAGGCTAAGCTATTTCAACGATAACAATGTAAATGCAGCTGTATGGTTACGAATGTTTATACATTGTATGATATTTTTATATACATTTACTCGTTTTTTAAGGAAGGTATCTCTACTTAAACGTCATTATTTAGATTTCGAACGCGTACTTTCTTATATGTGTCTTTATGTTAGCACAAACACGATATGCTCAAACAAAATACAATTGGAACGCAGATATTCAGGGATCTTTGGTCCAAATGTATAACCCCACGTGTCCTTTATATGGGATAGAATGGCTCCTATATGAGACAGGGATTAGTCTGTAGAACGAACCCAGCTCTCCCATTTGGGTCCGTTAACTAGCAATTGTTACGAGCACGCTGATTGGTCAATTGCTCGAGGGAACGTTTGAATGACGCTTTAGTTTAGTAAGCGTTCACATGCTATGAATTGTGGGACAGGCATAGCATTTCCTGCTTTTTTCATTGGCGGTTAATAGACCTGATTCGGGAGATATCAGGTTTTGGGATAGACTTGGACAGGGATACGGGAACTTGGTAAATAGTTTTACTTTGACCATCGTTTAATATCTGATACTAAAATAACCGCTGTCATCGTTACATATTTACATGTTTGCCAGATAACTTTATGGAAACAGTATATAAAAATACTTTAAAAAGAGCATGTAATGTCGATTAATTGAAATTTAAATGAGACACGGTATCTTCCAAAATTATGTTGACTGCAATAATGGCTAAAATATTACATGGACTCCCCCAAACCTTGAAATTGATCAACCACTGAAGTTTCTATACACCAACGGTAAACGTATATTATATTGTCTTGCAGACATCCCAGAAAAATCGAGGCAGTGCCGGTGGATATTTTCTGGCAGGCCGAAACATGAACTGGGTATTGGTATGTATAAATGAAAAAGATAAAAAAGTAAATTTGATCTGAGATAATTTAAGACAGATAATAAGAATTTCTTAGAAACACTTTTAATTTTTGAATACTAGCTGAAAAAAGTAGAAACCCGTATTGTTATTGGTAAGAATAGGATTATTGTCGAGCTCCAGAAGGGTTGGTAGGAATCGTCCAAATTGTAGTAGGTGTCAGGGTCAATTAATCATTTTTTGTTAATTTTTTTTTAAATGTTCAGCCCATGTGTGGTTCCAAGTGCCAAATTGTTTATGGTAAGAATAAAACCACTGTATAATCACAAAACAGTCGTACAACGTAAGTGGCAACAGTCCGTCACCTTGGAGCAGTCCGTGGTAAAACGAGCGTACTATTGATTTAATTTGATTTGATTTAATTTGATTTGATATTTTATTTCCCTCAGTTAGGAGAGCATAAACATTTACATCAACATATAACATTATATAAAATTATGTACATGAATAATTGAATCGAGCAAATCATACAAGTTAAATTTACATATATTATACAACATTATGAACAAGAAAAAACCACGTCAGTCATTCAATTATAGATTCTAAGCATAATAATCTACAATAAAAAATATAGTAACATAACCATGCATCGGATTGTATTTGTTATTCAAGAATACATGTTTATATTTAATATAAAATCTTGATATCAATATCCTTGTATTTATTCCTTGACGAAACGAAATTCATGACATAAAAAGGATATTGATATATCAAAATAAACAACATACAAAAATAAAAATAATTGTTTGGGTTTGGGTTATTTTTGTTTTGTTTTGCTGATATACCAACAATAGAGGGTAGTAATACGGAACTGTTCACTATATACTGGAATATTGGACCAGACTTAACGTACAATCTGATCCAAACCGATGCACTGAAGACATCATAGCCCTAATTATGATGGCATCAACAAGATTACAGTCTTGATCATCGGCAAAATGAGCATACGCGACGGACTACTTTTTTAATCGAATATCATTTTTACATGTATTTTATACATATAACAAATAAAAAAACAAACAAACTATTTTGTGGATATTGTATAATGTCATTTACTTGTTGCATAAAATAAACCAAATAACCAAACAATATCAAATTAGGAAGGCGTGTGTTTATTTATAAATTTATACTTTGATACTTTCATTATCTGTTTACTGCTTTACAGGTTGGCGCGTCTCTGTTTGCCAGTAACGTGGGAAGTATTCACTTTGTGGCGTTGGTTGGATCCGGGGCCGCCAGCGGTATAGCCATAGCTTTATACGAGCTAAATGTGAGTTTATGGTCCGTTATGAGAGCATAGTGTGAGTATATGTTCCGCTACGTTAGCTGTATGTAAGTTTATGGTCCGCTATAATAGCTAAATGGGAGTTTATGGCTAGCTATTGTAGCAACATGCGTGTTTATGGTCCGCTATGATAGCTTTTAAATGTGAGTTTATGGTCCGCTATGATGGTTTACGTTAGCGGTATAGCAAATGTGAGTTTATTGTCCGATATGATAGATTGATGTCAGTTATATCGGCAGCTTTATATGAGCTAAATGTGAGTTTATGGTCCGCTATGATAGCTTAGTGTGAGTTTATGGTCCGCCATGATGGTTTACGCCAGCGGTAGTGCGATAGCTTTATACGAGCTAAATGTGAGTTTATGATCAGCTATAATAGCTAAATGAGAGTTTATGGTACGCTATGATAGATATATGTGTGAGTTTATGGTCCACTATGGTAGCTTTATGTAAGTTTATGGTCCGCTATGATGGTTTACATCAGCGGTATAAGGTTAGCGTAATATGAGCTAATGTGAGTTAAGGATTTGATATGATAGCTTTATGTGAGTTTATGGTTCGCCATGGTGGTTTACTTCAGCCGTAAAGCAAGAGCTAATATGAGTTTATGGTCATATATGATAGCTTTATGTGAGTTTATGGTCCGCCGCTATGGTAGCTTTATGTAAGTTTATGGTCCGCTATGATGGTTTACGTCGTCGGTATAGCGATAGCGTAATATGAGCTAATGTGAGTTTAGGGTCCGATATGATAGCTTTATGTGAGATTATGGTTCGCCATGGTGGTTTACTTCAGCCGTATAGTGATAGCGTTATATGAGCTAATATGAATTTATGGTCAGATATGATAGCTTTATGTGAGGAGTTTATGGTCCGCTACGGTGGCTTATGTCAGCAGTATAGCGAACATGTTATACGAGGTAAATATGAGTTTATTATATGCCGTGAGATTTTTTCTATACCGTGGTATTGCAAAACAAATTTCCTTATGGAAAAAGCATATTTTCTAGATATCAGAATTGTTAAATATATATGCATGCTGACTTTTTGTGATTTTATTGCTTGTATATTTCTATCTTGTATTTGTGTGTTAAAATTGAAAGTTAAAATGTCTTCAGGCTATGATCATAGCGATGGAGATTATACAATGTAGAACTTAGCTGCATCCGTCTGTACGATGGTGTTAATTGCCAATGTTATTGCATAGATGATAATTATAATATCGTATTTACTGGCTATGTAGGTGCTGATGATATTTTATATCATATTTACAGTCTATGTACGTGCTGATGATATGTTATATCGTATTTACAGTCTATGTACGTGCTGATGATATTTTATATCGTATTTACAGTCTATGTACGTGCTGATGATATTTTCTATCGTATTTACAGTCTATGTACGTGCTGATGATATTTTATATCGTATTTACAGTCTATGTACGTACTGATGATATTCTATATCGTATTAACAGTCTATGTACGTGCTGATGATATTTTATATAGTATTTACAGTCTGTCGTATTTACAGTCTATGTATGTGCTGATAATATTTATATCGTATTTACAGTCTATGTACGTGCTGATGATATTTTCTATCGTATTTACAGTCTATGTTCGTGCTGATGATATTTTATATCGTATTTACAGTCTATGTACGTGCTGATGATATTTTATATCGTATTAACAGTCTATTTACGTGCTGATGATATTTTATATCGTATTTACAGTCTATGTACGTGCTGATGATATTTTCTATCGTATTTACAGTCTATGTACGTGCTGATGATATTTTATATCGTATTTACAGTCTATGTACGTACTGATGATATTCTATATCGTATTTACAGGCTATGTACGTGTTGGTAATATTTTATATCGTATTAACAGTCTATCGTATTTACAGTCTATGTACGTGCTGATGATATTTTATATCGTATTAACAGTCTATGTACGTGCTGATGATATTTTATATAGTATTTACAGTCTGTCGTATTTACAGTCTATGTATGTGCTTATAATATTTATATCGTATTTACAGTCTATGTACGTGCTGATGATATTTTCTATCGTATTTACAGTCTATGTTCGTTCTGATGATATTTTATATCGTATTTACAGTCTATGTACGTGCTGATGATATTTTATATCGTATTAACAGTCTATTTACGTGCTGATGATATTTTATATCGTATTAACAGTCTATGTACGTGCTGATGATATTTTATATCGTATTTACAGACTATGTACGTGCTGATGATATTTTATATCGTATTTACAGGCTATGTACGTGCTGATGATTCTCGCCTATATATTTCTACCTGTTTACATGGCATCAGGGGTGAGTAAAATGATATGATTAATATAAATATTTTGATTAAACCTGAAAAAAAGTAATTATTTGACATAATTAGTAATCGTCATGTTAACATTTTTTAAAAACGTAAACAATAACAACTCATTGGACAATCAACAATTCCACAAAAATGCATTTAAATATGCGATATGGATTACATATGACACCAAGATCGGCTATAAAACAAAAATTGAAACTCGTTTTAGATGACAACAGTTTCTTTTGTATAATACGGATGCAGGCGTGACGAACTGTTCTTGTATTTAGAAGGTTTAATTTCATCTAGGGTGTAGGATTGGAACCATCTTATAACCAGAAGGAGTCAAGACTTGGTTAAAGTGTATTCTATATATACTACATTTACGTACACCAACATATTAGTTTCAAAGTTTTGAAAACATGACCGTTTGATTTGTTTGATTCAGAGAGAATACTACCATGTTTTGCCATGTACAAGACCGCAGCGTGGTCTAGTGGTTGAGCGTCCGCCTCGCATGCCGAAGTTCGTGGGTTCAATCCCCGACCGGGTCATACAAAAGACTTTAAAAATGGTACTAGAAGCTTCATCGCTTGACGCTCAGCATTTAGAGGAAAGTTCTAGGTCCGGTCGGCCCGGTGACAGTATAATGTGACTGGGTGGGGTATCATACCATGTGTCTGCGGCATGATTCTCCAGTGTGGCAGCGCTCAGAATACTGTCTCAAGTAGACACCGTCGCGATATGACTGAAAAATTGTTGAAAGCGACGCTAAATACCATACAACAACAACAACAACAACAACAACAACAACAACAACAACAACAACAACAACAACAACAACAACAACTGCCATGTACAATTATGGGTTTTGTATGACACTTTTAGTGTCCACAGAGCTAGGGGGACACCGATTATACTATAACATCTCTTTGGTCTTTATTTTAGATCTTCACTATGCCGGAATATCTTCAACACAGATTCGGAGGTAAACGTATACAGATCTATATCGCAGTCCTCGCTCTCCTCATGTATATATTCACCAAAATATCAGTAAGTTGTTTTGTTGTCGTTTAAATTGCACTTTTAACGCTAAATCTCTTGCTAGGCATCTGTTTCCCTTTTTTTGTTGACGAAGAAATCCGCACCTTTGTTTATATACGACACCTTTTGCCTTTTTTTTATTTCAATGTTCCCTGTATGATTGTAATATGTATATGTATGTAGTAGGAACCCAGCTCTCCCGATTGGGTCCGTTAAATAGTGATGTTGTGAAAGCCGCATTTCAGCACGTCAGTTCACTGAAAGTTTGAATGACGTCACAGTTAAGTAATGTAATTGGCAATAAAATATGTTTAGACTTAAATACGACAGTCAAGCTTGTCATATGCAACGATATGGGAAGAATGTAAATAAATAAATAAATAAATAAATAAATAAACTTACCTATGTGTTTTTTATACAATATACTGATACAAATATAAGTTGGTGATGTATGATACAAACGTGTTATAAAGGATGTTTGTTATGCCGTTGTATACGCACACACAAGGTTGTATGATTATATTTCAGACTGATTTGTACGCTGGTGCAGTTTTTATAGAACAATCATTACACTGGAACATATACTGGTCCATGCTGCTGCTTCTGTCAATCGCTGCCATCTTTACTATAACAGGTAGTTAAATGCCGAGTAAAACATATCAAAATACGGAAAAATGAAGAAGCTGACTCGGTTTCATTAAGTCTGCTTGGTGATGAAGAGTAATAAAACACTCAACACCCCTTACAGGTGGACATGGTAGTGCAGTTGCTGACATCTTTGTTGTTTAGTTGTTAAAGTTGTATATAAAGCATATGTATGTAATGTGTTACAGGTGGACATGGTAGTGCAGTTGCTGACATCTTTGTTTAGTTGTTAAAGTTGTATATAAAGCATATGTCTGTAATGTGTTACAGGTGGACATGGTAGTGCAATTGCTGACATCTTTGTTGTTTAGTTGTTCAAGTTGTATATACAGCATATGTCTGTAATGTGTTACAGGTGGACATGGTAGTGCTATTGCTAACATCTTTGTTTAGTTGTTGAAGTTGTTTATAAAGCATATGTATGTAATGTGTTACAGGTAGACATGGTAGTGCTATGCTAACATCTTTGTTTAGTTGTTCAAGTTGTATATACAGCATATGTCTGTAACGTGTTACAGGTGGACATGGTAGTGCAATTGCTGATATCTTTGTTTAGTTGTTGAAGTTGTATATACAGCATATGTATGTAATTTGTTACAGGTGGACATGGTAATGCTATTGCTGACATCTTTGTTTAGTTGTTCAAGTTGTATATACAGCATATGTATGTAATTTGTTACAGGTGGACATGGTAGTGCTATTGCTGACATCTTAGTTTAGTTGTTGAAGTTGTATATACAGCATATGTATGTAATTTGTTACAGGTGGACATGGTAATGCTATTGCTGACATCTTTGTTTAGTTGTTGAAGCTGTTTATAAAGCATATGTCTGTAATGTGTTACAGGTGGACATGGTAGTGCTATGCTAACATCTTTGTTTAGTTGTTCAAGTTGTATATACAGCATATGTCTGTAACGTATTACAGGTGGACATGGAAGTGTTATTGCTAACATCTTTGTTCAGTTTTTTAAGTTGTATATACAGCATATATCTGTAATGTATTACCGGTGGACATGGAAGTGCTATTGCTGAAATCTTTGTTTATTTGTTGTAGTTGTTTATAAAGCATATGTCTGTAATGTGTTACAGGCGGACATGGTAGTGCTATTGCTGACATCTTTGTTTAGTTGTTCAAGTTGTATATACAGCATATGTCTGTAATGTGTTACAGGTGGACATGGTAGTGCTATTGCTGACATCTTTGTTTAGTTGTTTAAGTTGTATATACAGCATATGTCTGTTATGTATTACCGGTGGACATGGAAGTGCTATTGCTGACATCTTAGTTTAGTTGTTGAAGTTGTATATACAGCATATGTCTGTAATGTGTTACAGGTTGACATGGTAGTGCTATTGCTGACATCTTAGTTTAGTTGTTGAAGTTGTATATACAGCATATGTCTGTAATGTGTTACAGGTTGACATGGAAGTGCTATTGCTGACATCTTAGTTTAGTTGTTGAAGTTGTATATACAGCATATATCTGTAATGTGTTACAGGTGGACATGGTAGTGCTATTGCTGACATCTTTGTTTAGTTGTTGAAGTTGTTTATAAAGCATATGTCTGTAATTTGTTACAGGTGGACTGACTGCAGTAATTTGGACGGACTTTATACAAACAGTGATAATGATTATAGGTGCTTTAGTCATCATGGTACTAGGTAAGAACTTGCAAAGCTAATATAAATATACCAACATTGATTAACGATACATAATAATTAAAATATCTGGGGCTCTAAAGTTTACGAACTTTTAAGTGTAAAGTTTGAAGTTATGAAAAAAGTCGAGAAATTATTTTACGATCTTTTGTAAGCCTTATAAAATTTCCTAAAATCTGCAAAAGTACTGCAATAATAAAACGTTCATAGATGTCACAAAAGTACTACGATAATGAAACGTTCCTAGATGTCACAAAAGTACTGCGAAAATGAAACGTTCCTAGATGTCACAAAAGTACTGCGATAATAAAACGTTCCTAGATGTCACAAAAGTACTGCGATAATGAAACGTTCCTAGATGTCACAATTTGTTCTTACTAAATTGTTAAGACTTACGAAGGTTAGCAGTGGCGTAGCTTCCTATAGGCACTGTAGGCACGTGCCTACACTTCTCTGAGAAATCGAAAAAATAAAAATGCTAATAATTGAATATGATCCAGATATTTAACAACATTTTATCAATATATTTGGTTATAAAACAGTGAATTCAATGTTAATATTAAGGATAATCAAGCCCCCTTAAAACATAAGAAATCTACGCCTAAACGCAGCTACGATTGCCTAGTGGAAATAATTCGGGAGAGCATGACCCGGACCCCCTACAACTGTGCCTACACATCGTTTTCAGCCAAGCTACGCTCCTGGTTAGTGGAACTGTCCCCTTATTTATACAATAACGCATTTGACCCATGCATTTGTGTTGACAGATATCAACATTTTTTGCGTCGGAGTCGGCGAATTCATCAAGTGTATTCACAATCACATTATCAATGTATTTTACATGGCTGATTCGAAATGTATACCGTACTATTAAATACACGTGGAATTTGAAATATTGTTGTATTTAAAACTTATGTTACATCTTATGTTATTTCTTGGGACTGTAGTTAAAAACTATTCTTTTATTTCAGCATTCGTTAAAGTAGGAGGATTTAGTGCAATGGTAGAAAAATATCCCGTCGCCATTTCCAATTACACTTTACAGCACAACAAATCATGCGGAGAACCTCGGGAAGATTACATGCATTTTTTCCGTGACCCCGTAAACGGTGATCTACCATGGCCAGGAATTCTTGGCATGACTGTCAACTCCATATGGTACTGGTGTTCAGACCAGGTGAATTATACACCCACTTATTTCCATTTATAAGTCATTGTTTAACTACATAATGTCCGGTAACGTGTTAAGGTGTAACCCAAACATTGATTTTTGTTCTTTATTCTGTAGTAAATAAAAGTTTGAAGATTTGTCATTCAGAGAGAGAGAGAGAGAGAGAGAGAGAGAGAGAGAGAGAGAGAGAGAGAGAGAGAGAGAGACCCAAATGAAAGAAGTGAAACCTTCATTTTACTGTTTGTCAATCTCTGCACTATCAAAAGTAGAGATCATGTGTCATATAAAATATTCTCTGCTCAGTGTGTACACTGTTGACAAAGTAAAAGTAGACTTCCCAAATCATGTATTCATACCCTAATTTCCAATCATCAGTTTTTATTCTTAATTCACAATTCAAACATGACAATGCTATCAAAATGTTCAAAATACATCAATAATGCCATTCAAATAAAATGAGCATTAAAATAAAGAAAATGCATTTTTAAAGAAGAAGAAACAAGGATTATTTATAACCGCCATTATGCGAATACCCCACGGAAGCACTTCCTTTCTCCAATGCTTATAATTCTCTCTAATTAAACTATTATTATATAAATGTGTTAAACTGAATATTTTTAAGTTCGCTAATCATAACCTTGCTCGGTTCAAAACACTTTAGGTGAAAAACTTTTGCATGCGGGTGGTACACCTACTCGAGGGATTCCTCCCCCAGTAACCTGTCATGTGTTTTAAAAACACCATTATTTCTGATACTGGTGTATTTCTTTACTGGTGTACCAGACTGGGTAATTATGTACATAAGACACATTTAACATTTTTATTAAGCCTGCAATTTGAATATCCTAGTTGAAAAGGGAGTTAAAACGGAGGGGCATGAGTGTCTACATACAACATAATCAAAGAGATAGTAATTCTTTTTATATACAGGTGATTGTCCAGAGAGCCCTTGCCGGCAAGACTTACGGTCATGCGAAAGCTGGCACAATACTGTGTGCGTACATCAAGATATTGCCGCTATTTTTGATGGTTTTCCCAGGGATGATTGCCCGCATATTATACCCAGGTACATGTCAGTACTATATATCATTGTGGCCTAACTCCTTATATATGTCCTGTTAGATATAAAGCTATACCGCCAGTCTTCTAACATTCCCCTGATAACTCGTGATCAGAAACAAGAAATTTAGCCGCACTTTTATTAACTCTTTACTCCACATGTATTTTAACTGGACTCTTCCAAACTCAAAAGCCACACATAGTCAATTTCTATGAATAGATACATTTTACCTATTTATTCTGATAGAGCAGAAAACAGTGCAGAACTGGTTCTACACTGTTTTCAAAAGCCTTCTATATTAGAGTTGTTCAAAGGTGTCCATATGAAGTTAAGGGTTAAGAAATATTTTAATAGTATACAATGTTTATTATTAAAAAATAGGAGGTCCAATGGTATTCGTAAGCAGCTTTAAATACAAGTTTGATTGCAATATTCTCTTTATAAAACAATCCACAGGTATGAATACTTGAAATATTGGAATGGTATTTATGTCTTATGCAAATGGTTTCGCTTTGAAAACATTTGAAATATGCATTGTAGAATTTGGCTCTATATGTATACAACGCTAATGATATGTAAATTACAAACTAATCTGTATAAAACACCTTTGTTTTTTGTCTGTGATTAGAAACAGTAGGCTGTGCCGATCCTGTAATTTGTAAGGAACTCTGTGGTAGTGAGACTGGATGCTCGAACATCGCCTATCCGTCACTTGTGATAGATCTTATGCCGCCAGGTCAGTCAATCATCGTTATAGTTAATACGTCATAGTTAATACGTTATAGTCTTTCAAATGTGAGATTTAGTGTCAAAGAATACAAGAGTTCCAAAAAATACGACATTTAGTGATTATTATGCTATAAAAACACTGGTTAAACAACTAACAAATTCGGATAAGTTCAATATTAGCTTTCAGCCTCAACTGCCATATAAAAGCCACACTATGGCTCTAGGGCTCTGATTCAAATCAGATAACCCTTTTTCAAAATTTCACAGTTACATGTATCACTGTATTGTTTTTTTTTTATAAATATTTTGCACACTACTTAATTATTGTTAATATATTTAATTGACATTTTTTTTAAAAGTCAAAAGTGTTTGTTATATGCAGTTTGAAAAGAAAGCCAACAATTTAGAAGTCGAGGGAGATGCACTCTATACACATGGATCTGTGTAAATTCATCATAAGAAGTCTAGTGTAGCATTGTAATCTTATTTCAAATATTTACTACCCTGACAGTGAGCGTTGTGAATGTGTGTGTGTGTGTGTGTGTGTGTGTGGTGGGGTGGTAAATTCTGTAATATATATTTGTAATTCTTCTGTAACTACTTGCAGGTGCTCGGGGTGTTATGCTAGCCGTGATGTTGGCAGCCTCCATGTCATCTCTCACCTCTACATGCAGGTGCTCGGGGTATTATGCTAGCCGTGGTGTTGGCAGCCTCCATGTCATCTGTCACCTCTACTTGGAGGTGCTCGGGGTGTTATGCTAGCCGTGATGTTGGCAGCCTCCATGTCATCTCTCACCTCTACTTGCAGGTGCTCGGGGTGTTATGCTAGCCGTGGTGTTGGCAGCCTCCATGTCGTTTCTCACCTCTACTTGCAGGTGCTCGGGGTGTTATGCTAGCCGTGAAGTTGGCAGCCTCCATGTCATCTCTCACCTCTACTTGCAGGTGCTCGGGGTGTTATGCTAGCCGTGAAGTTGGCAGCTTCCATGTCATCTCTCACCTCTACTTGCAAGTGCTCGGGGTGTTATGCTAGCCGTGGTGTTGGCAGTCCCCATGTCATCTCTCACCTCTACTTGCAGGTGCTCGGGGTGTTATGCTAGCCGTGATGTTGGCAGCCCCCATGTCATCTCTTACCTCTCCTTGTAGGTGCTCGGGGTGTTATGGTAGCCGTTATGTTGGCAGCCTCCATGTCATCTCTCACCTCTACTTGCAGGTGCTCGGGGTGTTATGCTAGCCGTGATGTTGGCAGCCCCCATGTCATCTCTCACCTCTACTTGCAGGTGCTCGGGGTGTTATGCTAGCCGTGATGTTGGCAGCCTCCATGTCATCTCTCACCTCTACTTGCAGGTGCTCGGGGTGTTATGCTAGCCGTGATGTTGGCAGCCCCCGTGTCATCTCTCACCTCTACTTGCAGGTGCTCGGGGTATTATGCTAGCCGTGATGTTTGCAGCCTCCGCCCCCATGTCATCTCTCACCTCTACTTGCAGGTGTTCGGGATGTTATGCTAGCCGTGATGTTGGCAGCCCCCATGTCATCTCTCACCTCTACTTGCAGGTGCTCGGAGTGTTATGCTAGCAGTGATGTTGGCAGCCCCCATGTCATCTCTCACCTCTACTTGCAGGTGCTCAGGGTGTTATGCTAGCCGTGATGTTAGCAGCCTCCATGTCATCTCTCACCTCTACTTGCAGGTGCTCGGGGTGTTATGCTATAGCCGTGAAGTTGGCAGCCTCCATGTCATCTTTCACCTCTACTTGCAGGTGTTCGGGGTGTTATGCTAGCCGTGATGTTGGCAGCCTCCATGTCATCTCTCACCTCCACTTGCAGGTGCTCGGGGTGTTATGGTAGCCGTGATGTTGGCAGCCTCCGTGTCATCTCTCACCTCTACTTGCAGGCGCTCGGGGTGTAATGTTAGCCATGATGTTGACAGCCTCCGTGTCATCTCTCACCTCTACTTGCAGGTGCTCGGGCTGTTATGCTAGCCGTGATGTTCGCAGCCTCCGTGTCATCTCTCACATATACTTGCAGGTGCTCGTGGTGTTATGCTAGCCGTGATGTTAGCAGCCTCCATGTCATCTCTCACCTCTACTTGCAGGTGCTCGGGGTGTTATGCTAGCCGTGGTGTTGGCAGCCTCCATGTCGTTTCTCACCTCTACTTGCAGGTGCTCGGGGTGTTATGCTAGCCGTGAAGTTGGCAGCCTCCATGTCATCTCTCACCTCTACTTGCAGGTGCTCGGGGTGTTATGCTAGCCGTGAAGTTGGCAGCTTCCATGTCATCTCTCACCTCTACTTGCAAGTGCTCGGGGTGTTATGCTAGCCATGGTGTTGGCAGTCCCCATGTCATCTCTCACCTCTACTTGCAGGTGCTCGGGGTGTTATGCTAGCCGTGATGTTGGCAGCCCCCATGTCATCTCTTACCTCTCCTTGCAGGTGCTCGGGGTGTTATGGTAGCCGTTATGTTGGCAGCCTCCATGTCATCTCTCACCTCTACTTGCAGGTGCTCGGGGTGTTATGCTAGCCGTGATGTTGGCAGCCCCCATGTCATCTCTCACCTCTACTTGCAGGTGCTCGGGGTGTTATGCTAGCCGTGATGTTGGCAGCCTCCATGTCATCTCTCACCTCTACTTGCAGGTGCTCGGGGTGTTATGCTAGCCGTGATGTTGGCAGCCCCCGTGTCATCTCTCACCTCTACTTGCAGGTGCTCGGGGTATTATGCTAGCCGTGATGTTTGCAGCCTCCGCCCCCATGTCATCTCTCACCTCTACTTGCAGGTGTTCGGGATGTTATGCTAGCCGTGATGTTGGCAGCCCCCATGTCATCTCTCACCTCTACTTGCAGGTGCTCGGAGTGTTATGCTAGCAGTGATGTTGGCAGCCCCCATGTCATCTCTCACCTCTACTTGCAGGTGCTCAGGGTGTTATGCTAGCCGTGATGTTAGCAGCCTCCATGTCATCTCTCACCTCTACTTGCAGGTGCTCGGGGTGTTATGCTATAGCCGTGAAGTTGGCAGCCTCCATGTCATCTCTCACCTCTACTTGCAGGTGTTCGGGGTGTTATGCTAGCCGTGATGTTGGCAGCCTCCATGTCATCTCTCACCTCCACTTGCAGGTGCTCGGGGTGTTATGGTAGCCGTGATGTTGGCAGCCTCCGTGTCATCTCTCACCTCTACTTGCAGGCGCTCGGGGTGTAATGTTAGCCATGATGTTGACAGCCTCCGTGTCATCTCTCACCTCTACTTGCAGGTGCTCGGGCTGTTATGCTAGCCGTGATGTTCGCAGCCTCCGTGTCATCTCTCACATATACTTGCAGGTGCTCGGGGTGTTATGCTAGCCGTGATGTTGGCAGCCTCCATGTCATCTCTCACCTCTATATTTAACAGTAGCTGCACCATCTTCGCCATCGACATATGGACACATATACGGAATAAAGCCTCAGAGTTGGAATTGATGGTTGTTGGAAGGTAAACACAATAAAACCACACTAGACAATATTTTATCACGTGGTATACCTCCTATCAATAGTTATGGCTTTAATCATTTAATTTAATAAAGGTGACCCAATTAATAATTATATTCTTCACTTCACGAAATTCAATTGATTCAATGAGGTACAGCGTCTTTCGACTATTATCAAATTTTGCAAGCATGCATAATTTCGTAGCATTAAATACAAGTAGCAGGTCATTACCTCCTGTACGTTTTGTTATTATCAAAGGACAATAAAAGTGCGTTAAAAAGTAGTCCATTGCGTATTTCTGAGGTTTTTAACCATTATAAAGTGAACTTCACATTTAGCAACACGCCACCGTAGAACTCGGGCATATAGTTTATAACAATAGTCCAGGTAAAGCGCAGTCAATCATTACCATAAACATTTATTGCAGAAACAAAATAACTGGTGAAGCTGTAACGTTGATTGATTGATTGATTGAATATTTAGCGTCATTTTTATGCCACCGAGGGCTAACAGACGATCAGTTAACCTAACCACTGTTTCCTGGGATTAACCAGTACTCGAGCACACCCGTCTCCGTAAATAACTGATAACTTTCCCACTTAAATCAGTGGTGAGAGACGAATGATAATTAGACACAATATCGTATATCAATCATCACGGAGACTGTTGCCGGGCGGGGGATTCGAACTCACGACCCCTGGATTGATAGTCAGACGCGTAACCGACTGAGTTAATCAGGCCTGGCATTACGTTGCGTTACGTTGAAAAACTGCAACGCAATCATAAGTTAATTAAAGTCCCGAGGTTGTCCACCACATTAACCTAAACATAGTTTGCAGCAGTGTCCTCTGAACTATTATCTATTTCATCTTGCCCAGATTGTTCGTGTTGGTGATGGTGGCTATCAGCGTGATATGGGTACCAGTCCTGCAGTTGTCCCAGGGGGCCAAACTTTATATCTATATCCAGGAGGTATCGAGCTACCTGCAGCCGCCAATATGCTCTGTATTTGTGTTGGCAATATTATGGTCAAGGCTCAACGAAAAGGTGTTTGTTAAATTCATACCATTGAAAAACTTGTATATTATTTTATGAATTCTTCTCTACGATTAACATTAATATTTATTATGAAATAACGATTTTATGTAATATAATGTTATGGACTTATATCTCGTTCACCAATACTCCAAGGTTTATAACAAACGCTGCTTTATTAACCTGTTACAGTAGAACTTCGTTAGCTCCAACACTGATGTCTGGAACACCACATATATCTCGAACTATATATCAGGTCCCGGCCAAATTCATATTTCGATGAATATAAACGTATCCAATGATGTTGAACAATGCTTAGCTCGAACAGCCCTTAAGTCGAACAAGTCTGTCCAGTCCCGTCGTGTTGAGCCATCGAAGTTCTATCGTGAATATTAAGAATGCACTTATCATTTAACTGATACTGTGTTTTGGTTGTTTTCTTGACCACCTTATAACAAGTATTTTATTTTAAACTTAATACAACGAGGTCATAGTTGATATGTACATTGCTAGTAAATTTGATATACTGATTTATGTAGAAGAACAAGGTCATGCAAATGTTTATTCTCCAGGGAGCTTTCTTTTCGCTAGTTGTGGGTATGGCAGTCGGTGTGGCAAGGTTTGCCGTCCAATATTCGTACAGCGTACCCAACTGTAATGAAGACAGACCGGACCCAACACCATCATTCATCAAGGACTTTCACTACTTGTACTTCTCGGCGTTCTTGTTTGTCCTCACCGGTATAATTGCCGTGGTGATATCATTGCTTACTGAACCTATTGATCCGAAATGTGTAAGTATGTACAAAAAGTATTAATATGACGGAAAATGTGGATTTAGAATGTGTAATAATGTGGAAATACAGCAATAATTTTCATCTTATTGAACATATTGACCCGAAATGCGTAAGTATGTCTGCAACATAAGTGAAATACATGTTGTTAGATGTTTGAACACAGTATTCGAATAAAGCATTAATTCGGATCCCCCCCCTAAAGAATGTACAAAATGAATCAAATGTGTGGACACGTGGTCTAGTGATAATGTGTATAATTCTTCATCACGGTCACGTGTGTTGTCGTTGTGAATGAACTTGCATCCACATATGCGCAGTACTTGTTCTACTCCGGGAGACTCCGAACGTGGTTTGTTTTAGTTGGAAGAATTTGCTTCACGATCGATAAATAGAGGGTATTTGTTTGTTCTGGAGTAAGATCGAATTATATTTCAAATGATCACCAAACCTCAGCTTGTCACGTGAGAATTTAATTTTTGGCGATCACGAGATGAAATATCATTTGATCTTACACCAAAACAAACATATTTTCTTTTTATGTTATGCATTTACATAATATTTTGTTTATTTTGACTCCAATTCACCATGAGGTATTACTGGTTAAACAAAAAAAAATAGTATAATTTTATTTTATTTTATTTTTAAAATTAATATGCAAGGACAATAAAATTATAACAATAAAAAATTTCATAGTTTTTTACCATAATTAATCTCTTTTAGTTAAATCGTATTGATGCTAAATGCTATAGAATGGTATTTTGGTTTTATGACTTATACATGTCAACAATACATACATGGGTTAATAAAATCATAATTCTAAATGCGATTGTATGTACAAATCTTTTATATATATTGAAGAGTGTGGCAATGAACCGACATGAACTTTTGGTACAATACATGGCTGAAGTTTGATCGAGGTACATATATATCTGGATAGATATAAACCCCGCAGATAGCTTTCATTATCCATGGGTATCAACGTTTTGTTTTGTCAAAGACAGTTGAAGCGTTGCCTATTTTGTTTTTAGAAAGTCAGCTGCGTTGGATACCGAAAAAACTCACATCGGTTCGCCATCTTGTTAATTCAAGTAAAACATCTTCAGAGCAAACTATAAGACAGTGTTTAAAAATAATTTCAAAATATACAAACACGCGAATGCTAATTCAGGATATATTTCTTTTTCTGCATATTTTTAACGGCGTTAATATCCAAAAACACTTTCGAAATTTGGTTACCTGGTGCAGCTTTTACAAAACAAATCTCATAGTGTGATTTTTTTTTTCAAATAAAAAAAACTCATTTTCGTTAAATGATAACTGAACTTAGTACACATTAAATGATCACGCATAAGTGAAGTATATTTACTCATTGGTATCGGATTACATGCAAAAATGATTAATTGACAGGAAGTTATAGTATTTAAAACAATTGAGTTAAGGACAATCTCAAGTTGAGATTTGTAGTGATACTGCGATATTTAGTGTTAAAGGTTTTGTGAACCAGTATCGAAGTTGATTTCGATTATAGAAGATATAAGTTAAACAACATTTTGAAGCCCCTCCCCCACATCCCACATCAATACCTAATGTAGAAGACACCAATTTGACGCTATAGTGCTAACATTTTATCATGATGGCTAGATACAACGCCTGACCTTCTGGACTCGGCACAGCAAGGAGCCACGTGTTGACATCGACACATTTAATAAAGAAGCACAAGATCCTGAACAGGCCGAAATAGAGCTTCGTGTTTTAAATACTAAAGGTAGGTACAGAGGTAAATATTCGAAATGTTTTGGGGTTAACAGCGCTATAGTGTTTTGTATAAGACCTTAAAAAGGCGTACAGTGTTAATAAATAATTACTTGAAACCACTAGTCTCTAGATATCTCCAGACTCAGATTTATTAACCACCAATCAAAAAGCAGGAAATTATATGCCTGTCCCAAACATTAATAGCAATTAATCGTTAACTAAACCGTGACGTCATCCAAACTTTTTATTGAAATAACTCTCCAATCATCGTGCTAAAATGCAGCTTTTTTTGCTATTTAACGGACCCAGTCGGTAAAGCTGGGTCCGTACTTCAGACTTTGAAACCACTGACACTAACTTGAACCTACTTATAACAAATTGAACCCCTTCTATCACGAGACTGTTTATATTTATTTCTCGAATAAGTATAAACTAAATACATGTATAAAAAGCAACAGAATAACTTTTATTTTATCGCGGTGTTAATTTTCACATACATGTATATATCACAAAATATGAATAAATCGTTTCATGAAACATTTGTACGATCTTACTTAATGCCCCTTCACCATCCTTCAAATGACAGAGGCATAACTACATATATCGGGGCGTAACTATATATATCGGGGCGTAACTACATATATCGGTGCGTAACTACATATATCGGGGCATAACTACATACATCGGGGCATAACTACATATATCGGGGCATAACTACATATATCGGATATAAGTTCGAGACAAATCTGTATGTTATAGTTATTCTGGTGGCATCAATGGATGGAACAGATTTGAGATTTCCAGGCAAATTACTCCCTTCAAATTTAACAACTTCGGTAGCAGTAGAATTTTCAAATTGTTCAAATGTTTCAAACTAGTAGTAAATCCCGAAGTCGTTTCCATTGTTATGCACTAGTCAGATGATTATTGTAACATACTTTGATTTGAATTAATGATGATAAACAGTAAGACGAATCATGTTCTTAGACGTTATTTGCCGAGTGCCCACTCTTTGCAGGGTGCTTTGTCTTTTGTTTCGCCATCCTGATGCTTTTATATCATTGTCACATTCACTCAAACTATTCCAAGTTTACTCATATACATATTGAATGCCCCCCTCCCGTCGAATAACTGCACTGTACATCATCCAACTTAACTTGTTACCTCACAAACTTGCCATGACTTTTAAACCGTTTTAATCACGACCTAAATACATATGTAAAACATTCTATTTTATATTGTTGTTATTGTATGATTTCGGTGATTATTTCACGGTTTTATTGAAATATAAATTTAAAATGTCTATGGTTTAACTGAAAATGGTTTGCTAACTCATGATGAATCCACTCTTAATCACTAAACCACGCCCTTTCAGTGCTCATTCCTGTTGAATTCACTCTTAACCACACCCTTTTTAGTGCTCACTCATGATGAATCCACACTTAAGCACACCCTTTCAGTGCTCACTCATGATGAATTCACTGTTAACCACGCCTTTTCAGTGTTCACTCATAATGAATCCACTTGTAACCACGCCCTTTAACCACGCCCTTAACCACGCCCTTTCAATAAAAATGACATTTCACTGAAACCAACAAGCATTCCCCATATATGGTAAGCTACCACCATTGAGACGAGCTCTCTGATTGGCTGAAAAAAGTATAGGGATGTTTAGGGCATATTATTTATAGTAAGCTTTATTATGGTTTGATGAAAATGTTAAACTGGCAAATGATCACAATGAAATAAAGTTTATTATGTTTGTGTCAATAAAAAATTAGAATTATGTTTCTGTGACTGACTAAATTCATTTTATCAAAGAAACTGCATGGAAAGTAAAATTGGTGAAATTTACTTTTTTTCATGCTGAAAGTCGAGGTACCCAACTTTAGGGGGCAAAAAGTGATAAAAAGTGGTACTTTTGACCTCATTTTGGGGACATTTTAATTTGACAGCACTTTAATATGATATAAGACTTTTTGGTCCGCGGATGATAGAAATAGTGAAAATTAGGTAAAACGTTATAATGTAAGTCAATGGAAAACGCAATGGTGGTAGCTGACCATATTTAGTATTGTACGGTAACAAAGTAATCATGTAACCTGCAGGTGATCGACCAACCAGTGATGGGGTACTCCGTCAGTTGATGGACGATAATACAGGCGAATACAATGAAAGTAGAGCGTGCAAGCTCGTTATGTTTGATGATGTCGTCTGCGATAAAAGCGAACGTATGTACATGTATTAAAAAAACAGGTCACGTTTTAATTTATTTTATATTAACACTCATGGTAAATGTATATATGCATATTCAAAGCAAATTTGTTCAATATGCATAACGATCACGCATTTATAACGTTTGTACAAATTATATGACAGCAGATGTAACATTAAAAACACAACCATCATCAAAACGCAATCAATATACAGAATAAGTATAAAATACAATTCATACATCGACAGTAAGTGACAGTGTATATTGTACAATTCACACATCGACAGTAAGTGAAAGTGTATTGTGTACGATACATACACCGACAGTAAGTGACATTGTATAATGTACAATACATACATCGACAGTAAGCGACAGTGTATATTGTACAATACATACATCGACAGTAAGTGACAGTGTATACTGTACAATTCATACATCGACAGTAAGTGACAGTGTATACTGTACAATTCGTACATCGACAGTAAGTGACAGTGTATACTGTAAAATACATACATCGACAGAAAGTGACAGTGTATAATGTACAATTCATACATCGACAGTAAGTGACAGTGTATACTGTACAATTCATACATCGAAGTAAGTGACAGTGTATACTGTAAAATACATACATCGACAGGAAGTGACAGTGTATACTGTACAATTCATACATCGAAGTAAGTGACAGTGTATACTGTAAAATACATACATCGACAGTAAGTGACAGTGTATACTGTACAATTCATACATCGACAGTAAGTGACAGTGTCTGATGTACAATTCATACATCGACAGTAAGTGACAATGTATAATGTACAATTCATACATCGACAGTAAGTGACAGTGTATACTGTAAAATACATACATCGACAGTAAGTGACAGTGTATACTGTACAATTCATACATCGACAGTAAGTGACAGTGTATACTGTACAATTCATACATCGACAGTAAGTGACAGTGTATACTGTAAAATACATAGATCGACAGTAAGTGACAGTGTATACTGTACAATTCATACATCGACAGTAAGTGACAGTGTATACTATACGTTACATACATCGACAATAAGTGACAGTGTATACTGTAAAATACATACATCGACAGTAATTGACAGTGTATACTGTAGATTACATACATCGACAGTAAGTGACAGTGTATACTGTAAAATACATACATCGACAGTAAGTGACAGTGTATACTGTACAATTCATACATCGACAGTAAGTGACAGTGTATACTGTAAAATACATACATCGACAGTAAGTGACAGTGTATACTGTACAATTCATACATCGACAGTAAGTGACAGTGTCTAATGTACAATGCATACATCGACAGTAAGTTACAGTATATAATGTACAATTCATACATCGACAGTAAGTGACAGTGTATACTGTACAATTCATACATCGACAGTAAGTGACAGTGTATTATGTACGATAAATACATCGACAGTAAGTGACATTGTATACTGTACAATTCATACATCGACAGTAAGTGACATTGTTTACTGTACAATTCATACATCGACAGTAAGTGACAGTGTTTATTGTACAATTCATACATCGACAGTAAGTGACAGTGTATTATGTACGATACATACATCGACAGTAAGTGACAGTGAATTACGTACGATACATACATCGACAGTAAGCGACAGTGTATTATGTACGATACATACATCGACAGTAAGTGACATTGTATACTGTACAATTCATACATCGACAGTAAGTGACAGTGTAATATGTACGATACATACATCGACAATAAGTGACATTGTATACTGTACAATACATACATCGACAGTAAGCGACAGTGTATAATGTACAATTCATACAGCGACAGTAAGCGACAGTGTATAATGTACGATACATACATCGACAGTAAGCGACAGTGTATACTGTACAATACATACATCGACAGTAAGTGACAGTGTATTATGTACGATATATACATCGACAGTAAGTGACATTGTATAATGTACAATTCATACATCGACAGTAAGTGACAGTGTATATTGTACAATTCGTACATCGACAGTAAGTGACAGTGTATACTGTACAATACATACATCGACAGTAAGTGACAGTGCATTATGTACAATTCGTACATCGACAGTAAGTGAAAGTGCATTATGTACAATATATACATCGACAGTAAGTGACTGTGCATTATGTACAATACATACATCGACAGTAAGTGACAGTGCATTATGTACAATTCATACACCGACAGTAAGTGACAGTGTATACTGTACAATACATACATCGACAGTAAGTCACTGTGCATTATGTACAATACATACATCGACAGTAAGTGACTGTGCATTATGTACAATACATACACCGACAGTAAGTGACAGTGTATACTGTACAATACATACATCGACAGTAAGTGACAGTGTATACTGTACAATACGTACATCGACAGTAAGTGACAGTGCATTATGTACAATTCGTACATCGACAGTAATGGACAGTGCATTATGTACAATACATACATCGACAGTAAGTGACAGTGTATACTGTACAATACGTACATCGACAGTAAGTGACAGTGTATACTGTACAATACATACATCGACAGTAAGTGACAGTGTATACTGTACAATACGTACATCGACAGTAAGTGACAGTGCATTATGTACAATTCGTACATCGACAGTAATGGACAGTGCATTATGTACAATACATACATCGACAGTAAGTGACAGTGTATACTGTACAATACGTACATCGACAGTAAGTGACAGTGCATTATGTACAATACATACATCGACAGTAAGTGACAATGCATTATGTACAATACATACATCGACAGTTAGTGACAGTGCATTATGTACAATACATACATCGACAGTAAGTGACAGTGCATTATGTACAATTCGTATATCGACAGTAAGTGACAGTGTATAATGTATAATACGTACATCGACAATAAATAACAGTGTATAATTTACGATAATACACAGACAAGACGAAATAGTGATAATAGTCTCGTCCTAGCCTAATTAAAGTTTGCATACAAGCGAGATGTTCATTCATAGACTGTTTTTATATTGTTAATAAATTACGTTAATTGAAGTTTGCATCTATTAACGCTGTGTAAATTGTTAATAAATATCACATGCTGTATCCTCACAGGTGTTATGGCCTATTTCAATTTATGTATAAACACTAAAATAGTATCGATACTGCTAATGTTTACTGTTTAATACTCAGTGTATGATTCTCACATTTCGTTTTGGTACGATATTCAAAGATTCCCACTGTCACGAGTCTATCAATGAGTATTGCATTATATTGCGGCAAAATTCATTATAGATTGACAATGTCATTATTTCAGGTATACTTTTATAAGATAGTCTATATGCCAGTTAAACAATCTTTACTAATATTTACAAATCATAAATATGTTCATGTCTTTTATCAAGTTCAATATGTTACAATCTACTTGTACACTCTAATAACAATTCACGAAAGATTCATATGTTTAGAATGACAATATAATGTTCCCACTGTTGTTCACTGTGAAACATGTCTAATGTTAAGTTTTGGCGACCGTTTATTCATTTTCCACTTGTATTTCGATGTATAATATTAATGAATATGTAATTATTTATTGCAATTGTATATATGCTCTCCAAATATGGAAGAAATAAAGATTCTGTATATCTATTACGGATTCGGGAATTGTGTGTGACACGGAATAATGACTTTAAACAAATTGTAGTATTGCCATATAAGCATATATTACATTATATATTGTGCATATAAATAATATATGCAAAAGTAAATAGCCTCGGCAAAGGTACATGGAGGATCGATGTCATCGTCCATAAGCCTTGTAAATGTACATATAAATGCTTCAATAAGTCTAAACAAGAACTAAAACTGAAAAGTATGCCTTTGCCTTTTCTCGTGGAATTTCAAAGGCGTCAGTAACGAGTGAATGAACCATTCGTCTGGATACATGCAATCGTTATTGACGCCTGTTAATTTTCATATTGGGAGTATCTTCAATAAAAGGGGGAAATGCATAAAATTCAAGTCTCAGTCGTGAAATTTTGGCAGTAAAAGACAGAGATGACCTTAAAGTATGTTATCTTCCTTTGAAATCGTAACATTTTCTGCACTACAATTACCTGTATGCAAGTGGTGCATTTTCAAAAACCTGAGTGTATAATAAAAACTGTTTGTACGCGCTCTAGTACTCATTCTGACATTCAAGGTCTCACTGAACAATTACCTCCCTTGCATGACGGTAGCAAGATTATTACGCCCAAGAAATTAGAGCTGTGTAAAGCGGTTGGGTAATTTTTTTTTTAAAAATGCATAAAATGTCGTATTTCTTTGTGCATATGGGAACATTGGAACATTTTCATGATTTCTGCAAAGTTTGGGTGACCCTGGGAACTGTTTGATGGTGCTATAACAGTTTAAAGATGCGTAGTGATACACTGCAACAAATGGGCAGATTTGTCAAAAATGAAGGGGTGCCATCAAACCATCAAAACTGTGAAAAAGCAACCTGGTCAACCCCATGTTTTTTTCTGCATATTTGGACCAACAGAGGACTATCTATGGGAATAAGGCACTTTTAGAACCATTGGTAATGTATCCAGTGTTCCAGAAGTGCATGTCTCTATATGTAGAACAGTACAAAATTAATTGGTGTGTGAGACGTCAAGGTTTTCACAATATAGCTTTTAACTATTAGTGAGGATTTACCTCCAGCCGTTTACGTAACAGTATAGGATAGAAAAGAGCTGTAATTGATTGGTTATAATATGACATAGACATAGAAATATTTTATTGACTTAAAATTTACAGTTTCTCATCATTATACAAACAATTAACAATATTTTGCACATTACAGATATAAGCATTATAAAGATTAAATTTTGAAAAAGTATAAAATGTTAAGTATATAGACGTGTCTGTTAAACATAATGTATTAAGTAACAAAAAAACATATGATATATCCATATAATCTTAGTATTTTACCCAACCAATTAACCAAAAAATTTATTTAGCTGATTAATTAACAACACATACATAACATTTTGACTTAGCTTCCGTGAGAATGTACTATTAGTTCATGAATTTAAAATAAAGTTCGGAATAGAGCGTCTCATTTTTAGAGCTCATATGTAAAACTCGTGTCCATATACAAACTTATAATGCATTCACTGTGATTTAACAAATCTCAGAATCACAAATTAAAACATTTAGGTGAGAATGATTCTTAAAAATTCAAACAAAATCTCATGGTTAAACGTAATAATTATGCTTATATACTAGTATAGTGTTTCAGGTCAAATTTAACCTGTACAATTAATCTTTAACAATTGCCTTGCTCGTCAAACCTATGTGACAATTTGTTTTCCATTATAACATTTTATGATATTTCATGTATATATAATTCATGTATATATAATTCATGTATACATTACATAACCAATACTGTCTATTTCAGGGCAACTCCCGTGGTACCGGCGAATCATCAAATGGGTGTGTGGCTTAGATAATGTAGAAAAAAACAACATAGACAAAAAACAGGTATGTTTCACTATTTGTTAAAGTTTATTTCGTATATACAATCTCTGCCCATACTAGAAAGAATAAAACTCAATGAGACCAACATATTTAAGTTCATACACGCACACAACGGTCATCCTCTAATCTACAGTTGTATTTTCCTAAGCCAAATTCTGAAATGTTTCGAAATTCGTTTGCTTATTCAGTCTCTTGTTTGTGAAAGTCTTTTTTTCCAGTCTTATATAAACATGCAAATACTATTAATCAGTTCAAAACTTTATATTTACAATGGAGTAAAATTCTAAGCATCGGGTAGCTCTCATCAAAATTGATATACATACACACATATATATATTCTTGTTTATTCTTTGTTTCTATGTTAAATTATGGTTGTACTTTGTAAATGTGTCGAGAGCCTCATGGAAGATTGGATTTGTTCAAATAAGTTATCTCGTAAATAAAAGTCTTTATTGTTATTATATTATTATTATAGCAGTGAAGTGATTGTTGACAAACTAGTGTCGCTTCTTCTAGAATAGACATAATAAGTCTTCATCCATCTCAAATAACACAAGTTATTCATGGAGGTTTTCATTTATACATGGAATTATGCAACACATAAGTTTATCTATATTGTATTCTTGTGTAAATTAAATTCCAGGGGATATCACCTCTTTAGACAACCGTATATTTTAATTTTAGCCACATTTTCGGTGATATTGTTTAAAAATTTAATAACATAACTTTTTACAACAGGTTCAGCACCAGGACATGTTGTCAATAGAAGAAGACAGGCGCTGGAAAATCGTCACTAACGTCGCTGCAGTGTTTGCCATGTTATGTGTTATAATTATTGCTGTAGTTTTTGGATAATTGAATATAACAGTTACTGTAATTTGCCTAACCGTCTGTTATACTTTACCTGGACTGAGATTTAAAACGTTAAAGACGTTCATCCGTCTTTTGGTTATTCTCTATAATATCATGAACTGCACACCTGAGTAATAATTAACATGAAATGCACACCAGAGTAGTAATTAACATTAACTGTACACTTGAGTAATAATAAACATGAACTGCACACCTGAGTAATTATTAACATTAACTGCACACCTGAGCAATAATTAACATGAACTGCACACCTGAGTAATAATTAACATTAACTGCACACCAGAGTAATAATAAACATGAACTGCACACCTGAGTAATTATTTAAATTAACTGCACACCAGAGTAATGATAAACATGAACTGCACACCTGAGTAATAATTAACATGAAATGCACCCCTGAGTAGTAATTAACATTAACTGTACACTTGAGTAATAATAAACATGAACTGCACACCTGAGTAATTATTAACATTTACTGCACACCTGAGCAATAATTAACATGAACTGCACACCTGAGTAATAATTAACATTAACTGCACACCAGAGTAATAATAAACATGAACTGCACACCTGAGTAATTATTTACATTAACTGCACACCAGAGTAATGATAAACATGAACTGCACACCTGAGTAATAATTAACATGAAATGCACCCCTGAGTAGTAATTAACATTAACTGTACACTTGAGTAATAATAAACATGAACTGCACACCTGAGTAATTATTAACATTAACTGCACACCTGAGCAATAATTAACATGAACTGCACACCTGAGGAATAATCAACATTAACTGCACACCAGAGTTATAATAAACATGAACTGCACACCTGAGTAATTATTAACATTAACTGCACACCAGAGTAATGATAAACATGAACTGCACACCTGAGTAATTATTAACATTAACTGTACACCTGAGAAATAATTAACATGAACTGCACACCTGAGTAATAATTAACATGAAATGCACACCTGAGTAATAATTAACATTAACTGCACACCTGAGTAATAATTAACATTAACTGCACACCTGTGTAATAATGAACACGAACTGCACACCTGAGTAATAATCAACATTAACTGCACAACTGAGTAATAATGAACACGAACTGCACACCCGAGTAATAATTAACATGAAGTGCACACCTGAGCAATAATTAACATGAAGTGCACACCTGAGCAATAATTAACATGAACTGCACACCTGAGTAATAATTAACATTAACTGCACACCTGAGCAATAATTAACATGAAGTGCACACCTGAGCAATAATTAACATGAACTGCACACCCGAGTAATAATTAACATTAACTGCACACCCGAGTAATAATTAACATTAACTGCACACCTGAGTAATAATTAACATTAACTGCACACCTGAGCAATAATTAACATTAACTGCACACCTGAGTAATAATTAACATGAAGTGCACACCTAAGCAATAACTAAACTATTCTTGGTTAGACGACAGCAAATACCAGTATCATACAAAATGGTATATTAAACTTTGTTTTAATTTTGTTATGTATAGTATGGTGGCATATTTCTGATAGTCACATAGCCACGTCATTATGATGACATCAGGAACGTATCATGTCGACATCTCACTCATTATGGTGACATACTCTTCTTAAATAAGTCACTTATTCAAATAGTTATGGTAACATCAGTAACTGATTAACTGGCTGAATAAAGCCAGTTAGTGCCGATAATAAAGAGGCTTAGGTCTCCATAATGAATGAGATGTCGACACAATACATTATACGTTCCTGCTGTCAATATAATGAAGCGGTTATCTGACTATCAGGCTGGCAGAACTATGCCACCATAATTATGCACTATTAATGCATACAATTTAAAGTGTATCATTCTTAGTTATAGTACTTCAGGGGCAGAATATCGGATTCAGGGTCGGGTTTAGCTGCCCTATCAATCAAGCCCGTATATTTGCATAGTAAGAAGAGCATACATATGCATTTACTGTACGATACGATGTATACCTTATATGGATTAATATCAATATGGCTTGACATGGTTATCTATATCACCCCGCGATATTATATCAGGTCACTTTATCTCACAAAGGCCGAACATTCGAGCAAGATTAGCTGATTTGAACATATTAAGAGAGAAATATCAAGTTAGTTTAGCAAAAAAAAAGTTTAATATATATATATACCTTTATAAACTTTAAGTCTCGCTTACCTACGAGAACAAGACCAGGGTAAAAATAGTATTTGAAGCGAATTCTTTAAACAAACACTATGCTTTAAATGTTGCTTTCTTCATATCTCTCTCTCTCTCTCTCTCTCTCTCTATATATATATATATAAAGAGAGAGAGAGAGAGAGAGAGAGAGAGAGAGAGAGAGAGAGAGAAATTTTGCGTCTTTGTGCGCTTTATAAAGTATGATAAACTGTTTCCTTTACTAACTCGTTTAACCTTATGAAAACCAGTGATAAGTGTAAAAACATTTTCTGGACAATGCAAACAAAAGGACTAGAGGGATTTGACAACAAGAGCGACAACGATGGTTATTGTAGGATGGTAGTCTACCATTCATTATCCCGGGCTGTAACTCCCTTCTATTCATTATCCGGACAAAGAACACATTATACTTAACTGGTTTACTTATCAGTTGAACCGATTCATCCCATAGTGTATCATATGTCAGAATAAATAAGACACTGTTAACATATTTCAACATATGCCTAATGTGCACTGAGAATAAAACGTCTGTAAAATAACTCTGACACGTTCAAGGCCATTAACCTACGTTTTTACATGTTTTTTGTGTTTATCATCTTTATTAACAAAACATAATAGGTTATAATATATGGCACGTCCAATTTTTATTGATAGTGGAATATTTCAGAATGTATCTGGGTAGAACAACCGTTCTTCAGCAAGTAAATTACAAAAGTTCTCACTTAATTTCTTGGCACGGAGCAAGACTCAACCCACGACCTCAGCGTTGCAAGGTCAGTAGTCGTTAGATAACAGCCTTAATATAGAAGTACTACATCACTTCGATCATGTATGGCATTCCGGACGTTACAATGGGTCAAAATGTTACATTTGTATTCAATTTGTATACATAGATATAGATATAAACGAAACAAATCACCAATTATTAAATATATATTAAATGCATAAAAAAACATAGAAAAGAAATGAAAATGTATTGAATATTATCATTTAAAATGCTATAATAATGTATACCAATATATTCAACTTAATGAAAACGTGCTTGATTTTTCTATATGCAGAAATTGACTACATATAATAGAGTTGTACCCATTTCGCAAACTTTTAACTGCAAGGAGATATTTCGTCACGTATTCTGTTTTAAAATGTATATCTAAATCATTCAATCATCCTTTACGGGTTTCCATTTCTAGAATAATTGGTTAAATGTACTTTGTCATCCGGTGATTTTGTAGGACGAAACGTGTATTTGGGGTTATAAATCGTGCCGCGTTTGAGCGTATATATGTGCAGTAAACAGACATAGTGCGGTGAGTTAACAAAATATTTATTGCTAATAAGATTGAAAATCTAAATAAATCTAAAATGACATCTGCTCAGCTTTCTATGGATAACGAGGTGTTTGCGAAGTTTGCATTTTATGCAGCTGTCGTGTTGATGAAGACGATATTTATGAGTCTGTGGACGGCGAGGCACAGGGTCCCACGAAAAGTAAGTTTTGAAATATATCGATAATATTTCTTTTGCATATACAAAATATAATAGATATTTATATTACACAATGGAAATAGAACTTCAACTTAAAGCTCAATTTATACCTAGTTCCATAAGCGTAATGTTTACTTACTTTTTTTAACAATGGCATACATCAATATGATTAGGTAGTAATAGTTTTATTTAATAGATTTTCTTATTTGCTAAAAGGCGAAGAAAAAAAACCAACATTACTTCATAATTAGTGTTGTGTGAAAATGACGTCTTGTTAACGAAACGCAACGAAAACATTACTTTAATCTATTAATTCACCGAATGATTTTTTACGATACTATTTGTTACTTGTTAGATTTACATTATCCCTTTACTACATAGATACGCGTTTTCCCGCACCAATCACAGAAAGCCTTTGAAAACAGTGCAGGAAGAGTTCATATTGCTCGTAACGAGCAATCCGAACACTTCCTGCACTGTTTTCCACTCTGTCAGTTTATATTAACATAATTCACCCAATAATTCAAAAGCCATCTACATTAGGGGTCAAAAGGCGTCTATATTTGAGGGGTTCAAAGGCCTCTATTTTAGAGGTGTCCAAAGGCGTCTATATTAGAGGTGTCCAAAGGCGTCAATATGAAGTTAAGTGTTATACGAGTATTACATATAAACATATTTCATATTAAAAAGTTGTTCTCTTGTGGTGTTTAAAGTCATTTCAAATGAATATCGATAGTATTTATCATCCAGTTTTTATCACAAGGTATCGGGGTAGAATACAATTTCGGACCGAGCTGGCTCCGGACCCATGACCTCAGCGGTGAATGAATAGTGATCTTATGAGAGCACCACAGATCCTACTTTGTTATTATAAACTTATTATGACAGAAAATGGTGCCTACCCGTAACCAATTGTCCTGTATACCGGATATCCGGTAGGTACATACATATGTGCTACGTGTAATACTGCATTTCATAAAAATATACATAAAACATATATATAGAGAAAAATCTACACTAAAACTCCCTAGATTCATTCAGAAGATATTTGTAGAAGTGGAAAACTAAAAGGACGTGTTTAAGTGCTAAAACTTCATAAACTTTAGGTATTAACCTTTCTTTGTGTTATAAATTATCAAAATAATTTAAATGAGCATCGTTACCGAATATTCCCTTCGTTTTATTTCAATTAAAACATCGCTCAGCCATTTCTGCCTATGTTCCAGAAAACGACTCGGACGTAAGCGGAATTGGCCGAGCGATGTTACGATTGATAAAATGTGTAACGCGGAGATTATCGCGGGGTTATTAAACAGAATGTAGTGTAGTGCAATACCCTTGAGCTATAAGGAACGTTTTATGCAGAAACATTTGTGCAGTAATAATACGAAGGACGGTGTGTTAAACATTATTAGGTTTAAAATGGCGTCTACATTACTTTCTATGGACAACGAGGTGTTCTCGAAGTTTGCATCTTATGCAACTTTGGTATTGTTGAAAACAATATTTATGAGTTTATGGACGGCGCGATACAGGATTCCACGAAATGTATGTTTTGAATTATTTCGATTACATTTCTTTTAAATTTCAATTAGTCTACTGTAGTAAAGACAATACATTTTAAATTTTCAACTTTGACCGCGTGGTTTAAGGTGCCGTTCCAAGATTATTTGTTTCTCATGGTCGATCCAAATATAATTTACAGAGCAATGTAACATTTACTTACGGAAAGCCGGTCGTGATACTGAGATTCATTCTAAGGTCATCTTTACTTATGAAACTCATATGCGCATAAAAGTATCACACAACAAATTTATGTCTCATATGGAACGTTGACTGCACTATTATCAATGTTAATTAAATATTACTACTTTAATTGCTTTGAAGTTTATGCTTTCTTTCGTACATATATATGTTATGTTATACTTGTCATGAGAGATGTGTTCTATTGTCTTTCTTTTTTGTTTTTGTACATACCAAAACAAATGCATCTTTAATGCATTGTAAACACTATTGTCGGTATGTTTTGATATTTTTGTTTTGTATAACGCACCATTTGTTTAAGCTTTCTTGAAAATACATATAGGTTCAAATAAGTTTGATATTAGTGCAATGTCCACAGTTACCGTATAATACCTGAAGTACATGTACTAGCACGGTGTTGTTGATACGAACTTAACTTCGGTGTGTCCCGTGAGAACACTTCAACTCCTATAGACATCGTAAGGTTGGTGTCGGAATTATAAACACCTTAAATAATCTATTCATTGGTATAAAGTTTCATTTTAAAAGGAACACGTTATTTACTTAACTGGTTTGATTCCAACTATAGTTAGAAAACGAGTTTTGTTGTAACGGTCATGAATTACTTTTATGTAAATTGCAGGTTCGATATTTTTTTTTTAAAGCGACTATAGTTTAAAAAGCTGTTTAAACTTAGTTATATAATCATTTTCAAAACATAATTTACATTCAAATGGAAAGAAAATATATCGGCTACGAATCCTCTGAGGAGAAAAGTGTATAAATAACATGGTCTATATTTAGTTCTTTCTTTTTATTTTTTTCGGCCCAGGAAACAGTGTTTAGGTTAACTGATCGTCTGTTAGCCCTCGATGGCATAAAATGACGCTTAATATTCAATCAATCAATTAAATAAATTTTCAGCAATAAATAGTCACACTAAGTCACTTCCACTTTGTAAAATTTATAACTGAAAATGTTGCTTATTATCCTGTCAGATAAAAGTATGAGCATAAAATCTAAAAAAATAGAGTTAAATATAGACATTGAAAAGAAAATAATCTCTATACAAACAGTAGCAGTACGACCACGAGGTACACGGTGTATACAATACACAATATACCACACAGGAGCGGCGATAACGTTTGTCAACACTTTTGTCAATAAAATGGGCGTCCTACTTCTTATGGAGATAGCGCTCTTACATCGTGTAGTGTAAGATTAAACAGGGCTATACCAAGATAAAAATGAATGTAAAATATCCCAGGTTGTATGAATGACCTGTTTTAGAAAGGGACATAACCGTAGTATATAGATGTATCTTACGCGCTATACTTGTGGTCATCTATGACAAAAGTATCAAATATCGCACTGGTTTGTATCGGTATGGTAGAGAAAAAAATCAATTTGTATTTTTAAAGTGTATTTTGCTTATATTCATAATACTAGATTGTAAAAAAAACTGTTAAACATTTCTTAAATATGAATTATCCGATAGTAATATTTGGATTACTATTTTGAGAATAAACTATAATTGAGATTATTTTTTTTTCTTTTTTGGTGACATCATTTTTTGTTTCGCCGCGACGAAGGAGAGACGAGATTAAGGTGTTGCTTTTACGTCGACGGCGGCGGCGGCGGCGGCGGCGTCAAACATTTATATTTAGTTCCAACGTTAAGTTTTCGTTTTTACGCTACTTCTCAATAAGTACTAGTGCTAGGACACTCATACTTGGATCATAGTTACAACTAACACCCTGCATTATGTAATGCAGATGCTGAGTACTTTTCTTTTTTTTTATTTTATTTAAAAAAAAATATTCTTTTTTAATTCTACTTAGAAATATATATTTTTTAATTTTTTTTTTTTTTAATTTTTTTATTTTTTTATTTTTTTATAAATATGTTTTACTTAGCAATACTGGTTGAAGTTTTTTTTTAAAATATGTTTTACTTAGAAATGCTGGTTAAAGTTTTGTGTGCAACTACCATCAAGTTCATATCTCAAAAATCGCTTAATGTATTTGATCGAAACTTCATGCAATACTTCCTAAAATGTTTCTTAGTCATTAAAACTACTACATAAACCAAGTAAGATAACTCTTGCATGAATATAATATTTTAATTTTTTCTCTCTCCCATGTGTGTATTAACGGTCAAAGCGGACACGGCGAGACAAATCATTACGCAAAACTCTTGTTTTGTAAAAAAACAACAACTATCATTACTTTCTTAAATATGAAGAATCTTGCCATTGTATAGCAATATCCAAAAATTAATATGCAAGATTATGATATTTGAGATGAGTAAACTTTGGTATTGTCTATATATATGAGTAATGCATTTTGCACAACCTGTGCATATCAAGTCTGCTTTAAACATATGTCAGTCACGTGATTAGAACAAAGCTTGAACTTTAACCTTGAATGTGCAGAACGTATATCTACCTAAACGTACTTATTGGTAGGATTTACTTCTATGTCATGGCCGCAATTTAAATAAATGTTTAGAAACGATGATAAAACGTTAATGAGACAGAACAGTGATTTGACATTAGATATACCATAATGAGGCAGAACAGTGATTTGACATTAGATATACCATAATATTGTTCAATATGATTGTATTTAATTGTTTTGATATTTGCTGTTGCATGTGCGATATGTTTATCAATGGTTATTTGTTGATCATGGTTATACTTTGGTTGAAATAATAATAGAATGAGGTAAACAACTGAGTAATGTGTGCTGCACATTTCATACATACCTAGAGAATGGCAAAAACTAGAGCAAACTTCAGCGGTGCAGTTGTATATTCGTTATTTATAATTGCGTTTGGCAAATGTACAAATCGATGGACGCAGCCCAGGTTGACGGGAGTCAATATATTATATACTGTTACGCATTTCCATTTACAGGTGTTTATTTCGCCCGAGGACTACAAATCGACCGGCAAGGCCCCTACACTCACAACGGACCCGGATATTGAAAGAGTGAGGAGGTAACTATCCCATCACCAAAATAATTATATAAAACATTTACCAATCTTTACTGAACGTCTCACACACCAATTAATTTTGCACTGTTCTACATATAGAGATATGCACTTCTGGAACACTGGATACATTACCAATGGTTCAATAAGTGCCTTATTCCCATAGATAGTCCTCTGTTGGTCCAGTTATGCAGAAAAAAACATGGGGTTGGCCAGGTTACTTTTTCACAATTTCGATGGTTTGATGGCACCCCTTCATTTTTGACAATTCTGCCCATTTGTTGCAGTGTATCACTACGCATCTTTAAACTATTATAGCATCATCAAACAGTTCCCAGGGTCACCCAAACTTTGCAAAAATCATGAAAATGTTCCAATGTTCCCATATGCACAAAGAAATATGACATTTTATGCTTTTTTAACACAAAAATTGCCCAACCGCTTTACACAGCTCTAATTTCTTGGGAGTAATAATCTTGCTACCGTCATGTAAGGGAGGTAATTCTTCAGTGAGACCTGAATGACAATTATATAATCATGTATCAGTAAATACATTGATACTTTGGTTAAAAATACTTTTTCTAAACCTGCGCAGTTAGTTTTTCAACAAGTTTTTACTTACATTATATGTTTAAGTTTACACTTTTATTAGATGTTTATGCTTGTATTTTATGTTTACACTTGCATTATATGAATACACTTGTATTATATGATTACATTTGTATTATATGAATACACTTGTGTTATATACTTACTCTTGTGTTATATGTTTACTCCTGTGTTATATTATTCTTGTATTATATGAATACACTTGTATTATATGAATACACTTGTGTTATATGATTACACTTGTATTATATGAAAACACGTGTATTAAATATTTACACTTGTATTATACGTTTAAACTTGTGTTATATGTTTACTCTTGTACTATATGAATACACTTGTAATTATATTTTTACTAATGTATTATATGTTTACACTTGTGTTATATGTTTAATCTTGTATTATATGAATACACTTGTATTATATGTCTACACTTGTATTATATGAATACACTTGTATTTTATGTTTACACTTATAGTATATGAATAAACTCGTATTATATGAATACACTTGTGTTAAATATTTACTCTTGTATTATATGAATACACTCGTGTTAAATATTTACTCTTGTATTATATGAATACACTTGTGTTATATGTTTACTTTTGTATTATATGAATACATTCGTATCATATGTTTACACTTGTGTTATATGTTTACACTTGGGTTATACGCTTACTTTTGTATAATATAAATACACTTGTTTTATACGCTTACTTTTGTTTTATATGGATACACTTGTGTTAAATATTTACAATTGTATTATATGAATACACTTGTGTAATATGTTTACTATTGTATTATATGAATACACTTGTGTAATATGTTTACTATTGTATTATATGAATACACTTGTGTTATATGTTTACTTTTGTATTATATGAATACACTTGTGTTATATGTTTACTTTTGTATTATATGAATACACTTGTGTTATATGTTTACATTTGTATTATATGTTTACTCTTGTATTATATGAATACACTTGTGTTATATGTTTACTCTTGTATTATATGAATACACTTGTATTATATGTTTACTGTTGTATTATATGAATACACTTGTGTAATATGTTTACTCTTGTATTATATGAACACACTTGTGTTATATGTTTACACTTGTATTATATGTTTACTCTTGTGTTATATGCTTACTTTTGTATTATATGAATACACTTGTATTATATGTTTACTCTTGTATTATATGAATACACTTGTGTTATATGTTTACTCTTGTATTATATGAATACACTTGTTTTATATGTTTACTCTTGTATTATATGAATACATTTGTGTTATATGTTTACTCTTGTATTATATGAATACAATTGTGTTATATGTTTACTCTTGTATTATATGAATACATTTGTATTATATGTTTACTCTTGTGTTATATGCTTACTTTTGTATTATATGAATACACTTGTATTATATGTTTACTCTTGTATTATATGAATACACTTGTGTTATATGTTTACTCTTGTATTATATGAATACACTTGTATTATATGTTTACTCTTGTATTATATGAATACACTTGTGTCATATGTTTACTCTTGTATTATATGAACACACTTGTGTTATATGTTTACACTTGTATTATATGTTTACTCTTGTGTTATATGCTTACTTTTGTATTATATGAATACACTTGTATTATATGTTTACTCTTGTATTATATGAATACACTTGTGTTATATGTTTACTCTTGTATTATATGAATACACTTGTTTTATATGTTTACTCTTGTATTATATGAATACATTTGTGTTATATGTTTACTCTTGTATTATATGAATACAATTGTGTTATATGTTTACTCTTGTATTGTATGAATTCATTTGTATTATATGTTTACTCTTGTGTTATATGCTTACTTTTGTATTATATGAATACACTTGTATTATATGTTTACTCTTGTATTATATGAATACACTTGTGTTATATGTTTACTTTTGTATTATATGAATACACTTGTATTATATGTTTACTCTTGTATTATATGAATACAATTGTGTTATATGTTTACTCTTGTATTATATGAATACACTTGTATTATATGTTTACTCTTGTATTATATGAATACTCTTGTATTATATGAATACACTTGTGTTATATGTTTACACTTGTATTATATGTTTACTCTTGTGTTATATGCTTACTTTTGTATTATATGAATACACTTGTATTATATGTTTACTCTTGTATTATAGGAATACACTTGTGTTATATGTTTACTCTTGTATTATATGAATACACTTGTTTTATATGTTTACTCTTGTATTATATGAATACACTTGTGTTATATGTTTACTCTTGTATTATATAAATACACTTGTGTAATATGTTTACTCTTGTATTATATGAATACACTTGTGTTATATGTTTACTCTTGTATTATATGAATACACTAGTATTATATGTTTACTCTTGTATTATATGAATACACTTGTATGATATGTTTACTCTTGTATTATATGAATACACTTGTATGATATGTTTACTCTTGTATTATATGAATACACTTGTTTTATATGTTTACTCTTGTATTATAAAAATACACTTGTATTATATGAATACACTTGGGTTATATGCTTACTTTTGTATTATATGAATAAACTTGTGTTATATGTTTACTCTTGTATTATATGTTTACACTCGTGTTATATGTTTACAACTGTGTGATATGTTTACACTTGTACTATATGTTTACTCTTGTGTTTTATGTTTACACTTGTATTATATGTTTACATTTGAATTATATCTTTACACTTCGTGTTATATGTTTACACTTGTATTATATGTTTACACTTGTGTTATATGTTTACTCTTGTACTGTATATTTACTCTTGTGTTATATGTTTACTTTTGTGTTATATGTTTACTCTTGTGTTTTAATGTTTACACTTGTATTATATGTTTACACTTGCATTATATGTTTACACTTGTATTATATGTTTACACTTGAATTAGATGTTTACACTTGAATAAGATGTTGACACTTGAATTATATGTTTTCACTTGAATTATATGTTTACAATTGTATTATATGTTTACACTTGAATAAGATGATTACACTTGTATTATATGTTTACATTTGAATTATATGTTAATACTTTCATTTTTTATTTACACTGAAAGTATATGTTTATACTCTTGTATTATATGCACATACTTGTGTTATACATGCATGCATATACGGCCTTAATTATAATATACATACATGGCCTACTGGGCCTAACCATTGTGCCAAAACATTTTTTTTTCACCATCGAGCTCAGGCGTTCAAACATTTTCTACGATGCAAAGATTTACGCTATTCGTTGCCATGTACATGTTATTGACAATAAAGTACAAAAGACAGGAATTAAAACAAAGAATGGATTTATAGACAAACTTGTCTTATGTAGACACTAAAAGAAAATAGCAAAAATTACACCTTAAGACAGGTGGCTGCTTAATACAGGTCGATTAAAACTAAATGTATAAAATGGTAAACAGACAATGTGGATGATGTTTAAGACAAGTGGTTGCTTAATAGAGGTGACCACTAACACAGGTTTGGCTGTATACTTCAATACTAAATTTCTACAATAAGTAAATAACGTGACACTAAAGTAACGTTTATTATATGAATTAACCACAACAATTATACGTCCATTGTGTAATATTATAGCGATGTTAAATTCACTATTCAAGTTAAATATTGAAGTGTTTCCGTACACTCAACGCTTATCTAGATTTAGATTTTATAATATGCATTTTATAATTTCAGATGTCACCAAAATGACCTCGAAAATGTGCTGCCGTTCGTCCTCATTGGTCTTTTGTACGTACTGACTGGCCCGGCTCTGTCTACTGCAACACTTGTCTTCCGGTTATTTGCTGGATTCCGGATTTTACACACACTGGTGTATCTACTCGTTGTTCCGCAGCCCGCACGTGCTTTGTGTTTTTTTGCTAACATGGGAGTAATGATTTATATGGCTGTATCAGTGCTCCACGCGGCTACCTTTTAATATTTGTAATAACCATCTAACTGAACAACAGTTTTATCTTTATCAATATAAACGTATATGTTGCTTCCATCTTATTATCAACATCAGAATAAAATACATAAATTCAGGAACACGTTGTTTTGTCAAATAAGTAACGTCATTGCTAAGTTGTGCTGTTATTTCATTATCGTGTTCATGGTGACTTTTGGGCATCTCTTTTTTATTTTTATTTTTTTTTTTGCATGGGGTTTAACGCCATTTTCAACACATTTCAAGTTATATATGTATATGGCATATTCAGTTTTGCTGGTTGAGGAAGACCTCAGATTGAGTCAGACTGAGTAAAACCACCGTCCTTCCGCAAGTAACTGGAAACTTTCGCACATAAAGTTTTCGGAGCGAACGGGACTCGAACCTAGACCTTAGCGGTGAGAAGTAAGTGATCTTGAGACGGCGCCTTAGACCACTCGGCCACGGAGGACCCGGCTGATTCTCTAAAAAAATGATCTCGCTTCTGGAAGATTTGCCTGTTATCACCCTCGTAATACCAAACCAATGCTCACATCCAGTGGCAGTGAGTTCGAATCCCCAGCCGGCTAAGTCTCCGTGATGACTGATATACGACATTGTGTCCCATTGTCATTCCTCTCTCACCGCTGATTGAAGCGGGAAAGTTATCATGATTCTGAGTGTTTTGACTTAAGAACAAACTGAGCTAAATACAGAACATTTTGTAGGCTATTACAATCAGTAGAGGTCAGTGGCGTCCATAAAATTACCACATTATTTTTAGTAGTACTAATAATTTAACAAAAAGAAATATATTTGGTGACTCTGTCTTCTTTCTTCCCTTGACTCCAGCAATCATGAATTGAATATTATGGGAAATCTCATTACAAAGGGGTAATCGGATACCCGTCCGGCAGCAGTCTCCGTGATGATTGATATTCGACAATGTGTCTCGTGTTCATTCGTCTCTCGCCGCTGATTCAAGTGGGAAAGTGGGAAAGTTATCAGTTACTTGCGGCGATGGGATACGCTCGAGTACTGGTTAACCTTCCAGGATCCCAGGAAACAGAGGTTAGGTTAACTGGTCGTCTGTTATAATGTCTGACTATATTCACCTCGTCATCAGACACGTTCTACGACCAACCAAATCAATATGACAACTCTAAGCGCAATCAAAATTCATCACAGACATGCATAGCAATTTTAACCTTGAAATCTAACTTACCTTATTCTACATAGTATACACATAGGGCCTTATATTCCTAACATCAATTGTCTTGCCTACATATTATACAGATACATGTAGGATCTATATTTCCAACATAAATTGTCGTGCCTATATATTATACAGATAGGGCCCATATTCCTAACATAAATTGTCATGCCTATATATGATACAGACAGGGCCTATATTTCCAACATAAATTGTCATGCCTATATATTATACAGACAGGGCCTATATTTCCAACATAAATTGTCGTGCCTATATATTATACAGACAGGGCCTATATTCCTAACATCAATTGTCATGCCTACATAATATACAGGCAGGGCCTATATTTCCAACATAATTGTCGTGCCTATATATTATACAGATAGGGCCTATATTCCTAACATATTGAGTCTACAAAGCTGTATTGAGTAGACAGTTCTTTTGGTACTTTTAGTAATTTGATTCTATGAAAAAAATACCTAACATGACTTATACATGAACATGCTCAAATGTCACAATTCCAGTAAATTACATTAACCTACACAATATTATACCACAATCATTACATTCCGACAACTGCTTATATATCAATCATTGCTTAGGTATCAAAATAGCCGGCATACTGCATCTGCACAACATGGCGCAATTAGCGGCACAACGATAACAAATGGAATCATGACATTATGAACAAACCATGTAAAATGAATGAAAAAGTATTTACATACAATATAATCTCCTTATATCATGCAGCTGGGACTAATTCTGTGGGGGGCCTTATTTTCCAGTGAAATTTCGTTAAAAAAGTTTACTTGTGCGGTACAGTCGTCAATAGATAGAAGTAAAAAACATGAACCCACGGGGTAAGGGTGATAACTCTAATAAGAACAAATAGGTACGTTATCGCTAATACTTTTAAAAAGGTAAACTTTAAAAATCTTCTTATTATAGGAAGCACTCAGAAACAAAGTGTGAGCATGAATATTGACGTATATGGGTCCTTAATAAAATTTATGATTTTCATGCCCCTGTGTCTCACGGTTTGGCCCTGGGGTGAGGCCTACTTTACTAAATCTACATTATATGTTTATAAGAGAAAATGACAAAACGTTATTCTTATAACTGAATAGACATATGTGAATGTGTTTTGGTGTGATTTGTTGTTGCTGGCGTGACGGTTAATACCTATGTGAATAAAATGGTCCCCACCTCTATGAGGTCTTAGTGGCGGAGGCAATTCAAGGTAATTTTTTTAAAAATCTTCTTATTATAAGAAGCACTCAGAAACAATTGGCGAGCATGATTATTGACATGTTTATGAAACTTGTGAATGTCATGTCCCTGGGTCTCACGGTTTGACCCTTAGAGGTGGGTCCTACTTTACTAAATCTATATTAGTGAAAATGACAAAAAACGTCATTTCTGATGACTGAATAGACTCATTTGAATGTTTTTTGTTGTGATTTGTTGTTGCTAACATGACGGTTAATGCCTATGTTTTATTGAGTGCCACTCCCCTCCACCGCACCCCCACCCCTGATACATTAGGACCTTGGCCAAAACAGTCAAAGTTAAGGTAAACATTAAAAATCTTCTTATTATTATAGGAAACACTGGAAAACAAATGTTAAACATAATTAATGAGGCCTATGAGTATGTCATAAAAAATGTGAATTTCATGCCCCTGGGTTTCACGGTTAGACCCTTTGGGATGGGTACCACTGTACTAAATCTATATAAGAAAATGATTGTTTTGTTGATGCAGATGTGACATTCAAAATCCATGGTTGGATTTTTGCTGCTTTCCGAAGGACAAAAATTGGAAATAGATTCATATAGCTTTATGTCATCAAGGATAAGCAGGTGACCATTAATGCCCATTTGAAATGTACACAGTTTCGGTAGTTTATATATACATGTATATATATATATATATATATATATTGATAATTTTCGAGGAATTTTCCTCTTTAAAGTAACAAAGATTTTCTCCTATGATATTAAATAGCTGACGAAATGATTCTTTAGAATCACACAACGTAACCTACAAAAAAACAGACTCGGTTTTATAATGACCTTACGCCTGTGTAAGGAAATTAGATCATATTCTAACACCACCTGGACAACCAGTAACATGTGCAAAGGCAACATTTATTATTTAATACTAAATGACAGTTCCATATTCAATTCTTTATTTGGAAAGTGTGAACTCACTCGTTCTTTGAGATGTGTCTTATATAGAATTGCAGCAACTGCTGCAGGACAAAAAAAAGTAAAACAAACGAAAAAAGAGTAAATACGAATTTTATTGTTCTGATTAAAAGCAATATTTACAAGAAGAAATACAATTAAAGTAAGCATCTTTAACTGACATAATATATAAGACATTTTCATATATATGTTTTATAGCAGATTGCATCAATAATGGCGCTAAAATATATACTGGTATGTTGACTACCCACTTCCTTATGATTTTTAATATGTTTTTATTTTGAGTTGTTTCAGTGATTTTTTATTGAGTTTTTATTTATTTAAACGGCTATTTGTTAACGGTTTTTAACTATTATATATTATCACATTTAATTAAGTATTTCATTGACATATGTTAGTGTGTATGATTATTATCATACAGTATATTGCTAATAAAGTTATTTTGATAAAACTGTAACTTCCACTGTTTTGTCAGATGAGGTGACATACTTAGTTAGGAAGAAAAAAACGAAATGAGACGGACGGGCACATAAATTTATTCACGAGACTCCATTTCTGCGGTTACATTTAAAATCACAAAAATTCAGTTCTTATCAAAAAATTAAGACAAACTAATTAATTACTACCCTACACCACAAGGATGAGAATCAAACAGTTTATGTCACATCAAACGAAAGTCACAGAAATCAATAAACAGAAAATGCATTAAAACTTTAGAAAAAAAATTTAAAAACTGTAAAATTAAGTTTGAAATGAAATTAATAAAATCCGTTAAAATTAGTCAATTGAGGCATATAGAGTATATTCGACTAAATATCATTTATAACCAAATCAATATAACATCTTAAAACTGAGCGATGAAATGGAAACAGATTCACCCACTCGTCAATTTGGATTCTTTCTAAGTTGATATAAAGCCAAAAATACACAATCAATATGGCGGAGCAAATGAAAATCAAACTAAAGTCACGTTACTCAAATAAAAGGTCACAAAATGCATTTAATTTTAAACGGGAATATTATTTCTGTCTTACCTAGGCTCGCAGACCTTGTTAGAAATTTACTTATCAATATATCATTTTGAAACATTTTGATATATATGACAACAAAGGTTCAATGATTATATATATAAGCTTAATATGTAGAGGAAAATGTTTTTTGACATTGTTATGTAAGATTTAGAAAAAACAAAAATAATGACATACTGCCTGTAAGATACATATTTTTTAACCCTAGCACGTGCCTTTGCACAGGTTTACACAACATTAGTAACTTTGGTTGTATCCTACACACAAGTTCATTTCGTACATGCAAAGTAATACCTTAAGTGCGCATACAACCATATAAATTGTTAACGCCATTACTTTATAACCTTCTGTTACACGACCCAGGGTAATAAAATAGATAAAATACATTGAATTAAGTACTTGATTTAAACACAATTATCAAATATGATATATTTCATACTTGGTTTGAAATATGACGACTACTGCACGTGTCAATGGATATAATATATGGTAAATATTAACGAAACATTAATAAACAAAACATTACAAAGGCCCTACTAGGGGTCCGTGTTCCCTGGATCTCTTAAAATTACAGACATTGTTCCCCAGATCCCCAAAATTATTTGCCATAGTTCCCCAAAAGTAGTTCCGACAGATCTCTAAAATTAGGCCTTTGATCCATAGATCTCTGAAAGTAATGGCTAATGTTCCCCAGATCCCTAAAAGTAGTTGGCCATGTTCCCCAGATCTCCAGAACCCCTGTGAGGGCCTCATGACAGATCAGACCATGTAGTAAGGAAATATTATAAAAGATACAAATAATCATATCTATAGCAAACTGTACACTTACATTATATAAAATATTTATTATTCGCAATTAACATATGATATAAGGGAGGGGGTGGGGGGTTGGGGGTTGGTGGTTGGGGGTAGTACACAATTCCGTATGAAAGCGATATCAATTTACATATGATATAAGGGGGTTAGTTTTCACAATTCCGTACAAACGCGATATCAACTTGCATATGGAACTATTTTACATTAAATGACAATACAGCATTAAACAATGAACATAACATGTTTAAGTTAGATGCAAAAATGTTTACAAAATATAAATTACAGAAATGCATTAAATTCAAAATACTGAAAAAAGTGCCGGTTTCATTGAGCAACAGAAAAGACAAACAAGGTACCCTCAATGTTTAATTTGCAGAACCTTGTTTTGTTAAGTGCCGATTTAAATAGCATTTACATATATAATAGGTGGATATCTATTCAATATCGTCCATATACCTGTATTTTGATTTGGAATAATTCTTATAGGCTTCGTTCAATAACAGTTTATAATAAAATTTTAGTTTACACAAGTCTGCGATACGATATGCTGAGAACCGTTTGCTCGTGTAAAATTACGTGACCAAACGTGGCCGGACGGCACTGAAATTGTCCGATTTACGTTAACTGATGAACAGTGCCGGATGGTTATCGGGCAGTTATGAAATAATCAAAAATAAACAGCAAAAATCAAACGCATTCATGAATTCTACCTACACGCACGCACGCACGCACGCACGCACGCACGTAGGTGATAATACATGATACGTACGAATCGATGACAAATGAAATTCGATTCGGTCATCTATCTATTTACACATGCAATGTGATTATACATCAATGTTATAATAAGAGCTAACAAAACGTCTAAAAAGAACATAATTTATATTTCCTGTGCGAAGTTATCATAAAGAATAAAGATAAAAGAAAACTAACTACGAAACACATAAATGGATATACTGATAGTTGAAAAAAAATCTTCAAATGTATTTTCAAAAAGGTTAACTATCCAAAATACACTTTACATCTAGTAGTGCCGTTGTTGTATGGCGTGAAATCATAACTCCATAATAATACAGAAAACGTTCCATAGTGCAATACTGTGCTTGTAAATAGAAACGCATGGATACGCCGGGTACTTATTTTAGCTACCGACTGAGCTGACCGGATACGATGACATTTACTTAGACATCACATGATAATATTAAATAATTACAAATGTTTTGTCTTACAACAGATACTAGCCTAATGATGAATTACACACGCCGTGAGGTATAGTTTGGTAAACAGAATCATTACATTTTCTAATTAAATAAGGTTTTTTGTTTTAAAGGCATCTTAACAAATATAGTAACAGATACATCTGTAATCTTTAAACTACCGGCATGCATAGATTAACCAACTGGGTCGAGGTTACGTTTGCATTGTACAAAATAACAGTTTAGTTTGGAACAGTATCTATTTTAGATAATCCATCATTCAAATAGGTCCCAAAATGTGACTTATATGTAAAACTGCCATTTTGAAATAAATATAGTACTCTCTTTTTTAACTCATGAGCAATGAGAAATATTTTCACGGCCATTTAATATATCACCAAAACGTCGTTCATTTTTATTGATCTTACATGTTATTTGGTTACTCATTGTGGTTTCATTTAAGGACAGCGTCCTCGTATAACCTATTTTCTAAAAATATATAGTAATTTCCAATTGACTTCAATTACCGTTGAATTTATATTGTTATCGATAGTTGACTTATCTGGATATGTTGGGTGTGTCCTCTAAATGCTACGACACTTCTAGGCGGACTTTTTCTTATTTTACTATACTCTTCACTTCAGTTTGACATAATTATTTTGGAGCTTTATATTTGTTTCGCAAGCTTTCAAGAGCATCTTCCTTTGTGATGCGATACCAGGATATGGGGATGTTATTTACCTTATAGTAATAATGTTTGGCAAGTTCATGTTTGTATTTACTCATAAACCATAGCCAAAGTTACACGTATCTTCCATGTCAGCAGATAGTTCGATATCCCAATCGCGAACGAAGGTTCGGTAAATTTTAAATGCATGCCACTGACTTACGCATGAAGTTTGTTTCGTAGGATTACAAAGAAAATTAAAGGTGTAACAATGATGCTTATTATCTGACAGAATATTAAAATTGTAAGATGCCAGTGCAACTTCGTCTGAATTTACACAGCGAACACCTTTAATGCCAACCGGTCTGTGTTGTAAACAATAGTGGTTACAAGCTGGAACATGATCAGAGCCTTTAGAACACGGTTCTCCACAAAATACGCAGTTTTCTATGCAACCCCAGATCTTGTCAAAAATAGTTTTATACGGGTTTCTATTTTTCCATTTTATTGACATGTCACTTTTGTGGACTATTTCCGGAACTGATTTCTCTACATTAGACATATTTGATTCCAAGAACCTTTGGAAGTTTTTAAAATCAACAACCTTTCTCGTTTAACATCCCTTAATCGTTCCAACTTTGCATTCTGACAAAGAGTCTGTAAAGTTTTAAACCCAGTCCACGATTGTATGTGATGCATTACACATTTTACAAGCTTTTAAAATACCTTTCATGATATTCGACACAATCACTGAGATTTCAATTTCGGCCAAGTCAATAAATTTGTGATCTTGTTCATCGAATAAGAAAGAAACTGATATTTTATCAACAAACGCTTCCGCATAAAGTTTAGGAGACGTCATATACTCGATAAAATCGTCAAATGATTTTCTTTCAGCGAGTTCCGTTAGCATGTCTATTATCAAATGATATTTAATATTCGGCAAGTGGTGTGTCAGGGCATTTTCAACTTTCAATGTTAATCTCCCTTTAACAGTGTCTTCAATGAAGCCTGCCATTTCTGCTGCAGTAGCCTCTGCCTGCCGATCCTTTAAATATGCCTCAAATCGTTTCCGCATCTGTTCCTTGTACTTAACCATCCGAGACTCCGTGTCATGTCTTTCTCTATATCTTTCATTGTGCAAGTCAAACAAATTTCGAGCATAACAACTAATAAACACACAAACCTTTATCTTAAATGTTTTTTTCAAGGTAAACACATTTTTCTGCTTGTCATTATCTACTTGTTGAAGTATATCTGTGATTTGATGAAGTAAATCCTTAACTTCCATGTTTCCAATTTCGCTGTCTGTTTGTACCATAGCGTTGATTTCGTTGTCAACTGTCCGAAATAAAGTATTTGTTAAATTTTTAAGTTCTTGTGAAATATCTCTATCTTTCAATTGTTCTTTCATGTCCTGCTCCGATTCAAAATGCATTAAACTTATGTCGCCTTGTTCACTAGTAGACCTTTCAAACGCGCCTTTGAGTTGAGTCAACTTCATATCTTTGCAAAGTTCATTGTATTTTTCCAATTCCGGTAAAAGTGTTGATGAATCTGTACTGAATATCGACCTCAAAGCTACAGTAAATAGTGTTTCTAAAGACTGTTCATGTATTTTGGTGTCGTTTTGTATATTCACTACAAAAGTTTTCCAAATCATTTCGAATCTTTCATCGACATAGGTGTTTTATACTTCTTTTCCTTTTAACTCGTTAACTAAATTAATAGATTCCTCATGTTATCTCTCCTCGTGTTTTTTTAGACGATGTCAAGACAATTTGAACATTTCTTTCATTTGCAAACTGTGCAACTTCTTTATGAATTTCATTCCGCAAGGAATCTGAATGCATTTGGATGCTTATGCGTTTACTGTCTATCCAGTTAGCAATAATGTCACGATAGTCACATGTTTCGAAAAATGAATCAAGCCCCTCTTTTCTTTCTTTAGTATTTTGAAAAAGTTCCTTTTCCAAGCTCCCAATCAAAGTGACATGCGTTTTCCAAACATCGCCCTCGCTTTGACATTGATTAAATGCGTTCTTTGATTGTACTTGTGTTTGGACTTGAATATAATGTTCTAATTGCCATGACAACCGTTGGCATTCCGTTTCCATTAGTAGATATGCTTTTATCTCCAAACTATTTCTAAAACGATAAACAAAATCTTCCACTAGAATACTAGTCCAAAGATCCTTTGTGTGTATAATGATAACGTCCATTTGCTTTACAACTTTTTTCTTGTCTTGCAAAGCCATTTCAATAATGCATTTTGCCAAAGTTTCAACTTTGATGCTGTACCATTCATTAGTTGCTGCCATTGGTGGATCACCTTTCCAAAGATCAGGTAAATACCATACATGCTTTGATGCATCAAACTGTATAACTTGGTTAAATGATGTTATGCCGTTGATACTTTCTCCTAAAGCTGCATCTGCCGTCATTTTATCTAAATTCTCAATAAGCTTTTGTTTACCATACTTCATTTTGTCTTCAGCATTCACCGCTGAAACATTTTGATGAGCAAATACACACATATGTCTAAGGTCAATTCCTTTATTTGATGCCTTTAATCGCAGAAATGCATGTACGGCGATTTCAATCTATTGAAAAGCACAGACATGATCATTATTTTTGAACAACGAAATAGGTCGTTAATTTCATTCAATACAGAATTTAACCATTCTGATGGTATATTAGAGGTATCTCCATCAAGTACTTCAAACGACTGACCATAAGAAACAAGCTTTGCCATAGCAGTAGGACATTTACTTACATCTGGATTAGATATTTTTGTTGCTTTTACTATTTCATATATTTGGCCCATCTCTCTTAAAAGATGTTCAACTCCGAATGATGCATCCGCAAGATCTTGTTCTAATTTTTTAACAAACGCTTCTTTTTCTGAAATTACCTTTTGTTCTTTCTTCTTACATGTGTTTGCCTCTTGTTGTTTAAATTATCCAATTCTTCATTGTATCGCTTTTTCATCTGCGAGAGTAAACATCTTGATCTTCTATAGAGAAACACTCGATAAATTACATTATTGCATTTCGTTTGTCCACATTTGAAATAACTATTTCGATAAAATGTTTCATAGTATCAGATATATTTTGAATTTGAGACATTTGTAGATCTTTCATTTCATTTCTTATCTTCTCAGTATCATCTATTTTATTAAATAATCGACATAGCTTCTTTTTTAATATACTCCAATGTTTTCAATAACTGTACTGAAGAGGCGCTATCTTAGCTTTCCATTTCTCCTGAGGACCACGGCTTTCAATGTCTGAAATAACAGAGTCAGCCAGGCGTTTTCCTTCTTCACATTCAGAACATTCTTCATCTGTTTTTATACTGAATTTTGAGTGATGCTCAAAACATTCTCCTAGTTCTTTCTTTTAATACTGTTTTAAGAAATTTTCAAAATGACCTTGTAGAGTCTTTTCCATGTCGGTCGCATTTCTTTCCTTTTGTTTCTTGTGCGTCATTTCAATGACTAAGTTAGACTGTTTTGCCTGTTCTTTTAATATTTGCATATATTTCCTTACTATACTATCTTTTATATTTCTAGAATTCGTCAGTACTATTACAACACATTGGAAAAGCTCTATAACATTCAGAACACGCTGTATTTGTTCCATTAAAAAATACGTCAAGAACGATTACAAAAATGTGTGCAATGTCTAGCAGAAACTTTATTCGATTTTGCTTGAAATCTGATGCCAAATTTCCTCTAGCGTTTACAAACGTCACGACATCATGTGATACATCACTTGTAATACCAGATGGCAGACGCCAAGATACCTCTACATACCCTAGACTCAGGTGCCTATCTGCCGATCCTAAAGGACAATCTTTGTGATAAAATGTGAAATGCGAGGTCATTTTGTAGTTTAGATTTTGAAAACGATGGTCTGCCGAAACGGGCAAATGCGATAATTCAAGTCGATACATTTAAAATGATATTTTCGTTTGATACTTTATTTGAATCGATCCATTCAGTAACAATTGATCTTAGAGGCCAAACTGACAATATATCTTTCAATGAATTAGGATCTTTATACAACAGAGGCACTGCTTGTCTACACACAAACATTTGTTTGTACAAAAATTGTTTCAACATAGGGTCACAGCAATGAAATATAACAATTAAGACATCAAGTTGACTTAACTCATCAGTATCGCCATCATCATCATCATTACCATCATCATCACCACTTTCACACTGAACACTTGACACATTGTCATCTACCGTGTGATCCCTGGCATGTTTGTTTGCTATAACAATTCCTTTAAGTACAAGCCATGGTAAGTCTGCAAAACTTTTTTTCTTCGTTTCATTGTCCACAACATCGACTGTCATGACATCTTAGAGAGTTATTTTACCAGGATACTATGTCTTTAATTCTAGCAGAGTTAATATGCCATTAAACTTTTCCGAGAAAGTTCTTTTATTGGATTCAACGTTTACGTGTAATGCATCTGTAATAAAAGAGTGGTCAAAGTTACTTTTCATATAAAGCATTGGCCAAGTTGGGCTCGACCTCTAAACGTCAGCGGTGAGAGGCAATATATTTCATGGTATTGGTTTTGATCATTCGGTCATGAATGATCGTTTTGTAAAAATAAATAATATTGTTTTTTTTAGTGGACAGATTTTGTAAACAGTGGTACGTACAGATAATGAAATGTAATTTACTTGAAATTGAAATTATGTTATCTTTTAATCCGTATTTCAACGATTGATATAATTATTCTTTTGCCAAACGCGAGTTTTTGGAATATCTAAATATTTACTTCATTCGAATTATTTGATTTACATTCTCTTTTAACGGTCAATTATTTTGTTTTATTTTATTATAATTAATAATTTCGAACACAAGGATGTTGGGTATTCTCGAAAGCACGTTAATTCTGTTAGGATATTTACGAGGTAGTCCTGAACCAATTGGTTGTTTCATGGTGAATAATATACTTGTGTAATATAATGTATATTACCTGTAATGTGTTAAAATTACTTTTTATATCAGTTTCATTCTTTTTCTACTATATGCAATAGTTATCAGTATATTTGCGTACAGAAGTTTTTGTAACATACAGTAGAACTTCAATGGCTCGAACCCGACGGGATTGGACACAATTTTTAGAGTTAGGGTTGTTTGAGCCAAATATTGTTCAAAATTATATAATACATAATACATAAATAGAAATAGGAATTCGGCCGGGACAATATAACTGGTTCGAGCTATATGTGGTCGTTGATTCACGGGCCAAACTAAACGCTGAATGTTATAAAGTCTCGAAGTTACTTGCAGAAGCACGGTGGTTCTAATTAGATTTCTGTATATCCATCTGAGTTCTTCCTCCCCAAATACACTTCCTTATATAAACTGAAACGTGTTAAATGGCATTCTCCCCAATTATAAATAAACATTAACCGGAATTTAAACACTTAATGTATAAAAACAGGAAAGATCTTGTAAAATGTTGTTATGTGTCCAATTAAATCTTACGTTCTTCTGATTTCAAAGAAAACGGAGAGATATGTGTTGATGGTGCTCATCAGTCAGGTTTAAGCTTCCCAATAGCGTATTTTGCTAATTAAAGCAGTGATTCTTGTTGTCACAGTATACATATGTTTATTCTGCTTTTTGTGGCCTTTGAATATCATATTGTCTTATTTATGAGTCATTTGTGTAGTTCCATTTGTACTACTTAATAATAAGTTTGTTTAAGTTGTCTAACCATGGCTATTGATACAGAAATGAATGATTTGAAACAAACACATTTCTGTACTATGTGGTTGGAATATACTCGTACTCTTAGCGAAGGTTTGAAACCGTACGACTGTTTCATATAATTTATACACGCGTAAATGAAAATAAAATAGCTTTGATTTAGGTAAAACTTTTTAATCGATTTTATATTTGTTATTTGCACGAAGTTGCTGAAATGTAAATAATCGGTTTATATTTAAATTGCTGATCCGTTTTGTGGATTGACAAATAAACCCTCCGCAATATTGTGTTTATTTAGTGTACTCCAAAGAGGGCAAAATAATTATGATTAAATCTCATAAAACACTCAATCTTGTAAACAATTTTGAGTTTTCATCGAGTGATGAAAAACATTACGTCAATTTAATGTCCGTGAAGCCCGTTAATTGACAATTGAATATAAGTTATGTTCCTGACAGTTGAATATAAGCTACGTTCCTGACAGTTGGATATAAGTCATATTCATGACAGTTGAATGAACGCTATGTTTCTGACAGTTGAATATAAGCTATGTTTCTGACAGTTGAATATTAAGTTATGTTCCAGGACAGATGACAGTTGAATATAAGTTATGTTCCTGACAGTTGAATATAAGCTATGTTCCTGACAATTGAATATGAATTATGTTCCTGGAAGTTGAATATAAGCTATGTTCCTGACAGTTGAATATAAGTTATGTTCCTGACAGTTAAATATAAGCCATGTTTCTGACAGTTGAATATAAGTTATGTTCCTGACCGTTGAATATAAGCGATGTTCCTTACAGTTGAATAAAAGCTATGTTCCTGACAGTTGAATATTATCAGTTATGTTCCTGACAGTTGAATGTAAGCTATGTTCCTGACAGTTGAATATAAGTTATGTTCTCGACGTTTGAATATAAGCGATGTTCAGGACAGTTAAATATTGTCATGTTTCTGACAGTTGAATATAAATTATGTTCCTGACAGTTGAATATAAGTTATGATATCGACAGTTGAATATAAGCGATGTTCATGACAAGTTAAATATAAGCCATGTTTCTGACAGTTGAATATAAGTTATGTTCCTGACAGTTGAATATAAGCTAAGTTCCTGACAGTTGAATACAAGCTATGTTCCTGACAGTTGAATATAAGCTCTGTTTTGACAGTTGAATATAAGTTATGTTCCTGACAGCTGAATATAAGCTTTGTCAGGATCAGCTATGTTTTGACAGCTGAATATAATTATGTTCCTGACAGTTGACTATAAGCTAAGTTTCTGACAACTGAATATAAGCTATGTTCCTGACAGTAAATATAAGCTTTGTTCCTGACAACTGAATATAAGTAATGTTTTGACAGTTGAATATAAGCAACGTTCCTGAAAGTTGACTATAAGCTATGTTCCCGACAGTTGAATATAAGCATTGTTCCTAACAGTTGAAATTAAGCTACGTTCCTGACAGTTGAATATAAGCTACATTCCTGACAGCTAAATATAAACTACGTTCCTGACAGTTGAATATAAGCTACGTTCCTGACAGTTGAATATAAGCTATGTTACTGACAGTTGAATATAAGCTATGTTCCTATCAGTTGAATATAAGCTACATTCCTAACAATTGAGTATAAGCTACGTTCCTAACAGTTGAATATATGCTACGTTCTAACAGTTGAGTATAAGATATGTTCCTAACAGTTGAATATAAGCTACGTCCATAACAGTTGAGTATAAGCTACGTTCCTGAAAGTTGCATATAAGCTATGTTCCTAACAGTTGAATATAAGCTACGTTCCTATCAATTGAATACGTTCCTGACAGTTGAATATAAGCTATGTTCCTAACAGTTGAATATAAGCTACGTTCCTAACAGTTGAGTATAAACTACGTTCCTAACAGTTGAACATAATCTACGTTCCTAACAGTTGAGTATAAGCTACGTTCCTGACAGTTGAATATAAGCTACGTTCCTGACAGTTGAATATAAGCTACGTTCCTAACAGTTGAATATAAGCTACGTTCCTAACAGTTGAATTTAAGCTACGTTCCTAACAGTTGAGTATAAGCTACGTTCCTAACAGTTGGATATAAGCTACGTTCCTAACAGTTGAGTATAAGCTATGTTCCTGACATTTGAATATAAGCTACGTTCCTAACAGTTGAATTTAAGCTACGTTCCTAATAGTTGAGTATAAGCTACGTTCGTAACAGTTGAGTATAAGCTACGTTCCTGAAAGTTGCATATAAGCTATGTTCCTAACAGTTGAATATAAGCTACGTTCCTATCAATTGAATACGTTCCTGACAGTTGAATATAAGCTATGTTCCTAACAGTTGAATATAAGCTACGTCCCTAACAGTTGAGTATAAACTACGTTCCTAACAGTTGAATATAAGCTACGTTCTAACAGTTGAGTATAAGCTACGTTCCTAACAGTTGAATATAAGCTACGTCCCTAACAGTTGAGTATAAGCTACGTTCCTGACAGTTGCATATAAGCTACGTTCCTAACAGTTGAATATAAGCTACGTTCCTAACAGTTGAATATAAGCTACGTTCCTATCAATTGAATACGTTCCTAATAGTTGAATATAAGCTACGTTCTTAACAGATGAGTATAAACTACGTTCCTAACAGTTGAGTATAAGCTACGTTCTAACAGTTGAGTATAAACTACGTTCCTAACAGTTGAATATAAGCTACGTCCCTAACAGTTGAGTATAAGCTACGTTCCTAACAGTTGAATATAAGCTACGTTCCTAACAGTTGAGTATAAGCTACGTTCCTAACAGTTGAGTATAAGCTACGTTCCTGACAGTTGAGTATAAGCTACGTTCCTAACAGTTGAGTATAAGCTACGTTCCTAACAGGTGAACATAATCTACGTTCCTAACAGTTGAGTATAAGCTACGTTCTAACAGTTGAGTATAAGCTACGTTCCTGACAGTTGAATATAAGCTACGTCCCTAACAGTTGAGTATAAGCTACGTTCCTGACAGTTGAATATAAGCTACGTTCCTAACAATTGAGTATAAGCTACGTTCCTAACAGTTGAGTATAAGCTACGTTCCTGACAGTTGAATATAAGCTACGTTCCTAACAGTTGAGTATAAGCTACGTTCCTAACAGGTGAACATAATCTACGTTCCTAACAGTTGAGTATAAGCTACGTTCCTGACAGTTGAATATAAGCTACGTTCCTAACAGTTGAATTTAAGCTACGTTCCTAACAGTTGAGTATAAGCTACGTTCCTAACAGTTGGATATAAGCTACGTTCCTAACAGTTGAGTATAAGCTACGTTCGTAACTGTTGAGTATAAGCTATGTTCCTGTATATAAAATAGCTAGATATAATACAAACCAAACTTATTGAAAGTAAATAAAAGTATTTGAACGCACCCCGATCCCCACTGTCATTCTTCTTTGGGTCAGTTTGCTTTTGTGATTCTATAGATGTCTCTTGGCGTTGTTGATTGTCTGGAAAAAAACAAACAAAACTCAGTTAATATTCAATTACACAAGCAAGTAGCAGTAGATCTGTTAAACACAATTCAAATGAATTAACGGTGTGTTTTGTTTCCTTTTTTTTTTTGCTTGTTCAAACAAAATATTGAGGAGTTCTATAAACAGTTTACGAATAACTTAAACGACTAAACATATGCATCGAATACTTCCTACTATAATGAAATAAATCGTTTTTTTTCAAAACTACATTTTGCATTAAATAAAATAGAGGTTGTTAAAAACATTATTTAATTAAAAAAAAAATCACATGTCCAACGCAGCATTCAATGTAAAAATCAAAATCCCCTTACTGGGCCAAATATCCTCTAGTCCTTTTATTTGAACACACTGGAACCTCTACTGATCGGATCCAAATACAGACAAATTTAGCTGACCGGTTCTTTGAAATTTCACAATTGTATCCTTTTTGAATATTAAATCTCCTTTAAGGGACCCAGTTTCAATAGCTATTACTAAATAATATTCCAGATTTCAAAATGATTAAAATAACTCAAATTAAAGAAAAAAACAAACGAATTTCTTGTTTTCCCATAGAATTTTTTATGTAAAAATTAATGTTCCGATACAGGGCCCAAATGGACCTTGGAGCTTCATTTGAATAAACGATAATTCCTTACTCAGAGAGACCATTAATATCAAATATGAACAAATGTGGCTGGTTGGCTGTTCAGAGGAATATTGTTAAATTAAAATTCCCATATGTTTAACCCCTCAGTTGAGATGATAAACCCACGAAGATAATATTATTCGGTTCTATATGGCACAATATTAAAAAATACTCAAGTCTGAGGCCTTGTAGATTCAGAGAAGAAGAATTGTTTAACAGTATACAAATTATAAGCACCTCTTCCGGGGTAAATGTTTTTAGACTTAAGCAAACTTTAGAGATTTCACAAAAGAATGTTTCGGATAAGGTGACATTTTTTCAAATTGTTCAAAAAAGAAGTAAGTTGAAGCAAAACATTACGGACGGACAACGGACGTCATTGTTCTGGCACGTTATATTTTCATTCATAATACATCTTTAAGAATTGCATGTAATTTTATGTATTTATTTATTTTCAATTTTCATTAAACCGATATCAAAATAAATCATGTAAATACTAAAATAGTATATGAAAGCAGTTATCTCCCTTTACCCATATACAACCACAAATGCGACATCATGATAATAAAACGGGTTTTAATCGTTTTTATGCCAATACGATACAACTTGATTTTTTCTTACAAAGAACTTATTCTAGATCATATATAAATGTATTTAGTAGAAAAATAATACCTTTAGTATTATATTGTTATTTACCAACTAAAACTCAAATGGCCAGATGAAATGCAAACCAAATATATTTGAAAGGACAATGCTAGCATTTGAACGCACCCCGAGCCCCAGTGTCATTCCTGTTTGGATCAGTTTGCCTTTGTGATTCTATACTTGGAGTTGTTGATTGTTTGAAAAAAAAAATACATAACATTACATAAGTTTTCACGAGGAAGCAACTGAAGATAGGTTATACAATTCTAATGAGATATCGCTGTGTATTTGTTCTGGTGTTCTTTATTGTGTTATTTAATCGACTTAAAATATTGCATCGGGTATTTCGTACAGTTATTATTATCATTTTTTTTTATCTGTATGGAATTATTTTAAAAGTTTAAGAATAATACAAACGATTTGAAATATTTGATCGGGTATCGTTTACTACAATAAAATGTTTTCTACAAAACTACATTTACTATCGATTAACATGGGATTGAATTCGATATGGTTATGAACATATATCAAATAGTAGTAAGTAGAACATCATAATGTTTATATGCATTTTTATTTTTTAAAAAATACAATTAACACATATTTAAAAGGAAAGAATATTAGAACCCCGATCATCAGAATTCTTCTTCTTTGGGTTAGTTTTCTCTTTTGATTATATTGGTAACATCTCTTTAAGTTGCAGATTGTCTGATTAATGTGGAGGATGAAAATCAAAATTGCAAACCATCAAATCTCTCAAATTCTCAGACAGTTTCACTTATATTTTTTTTATACTAATAGTAACAAAGCAGTTATTCTGTCACATTTTATTTTTGTTTATGATACATATTGGCCGCCTTATACAGAAAGTTGGGGAACCATTTTTTTTTGTCGTGATATTTGCCCTATGTTTAGTTTTATGTATAAGGACATCAAAATAAATATTTTAAGAAAATAGACACTTGTAATATCGATTAATATGTAGAATTAAAAACACAGTCATGATAAAATTGCAAAGACTTCGCGTCAGAAGTTGAGGCTTACGCCGATTTCAGAGTAATGCGGGGAATAAAAGACTGTTCATATTGTTGAATAATCATATTGTATACATTATTTTATACTAAATTAAAGATAATTTCATTTTATTTGTAATTGTTATATTTTTATTTGATCATCGTGTAACACGTACGTCAGGGAAATCGTTAACGCTTTTGCGTCAACAGAAAAACACGGTGAGAGATGTAACAGAAATTAGCAACTGGTACGATTTAATTAAAAAAAATTAGGGTGAAAACAGAGCCTAATCGTTTAACATTTATATATGGAAAACTTTACCTTTTTTACTGTAGATGCAACTGACCTTCTAGATGGTGTTTACACGCCCGTTTGATTTTTCACCCGAACACCTATCTGAGTTATCCCAATGCTTCGGATATCTTCATCTGACTTCTCCATCACATCATCGATTCCAGTCTGGGTTAAATATGGATCAAATTTGTACGAACAGAATTTATATATGACTATAGAAGTAGTACATGTGATAAAAATCATACACAGTCATTTTACTTAGTTGTGATCGACTTAAAGCTCACCCGTGTTTCAAGTGTGCTGCATTTAGATCACGTACCTTCCCCTGTATGGTTTTAGGGTTGCATTGTTTTATATAAGAAAGTTTACCAGTTACAATTGTTGTTTCTGAGGTGTTTCTTTATCAATCTAATTGAATGATATGTATCACATGTAATGCGTTAAAATATATTAAAATCATTAAAATTTATAAAATAAAATATTCAATATGGGTGATTTCATTTTCAATTGTAGCATTCGCTTCATGGTCGACGTATTTAACTTCTTTAATGTTAGTATTTTAACCAAATTAGATAATTTTTTATTAGACAAAGACTTTTTTTATTATAAAATCTATCTTGCACCTATACTAGCTGCAGAAGGTTTATCAACTGGTCCTGGGTTGGACTCGACACCGGCCATTATCAAGAGAACCCCTATGAAGGCGACTGCACCAACAGGTTGTAGACAGCCAACATAGTCGACACATATCCTCAGCAAGATAACGTCCTGTCCCGATCCATGTCGAAATGAGCCGATACGGCAGCGATAAGTGCCCAAGTCGACCCCCATGTCTAAATAAGTAAAAACTATAAATATGATGAGATGATTTTAAAATACAAATACACGTATGTTGGCGCGGACGGAGAGGCACAAACTGCACGAGCTGCAATACAGCATAATCCAGAAGTATTTATAAAGTTTTGCCGATACTTGAAACTTTTTATATTTCAGAACAATTAAGTCCAATCAATTATAGGATATGGTTATATAGGTATTATAGATTATTTCTAATATCCAATAGGACACGCAGGTCTATATGACATATGCTTTATACAAAAACACATATGACAGACAGTAGTTTAATGATAATGTTTAGCAGTTACAATATCAGTTTTATGATATAAATCGTATCGAATATATAAGCAAGGATGAATGTGGAGTAGAGAAGTTTGCAAACTGATTTTGCGTATATATTCAACAGTATTGTCAGCAAATGAATATAATTGCACATGATCTTACCTAGCATACATGTATATACTGTAACTGAAAATACGTATGTAGCATACATACGTGTATATGGCTCCATTTCCTATTTAAAAAGCCTTAATGTATAAGTACTAATAATTTTTATTGAACTGTTGTTTTCTGAATTTATCAAATTGATAACTTAGGCATGTTAGGTATTGTCCAATAATATTTATTAATATGAATTATTCTCAGATCGAAAGATAGCACACATTCAATAATAAAATGGTATTCATCCGCTGATTTATTACATACTCGGCACTTTCGTCAAATGCAGTTCCAGTTGGACGTGTCCAATGGCCTTCCTCCACTTTTAATCGATAGACGAGACACGTAACTTAGCAAAAGCTTTCATGGACTTATCAAGTTTGAATTAAAAAAAGTCTGACATCTAAAATTAGTAATTCGATTATAAAAGACAGCACGTGTTGACTCAGTCAAACGACTCGGTCAGTTTTGAATAAATTGAACGCTAACTCATTTTACTGTTAAAATATTTATCCACAAAGAAACCCAAGAAGTCTCATTCGGGTATACCTCCAAACCATTTAAAAGCATATAACAAACAATTGTAATGCATGTTTAATCGTTGCATTTAGTATTTTTAACCAATATTTAATAATGTTTACATATCGTTGACAAATAAGAGATAGTCTGCAAAATTCACAATAAACAAAATCAATGTGCGTTGTTTGTTTGACTTGAAAGAGTGAACTGAAAGATATCTTCAACAAAATGAGTGAATGGGGTTTTACGGCGTATTAACACATAGCCGGTTATTCCACGCCAACAGGAAGGAAGATTCCAGGCTCACTTTACATGTACAAAAATACATCAACAAATGAACATGCAGAATGAACTTAAAACATGGATACCTGCAGAACTGCCAAGTTTCTGCAAATTATATCGTATTACTCAACTGGTCGCTTTTAACGACACGAATGAGCAATTGTGATCCTATTCTTGTCATCAATCATATGGCTCCCTGGAAAATTCATCAAAAAAACTGTTTTTCTAATATATTTTACCTTGATTAAGAATATGAGTAATCAGACTGTGTTAACCAATAATATTGTCAACAGTAAACCCTACTACTGCGATATACATATCAAGTTACATCATAATAACATTATTCATAAAAGCACGCTTACAATATTTCTTACCTTGGGACAGTGTGACAACTGAAATGAATGGGTGCACTGTATACATGTAATATATCTTGGGAGTGGGTCAACATGTTTGTGCACTCTTTCTAGCAAAACTAGAATCAGTACAACAATTCTTACGTGTAAAAACTTACTGTTTATGTTGATATGAATCTTTAATTATAATTAAGCGTCTGTGAAACTAAGTCCAGAATACACATTTATTCTGGCTTAAATAGCCAACCAAGACAAAGTATCACAGAAAAAGTATGCAACATGAAATTTAATTGAGAAAGTATAATTAAACCAATTCATTGTAGCTGTTTGACATCTATATTGTACTTTTTAAGAAACACACTTTTACAAATAATAATTAATAATATTATACACTTAAACATATTTATAATAAAACAGAAAGAGAACATTGAAATCTGTATACTATAAGAACAATACTTAATTGGTTATAGCAATTTCTTTATTTGACCTATTAATGTCCAAGATGTCAAGTGGGCGGTTTATGCTAGCACAATAGAAGGGTATATATATATAAAAAGTATTTAAGGTAACGAATAACCTTAAGGTAGCAAAATATATCAAAGTGTATGAATTCTGGAAAACCTGCATAATTAAGTTTTTGATTGCACAGATACATGTAGGCTAAATGCTTTTAAAATCAAGCATAGTTTTCTGAGGATTTTATAAGTGCACAGATACATGTAGGCTAAATGCTTTTAAAATCAAACATAGTTTTCTGAGGATTTCATAAGTGAGTTCAGAAAAAAAATCAGACATTTCTGGTTTTTAACATTCATTAAGGAATTTCTTCTATAGTTCCTTACTTTCATTTAAAAAAAAATTGTATTAAATTAAATACATTTCAGCTTAAGTAAAAATGGACTGAATTGTGCAGAAGTGCATATTTTGTGCCATATCTATTTTTGTATAGCGGACTTGTACATTGTCTCTTGTAATTCTCTTGTAATATTGATTGTTTGGATATTTAGCGTCAATTTGAGGAGGGGGCTAACATAAGTTAACCTAATCACTGTTCCCTGGGGTGTGGGAGGTTAACCAGTATTCGATCACATCCCCCTCTCTGCAAGTAACTATTGACTTTTCCATTTGAATCAGCGGTGAGAGACATATGATGAGACTCAATGTCGTATATCAAACATCACAGAAAATGTGGCCAGGCGGTGATTCAAACCTACTGCCCCTGGATTGATAGTCAGATTAATTCTTATAAATGATAGCATAATATGTTGTATCATATTATTTGTTTTATAAACTGTATTATTTAATTATACTTATGATGTGACCTTAATATCTATATTAAAATCTAAATCTGGATATATTTAACTAGGTTTTTCAAATTGAAAACCTGGTTATTAGATTGGCGAAATCGGCAGGCGGGCGGGTGGATTGGCGGCATCAAGTTTTACGTTTCCGTTCAATAACTAGAGTATTTTTCATCGGAACTGAACCAAACTTACATAAAGTGTGTATCTCTATAAAATCTAGACCAAGTTCGATAATCAGCCAACACGGACCATTATCTTTAGAGTTATGGCCCTTTAATTAGTCAAAAATGCTCAAAATTACCGTTTCCGCTCAATAACTAGATTATCCTTTATCAGAACTGAAGCAAACTTACACAAAGTGTGAATCTCTGTATAATCTAGGCCAAGTTTGATAAACAGCTAATATGGACCATTATCTTCAGAGTTATGGCCCTTTAGTTAGTCAAAAATGCTAAAATTGATTGTTTCCGCAATCAAACTTATACAATTGTTCTAGCGGTAAAGTAAAAATAATCTTTTTCTATTGTTATTTTGATGACGATACTGAAAAAGTTGGATTGATGTATTGATATATATATTAAAATGAAACTCCATTAACATGCACATTTTTATCTTGAAAATGGTTTGGGGTGCCCTTGCTCAGTTGATAGCCATGAGGCAAAAAATATTATAAAAAATACAAAAGATTTATTAGAGAAATGTACAGGTCCGTTTAAATTTTTTACAACACAGCTGAATTTCTCATAATGTTTGATGCATTTTGTAATATATTTGTAGAATCAAACATTCTTTCTGTATATTTATTATTGTAATTGACATAATATTTTAGTTTGTATGTGAATCTGCTTAAATTTTTATGAAATATATGCAAATGAGAAATATATTACACTGATATTCAACCAATCCAAAAACTGAAAACACATGTATTATAAAATTTAAGAAATAGGTGATTCTTTTGTGTTTTCTGATTCTCAAATATAGTTAAATTTTACTAGAAAAATATAAAATGAACCAAGATATCTTTGATATTTTTTTAATGTTTTCTCCTGGCTTTCAATAAACACCATTAATTAACACACAAAAATTGTGTTTATAAACCATTTATAAACCATTCTAATTATAGATACCTTTAATAAATATAAACACACAAAAACAACCCCAATATAATAAAATTCATGAATTATTGCCACTATATCTTTTCTGTAAAAAGGGATACACCAAAATACATATTTAATATTTAGTAAGGTCCTACACCAAGCCAGCCACTATAGACTTTAGAGAGAAAGATCTCCTGAAGTCATTAGACAACATAATTTTCTGATACTACATCTGCTGTGTCAAATTATGTTTCATTTCTGTTTGATTTGTGTTTAAGAAATTGATGATATCAGTTGAGCATGTGTGACTTACTTCCTATCGGTGGACACTGGAAACAATACCACCACTTAAGCCTCAATGCAAAATGTTAAATTTTGATGTATTATTTTATGAATATGCATGTTTGTTTCCGAGTATAATCACATTCCATATTTCATAATGTGAATTACGGAAGTAATAATTTAGCCAAACAACCAGTGAATAGCACAGAAACAAGAGAAAAACTTTATTTCATGCTTTTTTAACAAAATGTTTTACAAATAAAAAAACAAAATTTGAATTGTATGCTTTTTGATTTTCTGCACCAATGTACATAAAATTCTGGCATGAAATAGAGTTATAGTTACAGAATAGCTAAAATGTTTGAAAAACATGGTTTTCGGTGAATTTCCACGTCTCTTGTTTACATTTGCAGGCTTTTAGAAAGTTCTACCATAGTTTCAGACTCACCACAGACACTCACCAAACAAGAAACAGATGCTAGGTGTCAGTGACCTACCTTTTAAGTAAGTATTTACAATATAAAAAGTGCTGAGAAGGGTTAAAAAAAATAAAAAATTTTCACTTTTAGTTCCTGTTATTTATAAATTCTTTTTACAATATGCAACCTTTTCAAATCTTATGCTTTGTATTTACATATTTGTTTAAATACATATTTTGTGAGCTTTTGTGATCGCCTTGTGTCCGTCGTCTGTCATTAACTTTTAGCTTCTAACAACTTCTCCTCTGAAACCACTGGGCCAATTTTGATATAACTTCACAGAAATGTTCTTTGGGTGATCCTCTACCAATTTTATTCAAGCCATCTTGATTCGTCAAAAAACCTGGCCGCAAGGGGGCGGGATAAGTTTACTATATTAGCTATAGTAAAAACTTAAAAAATCTTCTTGTCAGAAACCACTGGGTCAATTATGATATAACTTCACAGAAATGTTCCTTGGGTGACCTTCTACCAAGTTTGTTCAAGCCATCTTGATTCGTCAAAAAACATGTCTGCCAGGGGGCGGGGCAAGTTTAATTAGTAAAAACTTATCGTCTTGTCAGAAACTACTGTTTGATTTTAAAATAATTTCACAGAAATGTTCCTTGGAGGACCCTTCACCAAGTTTGTTCAAACCGAAGTGATTCGTCAAAAGACATGTTGGCCAGGGGTTGGGGTTTGTTTACTATATAAGCTTGAAAAATCTTCTTGTCAGAAACCACTGGATCGATTTTAAAACAATTTCGCAGAAATGTTCCTTGGGTGACCCTTTACCAAGTTTGTTCAAGCCGTCGTGATTTGTTAAAAATCATGATCGCCACAGTGAGGTGCTAGTTTACTATATAAGCAGCTATAGTAAAAAACTTCAAAAGCCTTCTTGTCAGAATCTACTGACCTGATTTCGATCAAATTTCACTGACATTTACCATGGGTGAACCTCTACCAAGACTAAGAAGAACCACCGTTCTTGGGCAAGTAACTGGAAACTTGTTTGTATAAATACGAAGATGCCACAGAATGGGAAAACATTAAATACGGGTATTTGTGAAAACAGTTATTTATAATATATAACCTAATGTTCAAAAGTAAAAGTATTCTTGAATATCAAAGGACAAAATGCAAATAAATGTTTTTTTTATGATTTGCAGCCTGACTTGAGATGTGACAGATTAATCAGCAGATGAGAACATTGATGATGATATGTATGCCTCCGACTACGAGCAAAATTTTGCAGTAACTGCTATATAATAAAAAAAATATATTGTAAGTTGCTTTTAAAGATCTATATATTGTAAACGGAAAAAGTTGATATGACATTAGGTCATCCTTAAAAACTGTATGTTTGCTATTGTTTTTCATATGGGTAGGTAGGTAGCTATTTTATTTTTTGCCAGATTTTGATTTTGCATAGTCATTTTAAAAAAATGACGAAATTAAATGCTTTGAGAATATTCCAAACAACACATGCCTGGTTTCAGTATAATCTGACTAGTTTGGATCAAACTGGAAATGACAATCTAGTGTCGGTATAATCTGACTAGTTTGGGTCAAACTTGGATTGAACAGTCTAGTGTCAGTATAAACAGGCTAGTTCAGGTCAAACTGGAAATGACAACCCAAGTGTCAGTATAATCTGACTAGTTTGGGTTCAACTGGAAATGACAAATGTCAGTATTAACAGACTAGTTTGGGTCAAACTGGGAATGATAAGCCTAGTGTCAGTATAAACAGACTAGTTTGGGTCGAACTGGGAATGACCACCCATATGACTTTTTCAGTATAATCTGACTAGTTTGGATCAAACTGGGATTGAACAGTCTAGTTTCAGTATAAACAGGCTAGTTTGGGTCAAACTTGGAATGACAAGCCTAGTGTCGGTATAAAAAGATTAGTTTGGGTCAAACTGGGAATGACAAGCCTAGTGTCAGTATTATGATTAGTTTTGGGTCAAACTGGGAATGACGTGTCTTATGTCAGTACAATGTGATAAGTTTTGGTTAAACTAGGAATGGGTGTTCTACTGTCAGTATAATGTGACTAGTTTGGGTAAATTGGGAATGATTGGTCTACTGTCAGTATAATGAGACTAGTTTGAGTTAAACTCGGAATGAGTGGTCTACTGTCAGTATAATGTGACTAGTTTGGGTAAAATTGGGAATGAGTGATCTACTGTCAGTATAATGTGACTTGTTTGGGTTAAACTAGGAATGAATGGTCTACTGTCAGTATAATGTGACTAGTTTGGGTGAAACTAGGAATGAGTGATCGAATGTCAGTATAATGTGACTAGTTTGGGTAAAATCGGGAATGAGTGATCGACTGTCAGTATAATGTGACTAGTTTGGGTGAAACTAGGAATGAGTGTTTTACTGTCAGTATAATGTGACTAGTTTGGGTAAAAATTGAGAATGAGTGATCGACTGTCAGTATAATGTGACTAGTTTGGGTTAAACTAGGAATGAGTGGTCTACTGTCAGTATAATGTGACAAGTTTGGGTTAAACTCGGTATGAGTGGTCTACTGTCAGTATAATGTGACTAGTTTGGGTTAAACTAGGAATGAGTGGTCTGCTGTCAGTATGTGCTTAGTTTGGGTTAAACTCAGAATGAGTGGTTAACTGTTAGTATAATGTGACTAATTTAGGTTGAACTAGGAATAAGTGATCTACTGTCAGTATAATGTGACTTTATTTGTTCAATCTAGAAGTGATCACACTAGTTCTAGTGTCAGAATATTGTGTCTAGTTGTTTTTTTAACAAATAATGTCAGTATAATTTGACTTGCTGGAGACGGGAAGGGGTCTGTAAGCCAAGCAACTACAAAACTGATATGATACAATAATGAAGACAAATACAGATACTTTTTATTTTCATGTCTTATCAAATACCATATTTCACAATGAATTTATATATTTTAGGTAGGATGCTGTTAACCCAAAAATTGAGGAATTGTCCTGTAAAGAAATTAAATTTGGGATGAAGACCGCTGTCGATACCGGTGGAGGTGAAAATGTTGATATTCAGGAAGATGTTAAGACTGGAATAGATCCTGTGAAATCAGAGAAAGATTGTGAAAGAATGACAGATGATGCTCTATTACACAAATAAACAATTCGCAAAGATTCATGTGACCCGGTGTGGGAGCAGAGTTATGTTTATTACACCACAACTTGCAAGATATTACATTAGAACACAGTTTTGTCTATTGCAATTCAGCTTGCAACACACCGTATTTCAACACTGTTTTGTATATTGCAATTCAGCTTGCAACACACCGTATTTCAACACTGTTTTGTATATTGCAATTCAACTTGAAGCACATTGTATTACAACACAGTTTTGCCTATTGCAGTGCAGCTTGCAACATATTGTATTACAACACAGTTTTGTCTATTGCAATACAGCATGCAACATGTTGCATTACAACACAGTTTTGTCTATTTCAATAAGCTTGCAACACATTGCATTACTGGTTTTGTCTATTGCAATACAGCTTGTAATATGTTGCTTTTATCTATTGCAATACAGCTTACAACAGGTTGTATTACAACACAGATTTGTCTATTGCAATACAGCATGCAATAGGTTGCATTACTACACAGTTTTGTCTATTGCAATAAGCTTGCAACACATTGCATTACTAGTTTTGTTTATTGCAGTACAGCTTGCAACATGTTACTTAAAATCACAGTTTTGTCTATTGCAATACAGCTTGTAACAGGTTGTATTACAGCACAGATTTGTCTATTGCAATACAGCATGCAACAGGTTGCATTACTACACAGTTTTGTCTATTGCGATACAGCATGAAACACATTGCATTACATCACAGTTTTGTCTATTGCAATACAGATTGCAACACATTTCATTATATCACAGTTTTGTCTATTGCAATACAGCTTGCAAATGATTGTATTGCAACACAGTTTTGTTTATTGCAATACAGCTAGCAAATTATTGTATTACAACACAGTTTTGTCTATTGCAATACAACATACAATAGGTTGCATTACAACACAATTTTGTCTATTGCAATACAGCATGCAACATGCATTACAACACAGTTTTGTCTATTGCAATACCGTTAGCAACATAAAACATTACATCACCGTTTTGTCTATTGTAATACAGCTTGCAACATATTGTTTTACATTACAGTTTTGTTTATTGAAATACAGCTTGCAACGTATTGTATTACAACACAGTCTTGTCTGTTGCAATACAGCATACAACATGCATTACATCACAGTTTAATCTATTGCAATACAGCTGGCATCATATTGCATTACATGACAGTTGTGTCTTTTGCAATACAGCTTGCAACATATTGTATTACAACACAGTTGTGTAATTGCAATACAGCTTGCAACAGGTTGCATTACATCACATTGACGGTTTTGTATATTGCAATACAGCTGGCATCATATTGCATTACATGACAGTTGTGTCTATTGCAATACAGCTTGCAATATATTGTATTACAACACAGTTGTGTTTATTGCAATACAGCTTGCAACAGGTTGCATTACATCACATTGACGGTTTTGTATATTGCAATACAGCTTGCAACAGATTGTATTTCAACACAGTTTTGTTTATTGCAACACAGCTTGCAACATATTGTATTTTAATTATTGGCCGTGACATAAAATTATTTATCATTGACTGTGATGTAAAATTATTGATCCTGATGTAGGATTGATGATCATAGGCTGTATTGTGGGACTATTGATGATTGATCTGATGTAGAATTATTGATCATTGACCGTGAAGTAGAATTATTGATTCTGATATGTGATTATTTATCACTGACCGCGACGTGGGATTATTGATCTGGATGTAAGATTATTTACCACTGACTGCGACGTTGGATTATTGATCCTGATATGTGACTGCGACGTGGGATTATTTATCCTGATGTAGGATTATTTACCACTGACCGCGATGTGGGACTGTTGATCCTGATATGGTATTATTTACCACTGACCGCGACGTGGGACTATTGATCCTGATATGTGATTATTTACCACTGACTGCGACCTGGAATTATTGATCCGGATGAAGGATTATTTACCACTGACCGCGACGTTGGATTATCGATCCTGATATGTATTTATTTACCACTGACCGCGACATGGAGTTATTGATCGTGATGTAGGATTATTCACCACTGACCACGACGTGGGATTATTGATGCTGATATGTGTTTATTGACCACTGACAGCGGCGTGGGATTATTGATGCTGATATGTGTTTATTGACCACTGACAGCGGCGTGGGATTATTGATCCTGATGTAGGATTATTGACCACTGACCGCGACGTGGGATTATTGATCCTGATAAGTGATTATTGACCACTGACAGCAGCGTGGGATTATTAATCCTGATATTTGATTATTAACCACTGACCGCGACGTGGGAAAATTGATCCTGATGTGTGATTATTTACCACTGACCATGACGTGGGATTATTGATCCTGATATGTGATTATTTTCCGCTGACCGTGACGTGGGATTATTGATCCTGATATAAGATTATTAACCATCGACTGCGACGTGGGATAATTGATCCTGATGTAGGATTATTTACCACTGACCGCAATGTAGAATTATTGATCCTGATGTGTGATTATTACCAGGATCAATAATCCCACGTCGCGGTCGGTGGTTAATAATCACATACCAGGATCAATAATCCCACGTCGCGGTCGGTGGTTAATAATCACATACATGTACCAGGATCAATAATCCCACGTCGAGGTTGGTGGTTAATAAGCACATACCAGGATCAATAATCCTACGTCGCATTCAGTGGTTAATAAGCACATACCAGGATCAATAATCCGACGTGTTGATCGGTGGTTAATAAGCACACACCAGGATCAATGATCCCACGTCGGTGGTAAATAATCACATATCAGGATCAATAATCCCACGTCGCGGTCAGTGGTAAATAATCCTATACCAGGATCAATAATCCCACGTAGCGGTCAGTGGTTAATAATCACATATCAGAATCAATAATCCCACATCGCGGTGAGTGGTAAATAATCACATAACAGGATCAATAATCCCACGTCGCGGTCGGTGGTTAATAATCACATACCATGATCAATAATCCCACTTTGCGGTTGGTGGTTAATAATCACATATCCGGATCAATAATTCCACGTCGCGGTCGGTGGTTAATAATCACATATCCGGATCAATAATCCCACGTCGCGGTCGGTGGTTAATAATCACATATCCGGATCAATAATCCCACGTCGCGGTCGGTGGTTAATAATCACATATCAGGACCATGGGTACCATGGAGACCATCATACCATGGATTTACATATTTAGTGTCCAAAAATACGATTTTCTTGTTAACCTATCGTTTTCTTAAATAAAGGGGATGTCAATTTTTTGATACTTTGATATTTTTCCCCGTGGAATATTCCAGTATATTTATTTTTCATGCATTTAAAGGGCAACATATATTAAAGGGGCATGATAATCAAAACAATAGATATGTTATTGCAAGAAATGAATAATAGGACAAATGTGTTTTTAGCGAGACCTTTAACAGGACCTGTTCCAACGTTTGCGGTTCAATAACAACATAACAAATTATAAACTTTAGGAATGAATGCTATTTTTTTGAGATTTCATGAGATATGAATGTATGTACAAAGTAAGTGAACTCATTTATGCATGCACATATATGTAAACTGTGCTTGTCATGTTTAATTCCAAATCTCACAAAGGTTCAATCAAATAAAGATCATTTCTTATATTTATATTAGTAATTCATTCGATTAACGTGTCCTTTTTAATATTTATCTGGACGGATACAGAGGTGCTGTTCGTATCATTAACACATTTCTTGCATAATATCAATTGCTTCATGACGACAAAACTGTTGATAAGTATGCTGTTTTTTTATATCATTATCAAGCTCAAATTTCAAACAATTTTGACTTTATAAAAAATAATGCATGGATCTAAAAATGACCATTCATGCTTTCATTTGGGAAATGAATTATATTATTCTATGAAGGAGTAACAAAAGAAATATTCTATTAAAAAATAACGAGAATGTAACATTGCATAAGTTTAGTTTGTGTTGTTTATTATGCTGGATATATACTCTGATAGCACTATCTCCAAAATTATTTTGAGATTATTTAACACAATGAATATAAACCTTTAAAACGTTATGAAAAATATAAATATTAAGACTTATTTTGCATGAATTTTGGATATCATGCATGACGTCAGACATAACTATGACATGTATATATGTACAATCTTAGCGATCGTTAAATACGTCAACGTCTATAAGTAGTTGATGATAACTCAATACAAATAATTCATATGGTATTTATAGTTAAAGAGTAACCAAAATGCTAGTTGTTTTTTTTATATTATTTGAATAAAATTGATTAGAAGTTTATAAAAATGGTTTTGTTTTAATGAAATTTGCGCTTGTTCATCGGTAAATCACGGAAACAGTAACGCACATTAAACCTCTCACGGAAATACACGAAATAATTAACGGAGTTACCCGAACGATGTTACCGATGACGTCATACCATAACGCGATCTAATTCAAGATGGCTGCAATGGACGAAAACGTTTCACGAGAGAATTATTTTAATGAGGATTCCGACGTTAGTGACATTTTACCGGACTCAAGCAATGATTAAGTACAGCAAACCCTAGATTATGGCATCTAACCATACCAGTTTGAACCGGTGGTACTCGATGGAGAAACAGATTATTTACAATAATAATTAAGGACTACCTGTAATCAGTGAAACAGATTATTTACAATAACAATTAAGGACTACCAGTAATCGCAATCTAAAACAAACATTGATTTATTACCGTGTCAATTATCACAGTCAGCACGCATAATTTTTCAAAAATATAAAAATAGACCGTTGTATATTTTCGGAAAATAGAGTTAACCTCGATATTTCTGGGAAATGCCATGACCTCGCATGATTACTGGTATGGGTATTTACGATTGGACGCTATTTTTAAATGTAACCTATTGTGTCATGCATAGTTTACATTTGTTACTGTGCTATATTGCAACCGGTTTTGGTGCGCACTGGCGGATTAAATTAAGAAAACCAATTTGAATTGATAAAGCATAAATTATTTTTGCATTAAAGTTACACTTTAATGGTATTTTTAAAAGGATCCCTTGGAATGAATGAACTGAGTTTTACGGCACGTCGACACATATATAGGTAATTTTGCGCGCGCAAAGAATAATGAACCTGATGATGAGAAAAATACTTTAAATCAAATTAAAGACGTATAAAATAATGTAAGTATTGATGGCTAGGTAGTACTGCATGGCTTTGGACCGAGTATAATACGTAAATGGGGGATTATGAGAAAGTTTTGAGTTTTAATAGAGAATCGGGGCGCAGTTTGGTGGGTGCCATTGATTTTTTGTTTATCGGGCGTTGAAACAAAATTCGGGAGTACAGTGCCGCTTATGGTTGGGGATTAATAATTATGCACTAGTTATATATACAATTGTGGACATTGTGATTTTGACATTATAAGGTGATTCAATCTGGTAATTTCTTAGTTAAAATACGAATTAATCAAATCATCTGCCATACAATTATAAAGCAAAGCAATCGAACAAAACATATTTCATCATTATATTCGGATCAAACGACAAAGCAGCTCAACGAATCTTTTTTGTATATAATATATTATCATGTGTATACAAAACCACTTTTACACATTACACTTAATGTATATATATATAAATATATAATTAAACTAAACTTACCCGAGCACTTAATTAAAGAAAAAACATGGTATATTTATTACAATATTCCTCATCAATTGAAACATTCTATGTCACGCTTTAACAACTGAATAAATCCAAATACTATATTCACCTAATACGCTATTTAAAATAGATAACTGCAAAAGCTTCAACCTGCATTGTATCCGGTGTATAACAACGCCCCGCTCGATATGTTTTGCGCGACAGTAACTTAGGTATTTTAAACCCTCTATTTTGCATACATTTTCAAACAAAAGTTATCAGTGTAAGAGTACCATTCTTTCTTTGCTCTATTGTCTTGTCTACTGTTACAAATACGCCATGTCTGACGTATCTCACACAGTTTCTTCGCATTTATACGACTAGAATCTGTGCATTCGTCGCCTATATGTTTGGCTTGCTTTCAATGACAACGGCCTAGTATATGTACGACACTATCTTATAAAAGAGTAAGATAAATCTATATCATTTGTCGCTCAATTAATATTTGAAATTCAGCATTTATATATTTCAACATGATTAATGTGATTGATGTCGACACGTGTAATTATTTAGTAAATATCTTGTTTATGTGCACATACAAATGTTTATAGTTTTACTTCCCTCTTCTCATTTCATAATTCTGAATTTTTCTTCAGTTTACACAAACTGTTATTAATGCACTGGACTATGATTTATTTTTATTTTTGGCGTTAATAATTCATTCTAATGTGGTCTCTCTATATTATGATGTGGTATGTTATCATTCTTATGTTGGTCAATGTCATTCTAAAATATAAGCCGACTATGACCATACCCGTTATCTAGAAGAATGCACAAGTCACACGCGTGGTAAACTATAAGTCGGCTATAGATTATATAGAGATGGTTTAACATATTAACTTTTGAATGAGTGGAGCGTAGCAGATCGAAACATCTCTATAAAATCGATAAGGCTTATGCCGTGGTAATTTAATTTACACAGTCTAAGAATCAACGCCTACTTGGCAGTACTCTTACGCAGTTGTATATAAAAACTACACAAACATTGTTTATACAATCATGTACCAGAAAGTGCAATGTCTCGTTTAATTGCCAAATTGAGCTCTGCAGTTTTTTTTCTTTTAATTAGATCTATCTGTACTTTTTTTCAACACCTGGAAAGAAAATTACGTTGTTTTTTTTTTCTTTCTGTGAATTTACAAATCAACAGTCGCTTTCTCGGAAAACATAAACTAGACTGTTCTTTTGAAACTGAAAACGAACTCAAAAGGTCAATATGTGTGTGCGTGCTTGCAAGAATTTTCGGAAAACAAAAACGAAAGTAGGTTTTTAGAAACGTAAAAATAAATAGAATGCTCCGCCTGCTTGAGGTACTATATGTTATTATTATAATAATAATAATAATAATAATAATAATAATAATAATAATAATAATAGTATAATAATAATAATAATAATAATAATTCATTGATGAATTTACATGCACCCCTTCCCTTGATTTATAAGAACTATTTATAACCCCTGCTCACAGTGCCAATTTGTTCCAAAGGAGAAGAGCTCAAAATAATTGATTGGTTAGAAATAAATGGAGTATTTGAGCAAACAAACATACAAGTGTTCAAAAAATGGAATGTCACAGAATTTTCCGAAAATGTATCTCTGTCCTTGTTCATTTTTTAAAGCAAACACTTTTTGATTTGTTGGTTATTGCATTCTTTAAAAACTTATATCTTGATACATACCTTAAAAAATGTATCTCTGTCCGTGTACATTTTTTAAAGCAAACACTTTTTGATTTGTTGGTTATTGCATTCTTTAAAAACTCATCTCTTTATACATACCCTAACTCTTCTGTTTCGTTTCATTAATATTGTAATGCTAACGAGAGGCCTGTGCAAACTGTAACTAAATAGGGCGGCAGTTGTATGCTTATCAAGTAATATAAGATAACTCTATTGTCCTTTATATGAAATATGAATAAACATTAATTCAATTAAACATTCTCGCTATATGCTTGGATATCGGTAAAGATCAGCTTGTACCGTTTTGTCAGAGCCGATGTTCCAGTATATAGTGACATTAACTGTATTTACAATAATGCAAAATCGAAAGAACAAACTAATAAATGCTTTGATGTTTTCGTTTCGAAATAAGAGAAAAAATAAAATAGTTAAAAAAGCTGATTTATCAAAATTTTATTTAGCTAATATGAAATGTGAAACACATACGTACGTATTACTAACTACGATTTTCTTACAACCTGAACGAGTAAACATACACAAGCAGGTGTAAATACTTTTATTTAAATAGGCCAATTATGTGTAAAATGTTTGCACTTATGCAAGTCAAAACGAACAACAAACAACTGTCTTCTTTCGAGATATAAATTTAATTATCCTATGACATTATGTTTTGTTAAAAATGTTCAAATTATACTTGTGCGGTTTGAAACGGGATGACCCGACCCCTGCAGACTACATTACGGGGTCATAAACGGGCCACCTTGCGGTTAAAAAATTTAATCGTCTGCACATTCTTGTGTAAATCGAAATAACATTTTCAATATATAACCCAAACTAGACAAATTTAGAAGTAAATTGAGAAAGTTTAAGTAAAGAAATTATGACTCCTACTAAGCAGATATATTGTATTTATTCAACATATATCGTCAGAGCTCTATCTCTTTCATATTATGTTTAAGATATATTTGCCATAATTATAACCATTTTACCCGAGTGGATAAACAATAACACGTAATTTAATATCATTTGTTTTTAAAGAATTTCACCTCTTTAGGAATGTACAAACAGATCATTGTTTAAAGGTTTCACGAGTTAATCATTGATCTAACAAAGATTGGCTGAAAAAAAAAGTTTGTATTATATCTTATAGAGTGATTTCTCAAAAGAATTATACCTGATCAGATAATATTGATTATGCTGTAACTGTTGCAAAACTGAATTGAAATTCTGCATATTTAGAAATTCATTTAAGGACTGCGCGATCATATCCAGTAGGGGGACAAGCTGTTCGAACCCCCATCTCCCTATAATTCCAAATATATTTTAAAACGGGCCCACTTTCAATCAATATTGTGAACAATACATACTTTTATTCCAGACCGAGTTTCACAAAATAACTTAAATCAACTTTTTTGAATGGTGAAATTTTGAAACGTTTTAAATTATTGATAAAAAATTATCATTTTATGGATGATTTGCGTCAACTTTGGGTTCGTTTGTATCGAAATTAAAACTATTAAGAATAATCGATTTGTTATAATTCTTTTTGTGAAACGCACTCCTGTTATCTAGAATCCCCTGATTAAAAAGCATGTATCTGTCTTTGGATTTCTGATCATTCAAGGGCACCCGTCATTGATAAAAAAGGAGTTTCTCTAAAATTTATCTCACCTATAGTTTGCAATGACCCAAATAGGGCATCACATAAAATGAAGAGCATGGGCATGTAAACTATACTCCACAAAATAACTTAAGGGCCTCTTATCACTCGGGTGTATACTGTATGAAGCCTCCTGTATCCATATATACATTTTCAGAAAGACATTGAACCACATAAGAATGATAACGAACCAAGTCATAATGAAAAGTGACCACATCAGAATAATAATGAACCACATAAAAATGATACCAAACGAAACCATAATGAAAAGTAACCACATCAGAATGACAATCAAACACATAAGAATGATAACGAACCACATAAATGATTTAAAGTGACAGCATCAAAATGACATTGAACCACATTAGAATGTAAACGAACCACACCAAAACAAAACATTTTAAGAATGATAACGAATCACAACAAAATGTAAAGCGACCACACCAGAATGATATTGAACCACATCATTATATAAAGCGACCACATCAGAATGACATTGAAACACATACGAATGGTAACGAAACACGCCACAATATAGATTGACAATATCAGAATGACATTGAACCGCATACGAATGATAACGAATCACAACATAATGTAAAGCGACCACATCAGAATGACATTGAAACACATACGAATGGTAACGAAACATGCCACAATATAGATTGACAACATCAGAATGACATTGAACCGCATACGAATGATAACGAATCACAACATAATGTAAAGCGACCACATCAGGACGATATTGAACCACATCATTATGTAAAGCGAACACATCAATGTGACATTGAAACACATAAGAATGATAACATACCACATCATAATATAGGGAGACCACATCAGAATAAAAATGAACAACATTTAAAGAATGATAACGAATCACACCATTATGTAAAGTTACCACGTCAGAATGACATTGAAACACATAAGAATAATAACGAACCACATCATAATATAGAGAGACCACATCAGATGGAATTGAACAACATTTTAAGAACGATAACGAATCACACCATATGTAAATCTATCACATCGTAATGACATTGAAACACATAAAAAAGATAACGAACCAAACCACAATGTATATTGACTACATCAGAATGACATTGAAACACGCATGATAACGAACCACACCACAATGTAATTGACTACATCAGAATGATATTGAACCACATAAGAATGATTACGAACCACACTATAATGTAAAGCTGACCACATCAGAATGACATTGAAACACAAAAGAATGATAACGAACCACATCATGATATAAAGTTACCATGGCAGAATGTCATTGAAACACATACGAATTATAACGAACCACACCATAATGTAAAGCGACCACATCAGAATGACATTGAAACACATAGGAATGATAACGAACCACACCATAGTGTTAAGTGACCACGTCAGAATGACATTGAAACACATCAGAATGATAACAAACCACATCATAATGTAAGTTATATTATTATATGCTTATGACTATGACTAAGCTGTCTAACTTCCACCACTACTAGCATCTGACTACAACACTATACATGTCAATATACATTTAGAACGTGTAAAATTTCGAATTCCACATCAAATGACATTGAAACAAATAAGATTAATAACGAACCCCATTATGATATAAAGTGACTACCTCAGAATGACATAGAACCGCATAAGAATGATAACGAACCTCACCAGAATGTAAAGCGACCACATCAGAATGACATTGAACCACATTTTAAGAATGATAACGAATCACACCATTATAGTAAAGCTTACCACATCATAATGACATTGAAACACCTAAGAATGATAACGACCCACATCACAATGTAAATTGACTACATCAGAATGACATTGAACCACATAAGAATGATAATGAACCACACAATAATGTAAATGACCACATCAGAATGACTTTGAACCATATCAAAATGATAACGAACCACACAATAATGTAAAGTGACCACATCAGAATGACATTGAAACACATAAGAATAATAACGAACAACACAATAATGTAAAGCTAACACATCAGAATGATATTGATCCACATAAGAATGATAACGAACCACACACAAATGTAAAGCGACCACATCAGAATGACATTGAACCACATAAGAATGACTAACGAACCACACAATAATGTCAAGCGAACACATCGAATTCATGTGGGACTATTTCAGACATCCTACTGGCTTATCGAGAGCAGTTATCCCCCTTGATATCGGCGGTTTTTATTATTTACCTGGCTAAACCGTGATATTTGGTTTACATATAAACATATAGGAGAAATTTGACTTTATCGTTATAACTTTTTCATTATTAATTGCCGACCTATTACAATGTCTAGCCATTAAGTTAAACATGTAACCTTTATTATAAGATAAAAATTAAAATAAGTTTATTTCTTCTTGCTTCCTTTTTTAATTTTATAACAGCATATATACTCCTTATATGTTCTATATAAAAATTACTCAAAACACGTGTTCGGCCCTTTTAATGTCTTATAAACCTTAGTTGTATTTTTTTGCTAACCTATTACAACGTATACGTTTATTGCAAATCAAATTCTCTTTACGATGATATTTAGATATAGGAAATATAATAATTGCATCTTGCTTCCATTTTGATTTGAAAATGAGACAAAATGTAATTCTGATTTATTTTCTGTTTGTTCAATAGAGCGTACTATTGTACCCAATACAGCATATCACTGTACCAAATTAAATACAGCATGTATGACGCTATATCAGCCGGCAGAAGTTGGTTAGTCCCGACATGTTCATATGCACATGGTGATATTGCAAGTTATGTGTAGTTTTAAAGGTACTGAGACTACTTCATTTAATTTAGGTTATTCGTTCTGAAATTAGATATTTTAACTGCAAACATGTTTCATTTTGTGTATTTTTATGTTTGTTTTATAGTCATCGCATTGATATCGTGTAATCAGAGACATAATAAGATGTATTATGTCCCTGGTGTAATTTACTCAATACAAGTTAGTTATGATAAACCAATATCAAATGTTTATAAATATTACACTTTATTGAATTTAAACGTTTTCCTAAGATCAGTAAAGTAATATGTAAATTTAATAGTCATGTACAACAACAAAAAACAGAGCCCTTTTCCCCCCGCCTGTCTGTTTTTCAAATCTCAAACAATGGAATAGGCCAGTGTTTATTTATGATATTACCCCTGCCCGGAGGCAAAACTTTTATTGGGGGTAATAATATAATTTGCTAGGATGTATTATAGTAATAATATTTCAACACAAGTTTGTTACTTTTTTTTTAAAATTAAATTGATATAACATAGATATTCAGATAAATTGATAACAAATTCAAATTTTATAAACAAATAATAGAACGGGAGGAAACATGTTAGCGGTTTTCAAAATTGTGTTTTCTCAATTATGCGATGGCTTTATTAATGAAATGTATCGGCGATAATTCTTTAAACAACTTAATATTTTAACTTACGTGCAGTTTAAAGTTTAACTTTTCAAAAATAGATCCTCTCGTATATTGAAGTGGTATGCGAAAGTATAATCTGTTGTAACAACATAATTTTATGATATTATAATGGCACCTGGAAAATCCGGCTTCATTCCAAAACGACTATGGAGAATCCGGCCCCAAGATTATCCGGCCCCTGGAGAATCCGGCCCCATTTAGCATGGTCCATCCGGCCCCACATTTTTATTTTTTTATAGGATATAGGTTATTTATCATAAACAATACATACATAAAATGTATATGATTACATTAAAATATTTATGAAATACACATAAACATGGTAAACTTGATCATTTGTGTTGCACATTGTACAAACAAATCAATAGTTTGTTCATACTTCACAATTATTGAAACTGTGGAAATGTAACGTTGGAAAGCAATTTGCTTTTGATTTTGTAAGATATTTTGCAACAAAAACAACAACATTTACTTTTATTACACAAAGGTAACAAATTGATTCATTTTGTTTAACATATATGTTGGTATTTATCCAGGGGATAAATATCCACCATTTTCAACATACTATAGATGATGGCAGATCCATACTTTTTTGATTATGCATGTGTAAATTAAGAAAAGTTGTATTAAATCTACGTTGATAATGATACATATATATTTTTCAACGTACAACACTTATTGAATAACGTATGATTATACAAACACTACAAATATGTGCACAGCAAGGTTAAGTAGTGTCTCATGGCATTTTGAATCGTTAACATTATATACCTAAATCACGTGACTGTCTGCTGAACATTGAAATAAATGTCTATTAAACAGAGAGCTATTATGACACTACACGATATGGAAAAATACCCGATATTTTTTCTATCATATTAACAGAAAGACGAAATTCAAATACGATTGACAATTTTGTCTCAGATTACCACAAATATACAAAATAAAATGCACTTCAATCATTAAAAAATATCTTTCAAAACTAAAGACGCATTTAAAGGTTTGCATAAATACATGCTATTTTACAAACCACCCTAACTCAAGATGACACACTCAATAGATATTAACAGGATTCAATGGTGACATTATATCCAATTACAATACAGTTGTATTGAATGAACGCAAAATCCTTTATATCAGGAATATTTGGTCCCGTTAAGTTGTTGACGTTGCTATTCACTAAAATTAATTGCATACTACCATGTTACAGTTTACTGATAATAGGCGATCCATTTTTTTCTTGTCTTCTTTCAAGTATTTGTAATGATTAATGAAAAACTTATAACCGATTACAGAGAGAGAGAGAGAGAGAGAGAGAGAGAGGTGAATATATATATTAATAGTATTTATATATTAGTTTTAATATAGTTTTTGTGTTGATTTTTTCCTGTATTTATCTTTTTAAAAGTATCGTCTTTAGAGATAGAACGAGGGAAAGAGATGTATATAATGATATTCATTGTTTATGATTATATTAATTAAAAATTATTAAATTGAATTATAAATCATACATATTTAATTCCCAAAAATAGCTAATTTTCATTAAGTCATTGGTCATTAAATGCACTATATAATTCCCGTTATGAGTAATATTTCAATAACAATCCTGCAGTAATTAATATGTGTGTTTCAAACTATCTAATAACTTTCCAATATTTCATTAGAAATACCAAATAATAAATAATATTATTTTTAAAATAAATGTAGGACCGGAATTCCCATGCTAAATAGGGCCGGATATTCCAAGAACGTTTCATCCAGGGGCTGGATTAATAAGGGGGCAGGATTTACATGGGGCCGGATATTCCATAACTCATTATAACACTTGGTTCTTAAAAGAAGTTTAAGTGTTATAAAAGAATTATGGTAAAATACCATTTTAAGCTTTATTGAAAACATATGCGCTAATATACAAATGTCTGTTAAAAAAAAAAATATATATATAACCGTAATAATCTGACTATCAACCCTCGGGTCGTCAGTTCGAATCCCCGCCCGGCACCAGTCTTTCTGATTAGTGGAGCGCGTGGCCCAGTAATAGAGCACCGAACCATGATCGGAGGGTCGTGGATTCGATCTTCCGCTACGGCTATGTGTGGTGTCCTTGAGCAAGACAGCTTTTCCGCATATGCTTAGTACTGGTCATACCCATGAAGACTTCGAACGTGATTTGCCTAAGTTGTAAGAACCTGTTTCACAATCGAAGAGAAATAAAAAGTTTAAAAATAAAGTCTCTGTGATGGTTGATTTACGACATTATGTCTCATTGTCATCTGTCTAATTAACCGTAATAATTTTATTTATTTATAGTAACACAAAATAATCAATCTTTATCTGTTGATTGATAATAAAATAAACTATATCAAATTATATTGAAATTTGTACTTAAAATTATTAATCTATGTTATATTTTACACTTTAAATTTAATCAAATAATTTTAGCGTTTGTCACATTCAATAATTTCTTTTTTTATACTACACAATCAATATCACCAAAACGTGCTTATCAAAAGAAGGACATAATATATAAGATCCTGTCAAATTGTACCCGAGGGCATATATAACACGTTACACCTACTTAATTTTAGTGTCGGAGCGGAACGATACCTGTATGTTTTATCCAGGTCTAAGGGAAGTAATTGGATTCATCTCCAATATCACCAAACTCAGCAGGGGCAATTATCGCATAACTCTTGGGAAATGTCTGAAATAGTCCAGTATGTGATATTGATCCACATAAGAATGATAACGAACCACACACTAATGTAAAGCGACCACATCAGAATGACATTGAACCACATAAAAATGATAACGACCTACATCATAATGTAAAGTGACCATATCAGAATGACATTGAACCACATCAGAATGATAACAAACCACACCAGAATGTAAAGCAACTACACCAGAATGACTTTGAACCACACCCAAATGATAACGAACCACACAATGATGTAAAGTGACTATATCAAAATGACGTTGAACCACATAAGAATAATAACGAACCACATCATAATGTAAAATGACCACATCAGAATGACATTGAACCACCTAAGAATGATAATGAACCACACAATAATGTAAAGCGACAACACCAGAATGACTTCGAACCACATCTGAATGATAACGAACCACAAAATAATGTAAAGCGACTACACAAGAATGACTTTGAACCACACCCGAATAATGAGGAACCACACAATAATGTAAAGCGACCACATCACCACATCAGAATGACTTTGAACCACATCTGAATGATAACGAACCACACAATAATGTAAAGTGACCACATCAGAATGACATTGAACCACATGAGAATGAAAACAAACCACACAATAATTTAAAGCGACCACACCAGAATGACTTTAAACCACACTGAAATAATAACGAACCACACAATAATGTAAAGCGACTACACCAGAATGACTTTGAACCACATCTGAATGATAACGAACAACACAATAATGTAAAGTGACCACATCAGAATGACATTGAACCCGTGAGAATGATAACGAACCACACAATAATGTAAAGCGACCACACCAGAATGACTTTGAACCACAAAAGAATGATAACATACCACATAATTATGCAAAGCGATCACATCAGAACGACTTTGAATTACATCCGAATGATAACCAACAACACAATAATGTAAAGCGACCACATCAGAATGACATTGAACCTCATAAGAATGATAACGAACCACACAATAATGTAAAGCGACCACATCATAGAATGATATTGTTCCACATAAGAATGATAACAAACCACACAATAATGTAAAGCGACCACATCAGAATGACATGGAACCACATAAGATGATAACGAACCACACAATAATGTAAAGCGATCACACCAGATTGACTTTGAACCGCATCCAAATGATAACGAACCGCAAAATAATATAAAGCAACCACATAAGAATGATAACGAACAACACAATATTGTAATTCGACCACACAAGAATGACTTTGAACCCGTCCCACTGATATCGAACCACATCATAATGTAAAGTGACCAAATCAGGAAAACATTGATTCACTGAAGAATGATAATGAACTGTAATCATAAAGTGACCTTACCAGAACCACGTAAGAATGTTAACGAACCATCATAATGTAGAGTGACCTGTTCAGAATGACTTTGAACCACCTTAACATCTATTACAAATGGTCTTAAATATTTAAAGTATTCATAGCGCCAAACATAAATCTGGACCGGTGACACTCTAATCTAATCTGACCTCAAAAAAATAAAAATGAATCATTAAAGTCATGTTTTACGTTCCATAATTAGGTGGTTTTACTTTTGCGTTCCATAATAAGGTGGTGTTCATTTTCGCCTTCATAGAACTAAAGAACACAGGGACATGTGCTGGGGCGATATCACCTCAACGTCTTATACAAATGGTCTTGATAGCGCCAAACAAAAATTAGGACCGGTGATAATCCGAAAAATGTTCGTATTATCCAACCTAAGCTTCGGGCAAATACATCCTATTATTTAAGTGCTCTGTGCGTATTTATATATGTATATGTTCAAAAGAGACCATTGAACTATTCCGAGCCGCCGACACACTCATTCTATATCGCTGCTACAATTAAACACTAGACAAAGTTACAGTTGTAAACAAATCATACTACGCGAACCATTGCCATAAATAGATCCACAAAATCTATTCAAAATGATATTAAGTAACACACATAATCGAATTTACTGATTATATTGACTGAGACACTTTTCACATGAATGTTTGTGAAAATTGTATTTGTATTTGATGATAAACTACATATGATTTATGTCAATACAATTATATTCTGTTTCGTTCTGTTCTAGTATATACCGAGTATACTTAAGTATATGTGTGCGCATGTATCGACAAAGACGCAGATAGCGTGACAAAATGTTGGCTCGTTCTTATAAATAGCTACCATTAAAAACATAAGTAAACATGTTGAGAACGACCTTGAACGATTTAAAGTTTGGAGTATGTAACCAAAACCGGAAAATATCGTTCGTCGGATTACTAAGACATTACCTTGTATGATATAATGGGTTATCGTTATGTCAGCTATGTTTGTATGACGTGTAGTTTAATCTAAGTTAAGAAATATCGTACAGAAAAGTAAATTTGTTTATCAAGACGTTACCTGGTACAATATATTTGTTTACAGTTGGTGCAGCTATTTTTGTAAGAAGTACATTTGAGGAAAACTTGTTTATCGACTTTGTACATTGTTCAGATTTCAGAGAAGTAATTTCCATTTACAGAAAGTCGCAAATTCGTAGAATTTCGCAAAACGAGGGCTCAAAAGTTTACAAGTATCCTTGTATGTCTGTGTTATCACGCTGTAATTGCATGCTCATGTTTTTATCGCGTTTTTGAATACAGTGCAAGTGGACTTACACAACGTCTCCGAAACTTCACTGCTATATGTAAATAATCAATGCAATTGTAATTTGTTATAATGCGCAAACCAAAACATTCAATATAGATATTAAGTGAGGTGTAGCGGATTTTTTGTGCAATAGGAGAGCTCGCATTGTTACTAATTCATTGAAAATTGTGCATGTAATTTGACCCGCATATATTATGACAATAATAACAATTATATACATGCACAGGTGTTTATCCATTTCTTTCGTAAAATAATCATGCCCCGACCAATTGCAGTTTTGATTTATTGTTCAAGTTTATGCAAAGTCCTCCTTGGTCATTGGTCGAGTGTGGAGCGCGTGGTCACGTGGCAGAGTATCAAACCCAGGATCGGAGATAGATCCTCTTATTCGGCTTTGTGTGGTGCCCTAGAGCACGTTCCGCATATGCTTAGAACTGGTTCTAACATGGAAGACTTCGAGCATGATTTGTATTAATTGAAATAACTTGTTTTATAATCGAAGTAAAATATATGTTTAAACTGAAACTTGGTCGAGTGGTCTAATGTGATTTCATGTAATGACGCAAAAATTGTTTAAAAATATCAGTTTTACTTGAGAAACGAAAATTCTTCTCGATCATTCTGAGGTTTTCCTCCGCAACTCATGTATAGATGCAAAATTTGTGGATCAGCAAACAAATAATGAATATTGAAATTATGGTATATTTTTACCCTATCAAATGCGGCCAAATTACTGAAGATCTATTTTCTGCATCATTTTAAATTGTAAGTATTGAAAATATTTTAGTTTAGGTACAGTACATGTCTAAATAATAAGGAAAAGTAAAAATAGGGAAGTGGGATACTTTACTGTGGACATTGTATATTGACCTCCTCCATTTTTTTATATCAGCATGGTTTGAAAAGTAAATGTATTATGTGATTCTAGCATTTATGAATACACAATACATTTTGTAATGCAGTTTATTTAGAATATAAAAAAAACCCCATCCAATTGACGAAAGGGTCATTTTAATATGTTATTGAATATTGACCAACCCGCCCACTCCCCTTTTCGTCTCTATGTGTATTGAGAAATTATCACATTATCTGGCACTGACGCGGTATTCTCTTTATCAGACATGACTCAACCAATAATTTCAGAAGAAATTAAAACATGAATGGAATGCTAAATATCAACTTATCTCATTCACTTACTTAAAAAACTAATTTCAAGCGTTCAAGTTATCAAGATATTTATTAAAGGGCCGCATGACAATTTTGATAAAAAAAAATTAACCTTTTTTTCTTAAAAAAATATTTCCACCAAATTGACAAACTTGTGTGAAGTGTATTCATTTTAACTTGTTTTTATAAGTTAAGAAAAAATACGTTCAGAAAGTGTAAATTTGTATTTTAATCGGGTATTGTTTTAAATGTACTTATATTCACCTTCAAAAACCATGTGATTTACTTACAGTATTTAGATGAAAGTCTTTTAATATATCCCGCTTATGAATTTGAAACTCAAAGAACGATTACTCGTAGATAACGTCTGTTGATAATATTCTGTTCAGAGCGTCATACAGACTGAACTATTTTGATTTAATTACACGTGCATCATAGAAAATACCTTGTACCCTCTACAGAATCCATTGTTCTAACTATCCAGATGTGTCTTAATGGAACACCCGATAATCATGAAAATTTGTAGTTAATTTTTTAAACAAAACAACCTACCCAAGAGCGTATGATTAATCGTTTGATATTCATTTAAGCTTCAAAAGTTTTTGGAGCGAGCGGGACTCGAACCTACGACTTTAGCGGTGAAAGGTAAGTGATCTTGAGACGGCGCCTTAGACCACTCGGCCACGAAGGACCCTTCAATAGTTCTATATTTTCAAAGAAAATAAGTCCAAGAAAGTATTTCATTGTAATTTTATAAAAAAATATTTACTTCATTCATTCATCCTGCGTCACTTGCTTACATGATCTAATTGAAAGCATTTGAAATAATCAAGTTTAAAAATTAAATATATTTATAGGAAATTTTGATTAACATTTACTTGCACTCACTAACATCTATTGATAATCCATTAATCATAATCTACGGATTGAAATAATTTGAATTAAGGGATCTTGCATCACAGAAAGTTACGGTAGTTATCTACCTTTATTTAGCCACATAATGATGTTCCCACATTTTTATCTACATTGTCCCTGCAAGATTCCAAATATCTCCTAGGGTAGAAGAGTCGTGGCCGTAAAACAAAGTTCATGGTCAATCATCATGGTGGCGGGTCCGTGACTCGAACTCACAACCTCTACATCGACACTTTACCACCGACTGAACTCGCCATAACCGGTTCATCCTATACAGGTAAAAATGTCACGTACGTTTAACATGCGTGGCATTTTTACCTGTATACATGTTTGCTGCAGAAAATTTGTACAATATTGACCTTGTCATAACGACATACCTGTAATATATCTCTTTGTTTCTGTGAGTGAAGCATACGTGCGTTTGAAAGTTTCTATATGCAGCATGCGCGTGAATGCATGTGCGTGCCTACAAGTGCATTAAAACTAGAATTAGTAGTGACAGACGCAAACACAAAAGAAGCATTTATATGTGTGCGTGCGTGTAGTGTACTCAGTGGCAGAAATAACAATAGCAGCAGTAACAGAAGCAGCAGTAGTAGAGGTCGTAGTTGTAGTAGTAGCAGCAGCAGCAGCAGCAGCAGTAGTAGTAGTAGTAGTAGTAGTAGTAGTAGTAGTACTAGTAATTTTAGTAATAGTGGTAGCAGTAGTAATAGTAGTAGCAGTGGTGGTGGTGGTAGTAGTAGTAATAATGGTGGTGATGGTGATAGTAGTAGTAGTGGTGGTGGTAGTAGGAGTAGTAGTAGTGACGGTGGTAATGGTAATAGTAGTAGTGGTGGTGGTGATGGTGGTAGAAGTAATAGTAGTAGTAATAGAAGTAGTAGTCATAGTAATAGAAGTAGTAGTAGTGGTGGTGGTGATGATGGTGGTGGTAGTAGTAGAAGAAGTTGTAATAGTGGTAGTGTAGGTAGTGGTTGTAGTAGTAGAAGTACTAGTGATGGTGGTGGTGGTGGTAATAGCAGTAGTAGTAGAAGTGGTGGTAGTAGAAGTAGTAGTGGTAGTGTTGGTGTTGGTGGTAGTAGTAGTAGTGGTGATTGTAGTAGAAGTAGTAGTAGTACTGGTGGTGATTGTTGTGGTAGTATCAGTAGTGGTGGTGATAGTAGTAGTAGTAGTAGTAGTAGTAGTAGTAGTGACGGTGGTGGTAGAAGCAATAGTAGTAGTAATAGTAGTAGTAGTGACGAAGGTGATGGTAGTAGAAGTAGAAGTGGTTGTGGTGGTAGTAGTAGTAGTAGTAGTGATGGTGGTGATGGTAGAAGTAGTAGTAATAATAGTAGTAGTAGTAGTAGTAGTAGTAGAAGTAGTAGTAGTAGTAATGACGGTATTGATATGGTAGTAGTAGTAGTAGCGGTGGTAGAAGTAGTAGTAGTAGCAGTGGTGGTGGTGATGGTGGTGGTAGTAGTAGTAGTAGTGGGAGTGGTAGTGTAGGTAGTGGTTGTAATAGTAGAAGTAGTAGTCATGGTGGTGGTGATGGTAATATTAGAAGTAGAAGTGGTGGTAGTAGAAGTAGTGGTAGAAGTGGTATGGTGTTAGTAGTAGTATTAGTAGTAATAGTAGTAGTATCAGTAATGGTGGTGGAAGTAGTAGTAGTAGTAGTATTAGCAGCAGCAGCAGAAGTAGTAGTAGAAGTAGTGATGGTAGTAGTAGTAGTAGTAGAAGTAGTAGTAGTAGTAGTAGAAGTAGTAGTAATGATGGTGGTGGTAGTAGTAGTAGTGGTGCTTGTAGTATTAGAGGTAGTAGTAGTGGTGGTGATGGTAGTAGTAGTAGTAGAAGTAGTAGTTGTGGTGGTATAAGTTGGAGTATTAGTAGTAGTAGTGTTGGTGGTAGTACTTATAGTAGTAGTAGTAGTATTGATTTGGTGGTATTAGTAGTTGCAGTAGTAGTAGTAGTGACGATGTTGATATGGTAGTAGTAGTAGTAGAAGTAGTGGTAGTGTAGGTTGTGGTTTTAGTAGTAGTGATGGTGGTGGTGGTAACAGTAGTAGTAGAAGTGGTGGTAATAGAAGTAGTAGTAGTGATGTTGGTAGTATTAGAAGTAGTAGTAGTGGTGTTGATGGTGGTGATGGTAGTAGCAGAAGTAGTAGTTGTGGTGTTGGTGGTAGTAATAGTAGTAGTAGTAGTATTGGTTGGGTGGTAGTAGTAGTTGTAGTAGTGGTAGTAGTAGTAGTAGTAGTAATAGTAGTAGTTGTGGTAGTAGTTGATGTAGTAGTAATGGTAATGGTGGTAGTGGTGGTAGTAGTAGTAGTAGTAGTAGTAGTATTAGTGGCGACGGCTATCGTAGCAGTAGTTGTAATAATCGTAGTAGTAATTGTAGTGGTGGTCGTAGTAGGTGTAGTGGTGGTGGTGGTAATAGTAGTAGTGGTGGTGGTAGTTATGGTGATAGTATTAGTAGTGGTGGTGTTGGTAGTAGTAGAAGTAATTGAAGTAGAAGCATTAGTAGTATTGGTTGCATCAATAGTAGTAGTAGAAGTAGAAGTAGTAGTATGTGTTTTTAGTGCACTATCCGGCTTACGTTGATCAATATTTGATATTGTTTTATTTATGTCAATGTCGTTGTTGCAGAACTGGCTATATACGTGTAAGCTGGGCGTATTAAGTGAGGATGGAATCATTGGGCGTTTTCATTAAATGGGACACGTAACTTGTTTGTACACAGAAGCACTATTGTTACATGATACTATTAACGCTCTTAATACCTAAATTCGACATTTTCAAAAAAATACTAACTTAAGTTTTACACTTATACACACAGATTTATTATTTTCAATAAAATACCAGTCTTATTTAATAGAGTCGGCACTGAAGTTTATAACCTAAACTTATTTTAATAATTTAAATCATCAAATTTCACCCATACCTATTCATAATTTATTAAAAGTACAAAGGTATATGTTTGTTCACTAGTTGTCGTATACATTACAATACACAAGGACGTTAATATGTTAACTCTCACGTAAGTTATTTTTGACTAAGGATATATTTTTCTTCATATATGTTAAATATTTCATTCAGCTCAATGTTATCGTATACGTTTTGAAAGGATCATGTTTATTGTGTATCTATGTAGGTTTTATACCCTGCCTTTTGTTAGTTGAAATAAAGTATTGTATATCAGAACTAAACTTGTTCTTATCTTGATCTTGATATAATTGACAATACATATTGTATTGTCAAGGTGCAGTACTTTTATCGCAATGGATTGCTGACATGATATATTTTGTAGCATTTTATATGTGCACGATGCAATGCGATTTATGATTTGCTGTATTCAACATGAAATCCTAGTTACGATGCCTAACTACGGATATCGCTTTTCTTTCTATGCGATTAAGTGTGCGGTTATGCTGATCCATGTTTTAAACTACGAAATCAATTATCACTACTACAACTAATAATAATAATAATAATAATAATAATAAAAACAATAATAATAATAATAATAATAATAATAATAATAATAATAATAATAATAATAATAACAACAATAATGATAATAATAATAATAATAATAATAATAATAATAATAATAATAATAATAATAATAATTATAATAATAATAATAATAATAATAATAATAATAATGATAATAATAAAAATGATAATAATAATATTTTTACTACTTCTACTGACACTACAACTTCTACTGCCACTACTACTACTACTACTTCCACTACTACTGCTACCACTATTGCTACTCCTACTACTACTACTACTACTACTACTACTACTACTACAGTAACTTCTGTAATTATTAGGTAGGACCTATATTCCTAACATCAATTGTCGTGCCTACACATTATACAGATAGGGCCTATATCCCTAACATCAATTGTCGTGCCTACATATCATGCAGATAGGGCCTATATTCCTAACACCAATTGTCATGCCTACATATTATAAAGATAGGGCCTATATTCCTAACATCAATTGTCATGCCTACATATTATAAAGATAGGGCCTATATTCCTAACATCAATTGTCGTGCCTACATATTATAAAGATAGGGCCTATATTGCTATTATCAATTGTCATGCCTATATAATATAAGGATAGGGCCTATATTCCTATTATCAATTGTCATGCCTACATAAAATACAGATAAGGCCTATATTCCTATTACCAATCGTCATGCCTACATAATATACAGATATGGGCTTATATATTGATCAATAAAAGCAAATTTGGTTGAAGCTTCATTTCTTTATACAAAAGGTCAACAATCATAAAAAAAAATCTGACTCACACCATTGTGTGACATTCGTTATCACTCTTATATGGTTCAATGCCATCCTGGTGTGGTCGCTTTACATTATGATGTGGTTAGTTGTCATTCTTATATCGTCCCATTGGTGCAATAAGGTACCACTTGTAAATGAAATAAGAAGGCACTTGGTACCTTTTTTGCACCAATGGGGCGATATGGTTCAATGCCATTCTGATGTGATCACTTTACATTATGATGTGGTTAGTTATCATTCTTATGCGTTTCAATGGCATTCTGATGTGTTCGCTTTACATTATGATGTGGCTCGCTATCATTCTTAAATTGTTGTTCGATGTCATTCTAATGTGGTCACTTTACATTATGGTGTGGTTCGTTAACATTCTTATGTTATTCAATGGCATTCTGATGTGGTCGTTTTACTTAATGATGTGGCTCGTTATCATTCTTAAAATATGGTTCAATGCCATTCTGTTGTGGTCTTTTAATGTCAATGTGTGGATCGATATCATTCTTATGTTGTTAAATGTCATTCTGATGTGGTTACTTTACTTTACATTATGCAATGCAGCAGTCTTTTGATATCCGGGCTTCTCCTCAGATAATGGATGGCAAATAAATAATTGCGAGCGCTTGCCGCATCAGCATCCCACAGCGCCGTTGAAGTGCTGAAGTTTTATAAATTATCACCAAAACTAGTTTAGGATTATACTGATGTCTCTTGATGTGAAGTTATGGATCTTGTGCCAGGTCCATTCATATTCTACCATGGCAATAGAATATCTTGATAAATGAGGCAGATGAAGTCAACAGCGGAACAATACGTCAGCAACAACATAGTCCCTTGTGCAAAAGGCTTTTAGCACGGCCTTTACTAGGAAAATGTCATTCCAGGGCCAGACCATTTACCTGTACTCTACAAAGAGATATGTCAAAGTCACCGTTATCTCTCAGGCTTGGGATGCAGAGATTACAACTGACTTGCGTTTAACTCGATCACAGATTTAACCCATTCAGTGATCAATACCTCTCCCCTCTTCATTTTTTTCAGGAGCCACCCGGCTCCTACGTGCCGATTATCTCCCGTCTCACACTTATTGACATTGTTGTAATATAAAACTAAACATTGTCGAATAACTAATACCATAACAAATTGTATGCGTGTATTATTCCAGTGTGTGGATCTCATGAACTTATATATTCACACACGTGGACTATCGGTTGTGCGTATGAATCTAACGTGACACCAAAATTGAAATGGGATAGAAAGCGAGTTAAAAGCGAGTTATCCCTATTGTCCACATGTATGTCGTTAATATTGATGTTCATACATGAAAATCTTATCGATATATGGAATGACTTACCACATTAAAAGTCTAGTTAATAAAACATTTCACATTGTTCATAGCTATGTTTATTTTAATAGTGTGTAATCGATATCCGATATAAAGCTTTATCGTCGTTCGAGTGATTCCATGCCCGACAACTCAGCACATACTACGCTTAATGTATGCACAACAAACTTGATATGGACAAAATGTTATTGGGATACTTTGCCAAGCCGACTTCCTTGTCTTCTTTAAATGACAGAATAAGAGTATTATATTACATATAAGGAATGGAATGTTATATGTTGCAACAGGTCGGACTAATCCTGGCTCTCTCTCCCCAAGCCAACTTCTTTGTCTTGTTATAATTAAATAATAAGAGTAGTATATTACATATAAGGAATGGAATGTTATATGATGGTCTGACAGACCAGAATATTCCAGACTCACTCTCCACACACAAACACAACAATGAACAAAATTTACTGGGTTTGTGGTGAACAAAAAAAAAAGATATATTCTGCAACAGGAAAGACTATTTCAAGGTCGCTCTCAGCGTACAAAGACAGAAATGAATAAATTAGCTGTGGTTTTATGGTGTAACAGCATAACATATTAATTATGTATGAAACAACAGGACAGACTATTCCAGGGTCACTCTCCATACACATTTGCTACAACAGGACAGGCTGTTTCGCTCACTCTCCATGTACAAACACAACAATGAACAAATAAGATTGGGTTGATTGTGTGCCGTAATAAAAATGTTATATATTTTATTCTGCACCTGGGCAGACTATTCCAGGGTCACTCTCCATACACATTTGCTACAACGGGACGGACTGTTCCGCTCACTCTCCATGTACAAGCACAACAATGAACAAATAAGATTGGGTTTATTGTGTGCCGTAATAAAAAATGTTATAGATTTATACTGCAACTGGACATACTATTCCAGGGTCACTCTCCATACACATTTGCTACAACAGGACTGTCTGTTTCGCTCACTCTCCATGTACAAACACAACAATGAACAAATAAGATTGGGTTGATTGTGTGCCGTAATAAAAATGTTATATATTTTATTCTGCACCTGGGCAGACTATTCCAGGGTCACTCTCCATACACATTTGCCACAACAGGACGGACTGTTTCGCTCACTCTCCATGTACAAACACAACAATGAACAAATAAGATTGGGTTTATTGTGTGCCGTAATAAAAATGTTATATATTTATACTGAAACTGGATATACTATTCCAGGGTCACTCTCCATACACATTTGCTACAACAGGACGGGCTGTTTTGCTCACTCTCCATATACAAACACAACAATGAACTAATAAGATTTGGTTTATTGTGTGCCGTAATAAAAATGTTATAGATTTATTCTGCAACTGGACAGACTTTTCCAGGGTCACTCTCCATGTACAAAGACAACAATGACTGAATAAGTTAGGATTTAATGGTATTCGAACACAAACATATTATATTATGCAACACGGAATATTACAAAAGCAACAATGAATACATTGACTTTGATGTAAAGGTGTACCTACATGACATGTTATATGATACAAAATGGCGTAAGATTCCAGGCTCACTCGCCATGTACAAAGACAACGAACAATGAATGGATAAGCTTGGGTTTTACGATGTACCAAACTAATTTCATAAACATACTTTATGATGCAACGGGATGAACAATTCCAGTTTCATTCTCCATGTACTGATATAACATTGAAGAAAGGGACAGGGGTTTAAAAATGTTATATGATACAAAATGACGTAAGATTCCAGGCTCACTCGCCATGTACAAAGACAACCAACAATGAATGGATAAGCTTGGGTTTTACGATGTACCAAACTAATTTCATAAACATACTTTATGATGCAACGGGATGAACAATTCCAGTTTCATTCTCCATGTACTGATATAACATTGAAGAAAGGGACAGGGGTTTAAAAATGTTATATGATACAAAATGACGTAAGATTCCAGGCTCACTCGCCATGTACAAAGACAACCAACAATGAATGGATAAGCTTGGGTTTTATGATGTACCAAACTAATTTCATAAACATACTTTATGATGCAACGGGATGAACGATTCCAGTTTCATTCTCCATGTACTAATATAACATTGAAGAAAGGGACAGGGGTTTAAAAATGTTATATGATGCAACTGTTCGGAAGACTCCGGGTTAACTCTACATGTACAGAGATAACAATTAGTAAAAACTTTTTTTTATGATGTACATGCACATGTTTATGGTCATGCATTTGTGAAACATGATAATGTTTCACCTTTAACACCAGTTAGGTTTCATATGTGCATCACGTACTTTTTGTTTCTGACAGAGAGTGCATTCGAACTTTATTTAATATTTTCTATCTAGTGTATGCGTTATGTTACTCTTTATGGTTAAATACCGAATTATGTGCATTTGTAATTTAAATGTCATCGCTGTAGGTTACTGTACATAATAGCCAATACATTTCATTACATACTGTACGCGTATAGCTTTTTTAGAAATTTTAACACATCAATAAGCATTTATTATCCTCTTCATGATTTTTTTTTTTTTTGTATTTTAATAAAAGCTCGGAAGTTATAACTCCATGTTGTGACAACAAAAACAGTCATAACAGAGCACGGATCTTGAAATTTTAACCCTATGAATTACATAGCAATATTTGATTGTATGCAGATAGTGAGGTTTTTTTATTGTTCACCGATACGGAATTATCGCAGGTTATCACAAACACAAAGCAAACATAACACGTCATGTGTAATATCATCATCAAAAAAACAAGCAGGATGATAAAACTTCCTTTTTAGCTTTGGTATAACTCATGGTTCTCAACCTTGGTACAAAAACCTGCCATAGATTGTCCTCATGTGCTAGGCACATCCTTATTCATTTTCTTTGTACAGATATTTAGGTAGAGTGAAACTTGATAATGGTATACATAATGGCATGCGCACCTGCCATGATAATGCATCATAACTATTGCGTATTTGAGATATCTTTCATACGTTTTTTTCATTATCTCCTTCATACACTTACCGCAGTGGTGGTAAAGGAGTTGAGCGTTCGCCTCGTATGCGAAAGGTCGTGGGTTCGATTACCGGTCAAGTTTTACCAAAGGTTTGAAAAATAGTAATTGGTGTTTTACGCTATTTTTAACACATCTCGGGTTATATTTGGCGTATCCAATCTTATTGTTGGAGGAAGATCTCGGAACGAATCTGAGTAGAACCACCATCCTTCCGCAAGTAACTAGCAAACTTTCTCACATAATGTTTTGGAGCAAGCGCTACTCGAACCTAAGCGGTGAGAGGTAAGTGATCATTAAGTACCACAGCAAAGACAGTGAGACCATTCGGTCGTTGAAGACCACAGCAGTGATATTAAGATAACTCGGTCACCAAGGACCACAGCATTAATCTTGAGATCACTCGATCATCGCGGACCACGACTGTAACCCGAGGACCAAGACTATGATCTTGAGACCACTCGATCATCGAGGACAATGACTGTGATCTTGAGACCACTCGGTCATCCGAGGACAACGACTGTGATCTTGAGACAACTCGGTCATCGGGCACCACGACTGTGATTTTGAGACTACTCAGTCATCGAGGACCAAGACTATGATCTTGAGACCACTCGGTCATCGAGGACCAAGACTGTGATCTTGTGACTACTTGGTCATCGAGGACCGAGACTGTGATCTTGAGACCTTTCGATCATCGAGGACAACGACAGTGATCTTGAGACCACTCGGTCACCAGAGGACCACGACTGTGATCTTGAGACCACTCGGTCATCCGAGGACCACTCGATCATCAAGGACCACGACTGTGATCTTGAGACCACTCGGTCACCCGAGGACAATGACTGTTCTTGAGGACACTCGGTCATCGAGGACCACGACTATGATCTTGAGACCACTCGATCATCGAGAACCACGTCTATGGCAGATGGTTGTTACAATCAAGAAGTAAAGATCGGCAAGGGGTTTATTTGGGTTTTAATGCAGTTCTCATATGCTATATACACTATAAGACAAAAACCTGCAACGACACAGTACGATACATCAATTACAAGACATGAAAACAACAATTACGACAAAACTTCAAAAAAAAAATACACGCGATAAATAATTCACACATTTCACAGAATACGAATACAGTTTAAAATTAGATAAATGAAAATACAAGTCATTTCTTATGAGACTGATTCAATACTTTGCGAACAAGAAATATTTGATAGATTTTCTATGTTGCTTGTCGTTCAACCGTCAGAAGAAAAGTGCCTAGATATTAAGTTTGGCGGGAATTGGAAATTGTTAATGTACCTATCATGCAATAAAATCGCTCACTCATCGCTCACAAATCGCTCACTCATTCTCTCAATCACTTCGTGCAATACATACATGTATATAAACAGATACACTGACATCACAACACAAACAATTGAAACAGACTATAAATCTCTATACACATTCCAGAGTACTTGTGACCAGGAGGCTCGCAACTATAAATTTAAATACATCATGTGGTCAAAAGCAAACCCTGGTCACATACTTACCCTCAAGGCGTAAATGTCACTTGACATTTCAAATTGACATTATCTAAAACATAAAACTAAACATTTGATATAACTAGAAGACTTGATATCATATTTTTTTCAAAGATGAACGAAATCAGAATTTACTGCAATAATAAAAAAGTTTTAAACATGAAAAAATCCAGAATGGTACATCTAAAATACAATCAAGCAAATTGTTAATACAAAACAACTTGTGGCAGAAGTTAAATTCTGAATAGTAACACAATTAAAATATGTGTAACTCATGATTAATATATATATGAAAAAATAACTAAAATACTAATATTAAACATTAAAAATTGGGAAATTCTCTGCAGACAGACGTCAAACGTGATAAATGTTTTGGGACATATTTGATGGTGATGGATATGACCACTGTCCATATCTGTCAAGTGGTTTACTCTCTCTGCTGGATCTCCTTTATCCTGGGAAGATATTTGTCACATATTGCAGTCTCTGCACTTCATCCAAAGGCGGATTTACAAATGGAGGTTCATCCTGTACAATTGGGATTGCAGGCAGGGATTCCTCATGTAAAGATTAAACTTCGGGGGTTTGGATACTATCAGACCTGTGTGAAAGGATGCCTGAACGACAGTAAGAGTCGTCAGTACTTTTCTGGCGTGTTGAACTGTAACTGTTGTGATAATTTACATTATTGCTAGTTCGAACAGTACCATGAGTATCGACAAGCGGGAAACTGTCAAGAATATACCCGTCCAAAATTTCAATCGGATTAGCAGCAAAACTAACTTTAGGTTTGCGTCTGGCAGGAATAATGTACAGAGTACTATCAGACAGAGTCTCAGACTCGAAACTACTGGGTACCAATAATTCAGAGCAACTGTACTGGGGTGCTGCTTCAACAGCTGTTTTGTATTTACAGGGTTTCTTGGACATTGGTTTAGTAAGAACGGCGGGGGGGGGGGGGGGATAAAAGAGAAGGGGAGGAGTATATTTCTATGCAGGGTTCGAATTCCCTTTATTCCATCCTCTCTTTTCACTCTGGGACATCTAAGTTTTTAATAGAAACAACTGTGTAAATGTTGTTATCCCATTTGTCCGCAAGTTTATTCTTTCCTTTTAAACCGACGTTCCTCACAAGAACTTTATCACCTTCTTCCAGTTTCGACTCTCTGACCTTCTTGTCATAATTGGCTTTATTCTTAGCCGAACTCTTCTGCGACTCCTTGGCAGCTGCTGAATAAGCGAACTGGAGTCTGGCTTTCAGTTTTTGGGTATACGTATAAGGCTCTGCAGCTGCCTCATTACCTTGTTGGGTCGTCCCCAGGTATGCGTCAACGGAAAGTCTCGGATGCCATCTGAACTTAAGAAAGTGGGGTTAAAAAATTTGTTGAATTGCTTTTAGTGGCATTATAAGCTTGGGCAATTGGAGCTATGAATTACTTCCAGTCAGACTTTTGTTTGTTCTCCAATGTCCCCAGCACCTTCAAAAGCATGCCATTAAAACGTTCACACGCTCCATTACCTTGAGCGTGAAATGGAGTGGTACGTGTTTTCTTTATTTGGGCTATACTGCAAAGCTCCTTTATGATTTTGCTTTCGAAATTACGCCCTTAGTCACTATGTAGCTTTTCAGGGAAGCTGTAATATCAAAAGAAATGTTCATAAAGTGCCTTGGCGGTTGTCTGAGCGGTCTGATTTCTACAAGGAATGGCTTGGGCATATCTGGTGAAGTGATCTGTAATTACCAGGTTATTCTCATAACCACACTTGGAGCGCTTTAAAGACAGGAAGTCAATGCATACTAGTTCCACAGGGCGAGTAGCGTGAATTGGAATTAATTCTGTTACTGCTCTAACTGGAGTTTTTCTGCAAACACATCTGTCGCATGTTTAAGATTGATAAAGAACACCATCTTAATGTAAAGTGGTCACATTAGAATGAATTTGAACCACATCGTAATGTAAAGTGACCACATCAGAATGATTTTGAACCATTTAAAAATGATAACGAACCACATCATAATGTAAAGCGACCACATCAGAATGTCTTTGAACCATTTAAGAATGATAACGAACCACATCTTAATGTAAAGTGGTCATATTAGAATGAATTTGAACCACATTTTTAGACTGATCAAGAACGACATCTTAATGTAAAATGACCACATCAGAATGAATTTGAACCACATTTTTAGACTGATCAAGAACATTCGGTATAACTTGACTGAGGTCGATAAATACGCACGCGATTTTGCTCATTTGAATCGATTTGAACCAATTCTGGTATATGAACACGTATTTTACAGGATGTTAACATTATTCACGCCATTGAATACAAAACATTATAGATCTAGCTATCCGAAATATTCTGTCTTCTTTGTTTATTTTATATGATAATTAATATTATATCAATACTGTTGTTATCAGTACAGAAGCACGAAAGACGACACTGTATGAAGCAATCAAATGTATCGAGCTCGTGGTCATACTTGGTAACTGTACCATTATCTGCATTGTCGATCTTCCATTTTAGGTTTTCATTTCTTTTTCTAACAACGATAATCTCATATTTACGATCAATGTAAAAACAACTGAATAAGAGCGAACAAAGCAAATCCACAGCTGTTACGGTTATTTTCCAACTGGATTTCATATGTAGATAGGAGGAATGTGTTTACCCTTTTTCAGGTAATAGAAGTCCTTTTATTTATCAAAAGATCATACATCGTTTAATAACCTCTCATTGCTAAAGTAATGGGTTCGAGCCTACCTATTATACTCATGTGTATTCTGAGGCTTTCCTTAACAAATACAATTGAATATACCACGTACAACCTGTCTGTATATATACATATATACAATAGCGTTAAACTCCATTCAAAAATTAGATACAAGGTACAGCCAAACCTGTACAAGCGGTCACCACTTTTAAATAGACACGTTTCTTAAGCAACCATATTTTTTTATTTCCCATTTATATGCTTTCATAGCAAATTTACCTGCATTAAAGAGCAACCTGTCTCAAAAGGCCAATTTTGTTCTTTCCCTTGACTGGCTGCTTAAGACAGGTTTGACTATATTCCTTATCTGGTGTTGTTGTTTCGTAGCATATTTTAATTATTAATGTATTTAGAGAAGGGACATGTTTTAATGCCAGTTTTAATACAGTTCTGGCCTTTCTAAAGTTCGGAGCAAACTGTTACACATTCATAAAATGAGTTTTTAATTATCACAAAACGTATACTTCATGCGCTATACCGACGTTGACGTTTGCTTTAAAGCGTTTTTTGACGTAGGGTAGGGTTAAATAATTGAATATCACAAAAAAAATATAGTTTGTCAATTTTTCTAAAAATCTCGCAATAATTGTACAATATATAGTATAAAATCATATAAAAATTATGCAAAATTCGCTTGATTTGTTTTTTGGTAATTTTAATTTGAAGCCGTTTTTTTTCGAAAAAATCGAGAAAAAAATAGTTTCCGGTTTTCGCTAGTATTTGCAAAATGTGGCGTTTGTCGTAATTTTTGCATTTGTAAATCCATACATCCGTCAAATGTGTACATGTTGATATATGTTTCTATTCTGTGTATTCGGAATAACTCAACTGAGGTCGAAAAATACGCGATTTAGCTGCTATACATTGGGACGTCAAAAAGGCTGAACATTGCCATGTTTACGACGTCATATATAAATATATATTCTATTCACCGCTGCATAAAATACATATTCACATTGGAAATTACTTTTAGTTTCATAATATACTAATTTATACCACTGTTTATAAAATAATTTAACCATAATCAACCGCCGAAAATCTTATGGAAAACGCGTAGAATTATGCAATATGTTGACGTCTTATTTGACGTAGGGTGGGGTTAAATAATGAAAAATAAAAATAATCTAGTTTGTCAGTTGTTATAAAAATCCCTCAATCACTGTGAAATATATTGTTTGAAATCACATAAAAATTATTCCAAAATCGCTCGGTTAGTTTTTTGATAATTTTGATTTGAAGCATTATTTTCGAAAAAATCGAGCAAAATAATAATTTCCGTTTTTCGTTAATATTTTCAGAATTTTGCGTTCGTCGTATTTATTGCAAAATGTAAATTCATATATCCGTTGAATGTGTACGTGGTGATATGTGTTTGATTCTGTACATTCGGTATAACTTGACTGAGGTCGATAAATACGCGATTTTGCTGCTATAAATCGGGACGTCAAAAAGACAAAACATGGCCATGTTTACGACATCATAGGTAAAAAAGTGTTATATAAAGCGCAGAAAAAAAGCATATTCAAATTGGAAATTACTTCTAGTTTCATTACATACCAAATGTTTCACTAATTTTGAAAATAATTTAAAAGGTATATTCCTCCTTAAGAATGATAACGAACCACATCGTAATGTGAAGTGACCACATCAGAATCACTTTGAACCATTTAAGAATGATAACGAACCACATCATAATGTGAAGTGACCACATCAGAATGACTTTGAACCACTTTTTAAGATTGATAAAGAACCACATCTTAATGTAAAGTGGTCACATTAGAATGAATTTGAACCACACTTTTAGACTGATCAAGAACGACATCATAATGTAAAGTGACCACACCAGAATGACATTGAACCAGTTTTTAAGAATGATAACGGACTACATCTTAATGTAAAGTGCCCACATCAGAATGACTTTGAACCACTTTTTAAGAATGATAAAGAACGACATCATAATGTAAAGTGACCACATCAGAATGACTTTGAACCACTTTTTAAGATTGACAAAGAACGACATCATAAAGTAAAGTGACCACATCAGAATGACTTTGAACCACATTTTTGGATTGATTAAGAACGACATCATAATGTAAAGTGACCACATCAGAATGATTTTGAACCATTAAAGAATGATAACGAACCACATCGTAATGTAAAGCGACCACATCAGAATGTCTTAAAACCATTTAAGAATGATTACGAACCACATCGTAATGTAAAGCGACCACAACAGAATCACTTTGAACCATTTAAAAATAATAACGAACCACATCATAATGTTAGTGACCACATCAGAATGAATTTGAACAACATTTTAAGACTGATAAAGAACCACATAATAATATAAAGCGACCACATCAGAATGACTACGAACCATTTAAAAATTATTACGAACCACATCATAATGTAAAGGGACAACATCAGAATGACTTTGAACCACATTTTAAGACAGATAAAGAACCACATCATAATGTAAAGTGGCAACATCAGGATGACTTTAAACCATTTAAGAATGATAACGAACCACATCATCATGTAAAGTGACCACATCAGAATGACTTTGAACAATTTAAGAATGATAACGAACCACATCATAATGTAAAGAGACCACATCAGAATGACGTTGAACCACATTAAAGACAGATAAAGAACCACATCATAATGTAAAGCGACCATATCAGAATGACATTGGGCCATATAAGAATTATAACGAACCATATCATAATGTAAAGTGACCACATCAGAATGAGTATGAACCATTTAGAAATTATAACGAACCACATCATAATGTAAAGTGACATCATCAGAATGACTTTGAACAATTTAAGAATGATAACGAACCACATCATAATGTAAAGAGACCACATCAGAATGACGTTGAACCACATTAAAAGACAGATAAAGAACCACATCATAATGTAAAGCGACCATATCAGAATGACATTGGGCCATATAAGAATGATAACGAACCATATCATAATGTAAAGTGACCACATCAGAATGAGTATGAACCATTTAGGAATTATAACGAACCACATCATAATGTAAAGCGACCACATCAGAATGAGTATGAACCATTTAGGAATTATATCGAACCACAACATAATGTAAAGGGACCACATCAGATTGAGTATGAACCATTTAGGAATTATAACGAACCACATCATAATTTAAAGTGACCACATCAGAATGACTTCGAACTATATCAGAATTATAACGAACCACATCATAATGTAAAGTGACCACATCAGAATGACTTTAAAACATTTAAGAATGATAATGAACCATATCATAATTAAAAGTGACCACATCAGAATGACTGTGAACCACATAAGAATGATAACGAACCACATCATAATGTAAATTGGTCTCATCAAATGACTTTGAACCATTTAAGAATGATAACGAACCAAATCATAAGGTAAATTGACCACATCAGAATGACTTTGAACCATTTAAGAATGATAACGAACCACATCATAATGTAAAGCAACCACATCAGAATGACTTCGAACCATTTAGGAATGATAACGAACCACATCATAATGTAAAGCGACCACATCGGAATGACTAAGAATAAAGCCAATTATGACAAGAAGGTCAGAGAGTCGAAACTGGAAGAAGGTGTTCAAGTTATTGTGAAGAACGTCGGTTTAAAAGGAAAGAATAAACTTGCGGACAAATGGGATAACAACATTTATACAGTTGTTTCTATTAAAAACTTAGATGTCCCAGAGTGAAAAGAGAGGATGGAATAAAGGGAATTCGAGCCCTGCATAGAAATATGCTCCTCTCCTTCTCTTTTATCCCCCCCCCCCGCCGTTCTTACTAAACCAATGTCCAAGAAACCCTGTAAATACAAAAAAGCTGTTGAAGCAGCACCCAAGTACAGTGGCTCTGAATTATTGGTACCCAGTAGTTTCGAGTCTGAGACTCTGTCTGATAGTACTCTGTACATTATTCCTGCCAGGCGCAAACCTAAAGTTAGTTTTGCTGCTAAACCGATTGAAATTTTGGACGGGTATACTCTTGACAGTTTCCCCCTTATCGATACTCATGGTACTGTTCGAACTAGCAATAATGTAAATTATCACAACAGTTACAGTACTGTCGTTCAGGCATCCTTTAACACAGGTCTGATAGTATCCAAACCCCCGAAGTTTAAACTTTACATGAGGAATCCCTGCCTGCAATCCCAATTGTACAGGAGGAACCTCCATTTGTAAATCCGCATTTGGATGAAGTGCAGAGACTGCTAAATGTGACAAACATCTTCCCAGGATAAAGGAGATCCAGCAGAGAGAGGAAACCTCTTGACAGATATGGACAGTGGTCATTTTAATTTTAATATTAGTATTTTAGTTATTTTTTCATATATATATTAATCATCATGAGTTACACATATTTTAATGGTGTTACTATTCAGAATTTAACTTCTGCCACAAGTTGTTTTGTATTAACAATTTGCTTGATTGTATTTTAGATGTACCATTCTGGATTTTTTCATGTTTAAAACTTTTTTATTATTGCAGTAAATTCTGATTTCGTTCATGTTTGAAAAAAATATGAAATCAATTCTTCTAGTTATATCAAATGTTTAGTTTTATGTTTTAGATGATGTCAATTTGAAATGTCAAGTGACATTTATGCCTGGAGGGGTTAGGTTGTGACCAGGGTTTGCTTTTGACCACATGATGTATTTAAATTTATAGTTGCGAGCCTCCTGGTCACATGTACTCTGGAATGTGTATAGAGATTAATAGTCTGTTTCAATTGTTTGTGTTGTGATGTCAGTGTATCTGTTTATATACATGTATGTATTGCACGAAGTGATTGAGAGAATGAGTGAGCGATTTGTGAGCGATGAGTGAGCGATTTTATTGCATGATAGGTACATTAACAATTTCCAATTCCCGCCAAACTTACTATCTATGCACTTTTCTTCTGACGGTTGAACGACAAGCAACATAGAAAATCTATAAAATATTTCTTGTTCGCAAAATATTGAATCAGCCTGACAAGAAATGACTTGTATTTTCATTTATCTAATTTTAAACTGTAATTTTAAACTTCGTATTCTGTGAAATGTGTACATTATTTATTGCGTGTATTGTTTGAAGTTTTGTATAATACCTTAGTTACTGTCGCGCAAAACATATCGAGCGTGGCGTTGTTATACGTCGGAAACAATGCAGGTTAAAGCCTTTGCAGTTTTTTATTTTGAAAAGTATACTAGGTAAATATAGAACTTGCATTTATTCAATTGCTAAAGCGTGACATTGACTGTTTAAATTCATGAGGGATATTGTAGTAGATATACCATGTAGATGTATATGTTTTTAAAACTAAATGCTCGGGTAAGTTTAATTTATATATATTTACATTAGGTGTAACCTGTACAAACGGTTTTGTACACAAATGATACATATGATATACAAAAACGATTCTTTGAGCTACGTTGCCGTTTGATTCGAATATAATGATGAAATATATTTTTTTCGAACTACTTTGCTTCATAATTTTTATGCAAGTAAATTCGTATTTTAAAGCAACCTATCCACGAATGTTTAACAAACTAATATCCCATTTAACTTTACTTAAATATGCAATATATGATGATTTCTGTTCAATATAAACTTTTGGCGGCTTTGGTAAATAAAGTTTATTGATATTTTACTGAATTATTGGTACGTGTTTTCAGAATACTGTTAACGGGTTTCCCCATCCGTCATTTATAAATAAAATATGTAAATTATCTGTATGACGTAACAGGATATTACATTCGCTCATGCGCAAAAGAAAATCAACTGTGAAGTCCTGTGTAAGTATTTTCTATACGCAATTTATGACTTTTAGATGCACGTAACATTTTAAAATTCAACAAGATCATATAGACATACATGTATTGTTACCTATCAAAATGCAGAGCGAATATTGTGTTTTGCACTGTTGTCATACGAGAACTGAAATAAAGAAACGGACGACTACTGTACGTCTTTTTTTTTTGTTTGCGCCCCCCCTGTCCGTAGGGATTAGAATTTACCGACTGCTCGTTCCAAGCAGAGGGGTAAGATCCTCCCCGAAAAGGAACCCACCTGTTGACCGTGAGTGGCGACCCTTGCGGTTGGATGAAGGAGTCCTGGTGGTTGAGCGCCGCAGGAGTCTGCGACGCAACACACCAGTTTGGTCCGGATTTCAAGTCAAGACGGGAGGTCGGATGGGCCCAGTCTTGATCAATCGGTCTGTCATGATATTTTTCTTGGATTATATTTTATCATGCATCATCCTTTCTTCATTATTTCATCCCCATTGATTTTTTCCATTTTTCGTATACTTGTCTATATTAATTTTCAATGAATATACTTCCAGTAATCTAATGTCCAAATCCTTGAAAACTGTCATGGCTTATGGGCTAATCTTATAAAGTAAAATACTATATGGTTATACGTATGCCATTTTTAGATGGATGTTGGTGTGGTTCTTGTCTTGTCGGGACTTGAATTTACATCCATCGGGTGGTATGCGGGATCTGATGTATTGCTTTGCTTGAGTATATTGTTCACGTATTCTTGGCATCATGTCTGTCGGATATCCACAGCATGTGTCCCCTTGTTGGGCTCCGAGGCGGGTGAGAAACGTGAACAACGAAACAGACACAAACACATTATGGCTTCCAAAAAAAGACACCAAAACAATACTACAAATAGACCTGTACCTGCTCAGTCTTTGCACAAGCGTGCTAGACACGATTCGACAGAGACTTGAATCAGATGCCGAATTCAATGAATTAAACTGGCCACGATTTTTGACAATCTCTTCAACAGATGAATTGAAACCTGTAACAAAGCTTTCACCTTTTGCGATTCACAAGGCAATACTTGGTTTTGCTGGTGAACCGCGAGAGGTGAAAAAATTGAAATCCGGCAAAATACTAATCGAATGTTTGAAAAAGAGTCACTCAGACAATTTACTTTCAGTCAAAAACTTTGTAGAAATACCGGTAGAGGTTCGTCCACACAACACACTTAATTCCTCCAAAGGAGTCATTCGTTCTAGGGAACTGGAACAATGCACTATTGAGGAAATGATTGTTAACCTGAAATCACAGGGGGTCTCAGAAGTGACACGAATCAGTACCAAGAAGGATGGCATTGTTAAATTTACAAATACTTTTATCTTAACGTTCAATAACCCCAATCTTCCAAAAACAGTAAAGATCGGATATTTGTCTTTACCTGTTGATCAATTTATCCCAAATCCACTTCGGTGCTTTAATTGTCAACAGTTTGGACATCACCGAGAAAGGTGTAGACGAGATGCCGTGTGTGCTCGATGTAGTGAAACAGGGCACACCGACTTCGCGTCATGCACTAAACCCGCCCGTTGCATTAATTGCAGTGGGAACCACGGGGCTTTCTCGCGAGATTGTCCAAAATGGAAATTTGAGAGGGAAATACAAAAGATCAAGTTGGTATAAAAAATTTCATTTCCTGAAGCCAGACATCTTGTTCAAAGTCAATCTCCATCTACTCCATCAGGCAAACCATATGCTGATGTGAGTAGAATTGTTGAGAAGAAATCAACAAGATGTATGGAAGTTCAGAGAGATATCACCTGGCTAAATGAAAACCCCAAATCATATATTTCTATTATTCCTGGTACATCTCGTGTTACATCTGAGACTCAGACATCCTCTACTGTAAAACCATTCATTAAACCCAAACCTGTCATAAAAAATAATAAGAAACCGACGGTTTCTGAACCTGATCAGAAAACGTCAAAGTCGGTGAACTCGGGGAATGTCCCGAGTTCACCAAAAGCGTCGAGCTCTGGTGGTTCCAAGAGCTCATTTTCCGGTAGCTCTGGTGTTACCAAGAGCTCGTCTTCAGGTGGCTCTGGTGTTACCAAGAGCTCGTCTTCAACTACCTCTGGTGTTGCCAAGAGCTCGTCATCTGCGAACTCTGGTAATACCAAGAGTTCATCTTCACCACGTAAGGCTGGAAAAATAAATCTGGCCGCTGCAAAATTGTGTGCTCCAGGGAGGCAACCGGAAGAGTCTGATGACCCTATACGGTTGCACAATAAATTTTCACACCTGAATATGGAGACCGATGAAGCACCATCGGATTTCATTAAGGTTGTGAAAACGAAAGCCCCTATAGATCCTATTCTTCCATCTCAATGAACGATTTAAATTCAAAAAAATAATACAATGGAATTGTCGCGGTTTAAAACCGAATTATGATGAGATTAGTTTACTTTTAAATGAACATAACCCTATTGCATTTTGTCTTCAAGAAACGTTTTTGAAGTCAAACGATAAAACTACCTTTAAACAGTATTCTTTATATAATACAATTTGTGATACAGGTGAAAAAGCAACTGGTGGCGTGTCTATTCTTGTCAATAGAAACGTCCCGCAAAGTACTATTGCATTAGACACTAATTTGCAAGCAGTTGCAGTTAGTGTTACAATGCATAGAGTTATTACAGTTTGCTCTTTATGTTTACCACCAAGTACAACTCTTGATCCGAAGGATCTCGATAAACTCATTGCACAATTGCCATCACCTTTTATGCTTTTTGGGGATTTTAATGCCCACAATTACATATGGGGTTGTAAAGACATTAATGATAAAGGTAATAAAGTTGAATCTTTTTTAAATCAAAATAACCTATGTCTTTATAATGATAATAAATCTCATACATATTTACATCCAGCTTCAGGATCGAAAACTTCCATCGATTTATCAGTTTGTGAGCCATCACTTTTGTTAGACTTTTCATGGAGTGTTGGTGACGACCTCTGCGGGAGTGACCATTATCCGATATTTCTTACAAATATCGGACCTCCACTTCTCGATAGAAATCAACGATGGAAACTTCGCAAAGCAGATTGGCCTATATTCCAATCTCTTTGCAAAGAACAGTTAAAGCCTAATTTTTTTAATGATACGGATGATCCTGCTGGTCAGTTTTCATCAATATTATACAATATAGCAGAAAACTATATCCCAAAAACCTCGACAAATCCAAAACGCCCTCAAAAACCATGGTATGATGCTGACTGCAAGAATGCAGTCAAAGATCGTAAAAAAGCATTTAGTCAATTTAATTTACGGCCTACACAACATAATTTGGACAATTTTAAGGTGTTTCGTGCTAAAGCAAGACGTACTCTTAAGGAAAGTAAGAGAAAGTCCTGGAGAGATTACGTCTCTAGGCTTAATTCTCGTACTTACCTTAAGAAAGCGTGGGACATGATCCGAAAAATCAACGGTTAGGGTACTCCAGGTTGCGTTAACCATTTAAAAACTAAAAATCATACTGCCACATCTGCCAAAGATATCGTTAATACTTTAGCAGATACTTTTTTCAAAAAATTCATCTACTACTAATTGCAATCCAAAATTTTTACAACATAAACATCAGACTGAAAAACAGAAACTAAACTTTAAATCAAATAATTCAGAAAAATATAATAAGAAATTCTCTTTGAGTGAATTGAAAAATTCCTTAAAGAAGGCACATGATACATCAGCTGGTCCAGATGTTATCCATTATCAACTTTTAAAACATTTACCCGAATCGTCCTTATTAATTTTACTTGATATATTTAACTCTGTTTGGGTGACTGGAAACTTCCCCGAGTCTTGGAGAGAAGCTATCGTTATTCCGGTTCCCAAACCTGGGAAAGATAACACGGATCCAGTTAATTACCGTCCAATTGCTTTAACATGTTGTGTTTGTAAAACCATGGAACGTATGATTAATGGTCGCCTCGTTTGGTTCTTGGAATCCAACAACTTAATTACTAAGTATCAAAGTGGATTCCGACGCCAAAGAGGCACTACAGACCATTTAGTTAGATTTGAATCGTTTGTTAGGGAGGCTTTCATAAAGAAAGAACATTTAGTCGCTGTATTTTTTGACTTGGAGAAAGCCTACGACACCACGTGGAAGTATGGCATTATGAAAGATCTTCATAATATGGGCCTTCGTGGCCGTTTAACTACATTTATTTAAAACTTTTTAGATGATAGACAGTTTCAAGTCCGAATGGGAACAACCCTCTCCGATGTTCACAAACAGGAGATGGGCGTCCCACAAGGCAGTATTCTGTCTGTCACACTTTTTAATATTAAAATTAATAATATTGTTAAGAGTATTAATCCTGGTGTGGATTGCTCTTTATATGTTGACGATTTTGTAATTTGTTACCGTTCAAAAAATATGAAAACTATTGAAAGGCAACTACAGCAATGCCTTAATAAACTTCAGACTTGGTCTGATGAAAACGGTTTTAAATTTTCTAAGTCTAAAACAAATTGTATGCATTTTTGTCAACTACGTAAACATCACGATCATCCCAATCTAACGTTAGATGGGACACCTATACCTGTTGTTGAGGAAACAAAATTTTTAGGTCTTATTTTTGACCGTAAACTTACTTTTATTCCTCATCTTAAATATCTAAAGACAAAGTGTAATAAAGCACTTAATTTATTAAAAGTTGTTGCCAATACTAATTGGGGTGCAGGTCGTAAAGTTTTACTTAGACTTTACAGATCTCTAATCAGATCAAAATTGGACTACGGCTCTATTGTATATGGATCAGCTCGCAAGTCTTACTTAGCGATGCTTGATCCTATACACAACCAAGGCTTACGACTCGCCCTTGGTGCCTTTCGTACGTCCCCAGCCCCGACAGTCTTTATGTAGAGGCAAATGAAGCATCACTGTATTTAAGACGTGAAAAACTGGCTCTTCAATATGCAATTTAACTTCATTCAAATCCATCTAATCCTGCTTTTAATCTTACTTTTGACCCAAATTATGAAACTCTCTTTGATAAAAAACCTAAAGCTATTCAACTTTCGGTCTCCGGATCAAACCAAAACTCACCGAAGCCAATATTGCTCTAAATTTAATTGCTAAGTACAAAGTCTCACAAATACCACCATGGACTATGGAAAAGCCAAAAATCATTTTTGAACTTTGTAAAGACAAAAAATCTGAAACAGACTCCACTATCTTCCAAAGTAAGTTGAATGAAGTCAAATCGTTTTACAATCATTATTGTCAAATGTATACAGATGGTTCTAAAGATAGAGATACCGTGGCTGCAGCTGCTGTTACAGGACAGAACATCTCAAAGAGCCGTTTACCAAACGGAGTCTCCATCTTTTCAGCTAAACTTAAAGCCATTGATTTGGCATTTAACTACTTTAATGAATCTGATAAAAACAGTTTATTATATTTTCTGATTCACTTTCATCTCTTCAGGCTATAGATGGCATGAAAGATGATAATCCTCTTGTTCTTTAACTTTTAAATAAATACAATGTACTATGTAAAGAAAATACTATTGTTCTCTGCTGGCTTCCTGGTCATACAGGAATTAGCGGAAATGATAAAGCTGATAAGGCTGCGAAAGCGGCCTTAAGCTTGAATATTTCATTTTTTAAACTACCGTTTACAGATTTTAAATCTAATATTAATAAGTATATTTTTAGTTCATGGCAGTCCTCTTGGGATCTTGCCATACATAATAAGTTACATTATATCAAACCAAAACTTTGCGAATGGCATCCTAGCAATAGGATTATTCGTCGAGAAGAAGTTATTTTAGCTCGGTGCAGAATAGGGCATACCCGCTATACCCATTCATATCTTTTAAAGCGTAAAGCTGTCCCAGAGTGTGTACCCTGTTTTGCACCGCTTACTATTAAACATATACTTATCGACTGTGTTGACTTTGCTCCAATGAGAGCGAATTACTACAGGGTTGATAGTATGAAAGAGCTTTTTGATAAAGTTAATGTAACCAATGTATTTGCCTTTTTAAAAGAGATTAAACTGTTTAAACATTTTTAGTTTAAAACTCGTTGACGGGTTAAATGATTAAGTATATCGTTGATTTCCCTGTATTTAACTGATGTTTTCATTTTTTTATTTATTTATTTATTTATTTATTTATTTGTAATGATTTCATTTATTTATTTGTAAATAGTTTTAATAAATTTTAACCATATTTATTTAATATAATTATTTTTGTCATCACATTCATTAATCTTTGAGCGCACAAAATGACCTATTTATGTGTCGACGTGCCGTAAAACACCATTCATTCATTCATTCTTGTTTGCGTTCGAAGCCGGTGCGATATCTAATTGCAAGTGCCTTTGGCGTATTTTATTGTATATCCACCGAGATGAAAAGCACGTCAGATGTCAAAATAATAATGTAATAAAAAAGCTGCCCATCCACGCATTGATTTATTAGGCTAAAAGCCGGGAAACAGAGAGAGACTTGTTGGAGGTTTCGTACCACTACAATTTCGTACCGGGTGGTTTCACCTTTTACTTACAGTTATTTAATAGAAGCATGTAACAACTGTTCAATCATCCGTTTAAGCTTATACATGTCATATAGAACTTTACATTGTCTGCATGTAGACTAATTTTATGGCCCCAGTTTTATTATTTCTCTGTGTACCAACCTTTGTGTGTGTTGCAATTATATATGTACATGCACTTATTTTTTTTGTTCAAAAGTTTGTATCTAGGAAAGTAAATCTAGTATTGAAAGATGCATCATTTTATAACTGGAAATATATGACATCATATTATATTCTATTCAATTTTTTTATCTAGGAAATGGAACTGTCACACTGCACCAAGTGATATCTAAACACCAATACTGTTCTCTGTGGTGATGCAGTGCTCTGACATATCTGTATGCTGTTCAGAACTGACCTGCTCCCAATACATTCAGCTTGGAAAAATGATATTGACAAGAGTAAAAGGCATGTCAGTTATTGACAGTGACTGACTTTGGAATTATCAGTGACTAGGTATTTTGTGTGAAGAATATTATGGACAGATCCTGAGTTTGTGTGAAGAATATCATGGACAGATCCTGAGCCTGCAAGGAGGGACAAACACTCGTTTGCTTTTTCTTCTAGTAAAGTGCATCACCATAATTATAATTGTCATCCTCGCACTATAGTTAAAACTTTGGTCACATATGAACACAGGTTATATCATTGCTACTGACAGTCTATCGAGAGAGCAGCTACTAAACCCAGACTTTAATACGTTGAGGGAAAGGGTATTGACAATGCAATGATTTTATTTCCATAAGACTGAACGAAGGAAACAGAATAAATGGTGACTATTAAATATCATTGTGGATGATTTTGAGCTTGTGGAGGCCACAGACTCAAGAGCTTTTCTGATCACTCAGTGACCGTTTGTCATATCTTATCGTTTGTTTATATCTTTACTTGAAACCAAATAAAACACACCTGTTTCTGTACTACATAAAAGGATCTTGTAACACAAGTGCTTGTTAATTATCGAATTTATTATGTGTCGAGCATCATAGTATTGTTGTCAATTTATAAATTACATCGTGTTGTGGGACTGGATCATTAACAATGACAAATAAGTGATCTCAACGATGATTTGAACCCACATCTACTTTGTGCAACGCTCTACTGATGTTGCCACAGAAACTAGCTCTGTGGCGTGACAGTAGTAAATTATAAATCAATAAAAAAGTATGTTCAATTCAAGTTCGTTTTTATCATATAATTCGGGTAAATATCACATTTACCATTCATTTTTCATATCACCTCTTAACAATACAGTGATCCAGTGGTATAGCATCTACGGAAGGTCATCGGTTCGATCCATGACCGTAGTGTACCAAATACTTGATTTTCAGAAAAATGAAACGAAGTGTCAGTATATGGAGACAAGAAGGGTAGGGTATCATATATGTCTGCAAATTGATACTCCAGCATGACAGCACTTTGAAAACTGTCTGGTGTAGATGCGGTTGTGATGACTGAAATATTGTTGAAAGCAACGCTAACTACCGTGCAATAACATCAGATCACCAGTCAGTGTTTAATGTAACTCCACCAAATAACGCCATTTTACCATGACAATTCAATGTCATTTATATGTTTTGGCAAGTCGGAAAGTTGCTCAGTATTAAGGTACAAGTGCATAGTAATACGATAAAAGCCAAGCAATGACTAAATCATAGAGTTATTAAACACGTATAAAAGGCCATGGGTTCCTTACACTCCTGTACCATATGTGATTAGTATATATAGTTATCTAGTAAAATAACAGATGTGTTGCATGTATATGTAACCACAAAATTTGTACTTGACATTATTTTGTATAGCTTGTACCTCTGTAAGGTTTATTCAAATCAGAAACCCTGCATTATATTTGACCATGCACTTGGTATCAATATCAAGCTTTATTTGAGCCGGACCCGAATAGCTTAGTTGGTAGCGAGTCCGACTATCAATCCAGGGGTCGTGAGTTCGAATCCTCACTCTGCAAATCTCCTAGATGATTGATGTACGACATTGCATCTCATTATCATCTGTCTCTCACAGCTGATTCAAGTGAGAAAGTTATCGGTTACTTGTGAAGATGGGGTGTGCTCGAGTACTGGTTAACCTTTCAGGATCCAAGCAAAGAGTGGTTAGGTTTACTGATCGTCTGTTAGCCCTGGATGGCATAAAAATCCCACTTAATATTCAACCATTCAATTTGAAAACTGTTATCATGATAAAATCCTTACAGTTTCAGATGAGCTATGTGTATAAAGATCTCTTTTTTATGTTTTTATTATTTCAGTTTATTGATAAATATTAATAAAATGTAAAAACAGTCAGCTAGTTTTGCTTGAAATTATTGGTTAGTCTAAAAAAATGTTAAAGGGACACATGCTAAATTTAATAAATTAACTTTTCACATTTAAAATTTCCTTCTGCAATGTAAGGCCATTAAAAAATCACAAGATAGCGTGTGAATATGCAAGTTTTTGCAAAACCCCAATCACTTGCTTTTCCATCTCAGTATAATTCTTTGATAAGGGATATAAAAAAAAAGAAAACAAGAAATATAGTAATATACATGTACTTATTATTGTGTCTTCATGATTTTGATAAAATAAAAATGATAATACTTTAAAGTTCAAGACGTGTTATTCAAAGCATGGTTAAAGTCTTAGTCTTCTACATTCCGTATATCAAAACTTTCAATGAACCATGCGTAAATAATAATTGTTTTTTAAAGAGAATTACACCATAACTTATTTTGTCAAACAAAAACTTCTCAATTATTCCTGAAAGCTATCTGTAAGATTACTACTGGTAACACATGAACTGTCAAATATCTCACACTGTTACCACTGTTACCACTTGACACAGACTAATTATGATGAGCTCCTGACTTATGATTTCATACTTCTCACTTTATACGTCGCGGGCTCAACATATTATATCTTGCCATCACAACATATGTCTATTTAATATGTTCAATACCACATTATAATTATTATATTCATATGTTGAGCACTTGAGATAATTAATTTAGATAATAAATTGAGCTTTCACCATCTTATAGGAAGAAGCGTATGTTCTTAACATACTATGGTACCTTAGCATCATTTTTTTTAATTATCTTTATTAGAACAAATCATGACCGGTTCTCTTTATATATAGATTGTGCTTCATGACTTATAATATACTGCAATAGTGGACTAGTTTAAATCTGTGTCGCATGTGAAATGTCATGTCATGTCAAACCCAGGCCGATTATAGCAAAGACTAAAATAAGAGTAATAAATGCTGATGGGGAATCATGCTGTATGACTGCATCATGATACTACAGTGTGGAAACGTTAACAAGCAGACCTTTGTTATATCACTGATACAATACAATTTTATGGCTTAGGTGTTGGAAAAATCAAATATTCTTCATGTCCATATCCTGGATGAAACAATGATTGTGTGTTGTTTTGAGGCCACCGGGTTGAGTCTGGGATCAAACCCGTTGACAATCTATTAAATGCATTACTGGCCGACCAAAAATTATTGACCGAAACTTTTACGGTGTGTATGCCTGCAGTTATCATTTGGTCTTCATGTAAGACATGATTATGAATGAACCAAATTGGATACATGCAATTTGTTACAGAGTTATGATCCTTGAATTATCAAAACTCAACAGTTATCCATGTATATGGGAGTTTGCTCAATACAACATTGAACTCAATTATCTCTTTCCATTATGTGATGATGGTCATAATGTATTTAGTTCTAATATACATAGAGTCCAATATTTAAAAAATCCTAAAACATTAACAATAAAAATAATTTTATTTTCATCATTCAACCAGGAACATGTCTGGTCAGCTCAGATGGTAGCTGTCTGACTATCAGACTATCTAGGGGGCATGAGATTGAATCCCCATGTGATGATTAATAAACAACATTGCAACAAATTATCATTCATTTCTCACTTGAACAGATGGGTGTTGCGTGCGTACTGATTAACCAGCCGGGCCCGATAAGCTCAGTTGATAACGCGTCTGACTATCAATTCAGGGGTCGTGAGTTCTAATTCCAGCCCTGTAACAGTCTCCATGATGATTGATATACGACATTGTGTCTCGTCATTATTTGTATCTTACCGCTGATTCCAGTTGGAAAATTATCAGGTACTTGCAGAAATGGGGTGTACTCGAGTATTGGTTAACCTTTCAGGATTCCAGGAAACAGTGGTTATGTTAATTGAGTGTCTGTTAGCCCTCAATAGCATACAAATGACACTAAATATTCAATAAATCAAAACTGATTAACCTTTCAGGATAACAGGAAATTGTGATTAGGTTAACTGATCATCTGTGTTAGCTATCGATGGCATAGAATGATGCTAAATATTCAAACAGTGTACAACATACCATTCATAATTCACCATCACACATCTCAGCTGAACCACAACATATGCTTCAGTCGTAGCTTCAAATGATCATTTCCTCTACCTGATAGGGAAAAAAGTGAAAATAAAATTAAATGGTCACATAAGCTCTAAACCGCTAATGTGTGACACATATATAGAGGTAGCTTTTCTTTATATAATTCAGTTTATTTTAATTTAGAAGTAAACTAAGAATTACTCGTGAGTTTATCTTCAGGGTAGCACCAGTACTGACCTTTTAGAGGTTATTGGTAAGCTTGGAACCAAACCTTCAACCTCTCCAACATTACATTCACTGTACTACTGACCAGCTTATATTATTTAAGTAACTTTGCAATAACATCATAAGATTCGAAAACACTGTAGGGACACATTTCCATACACATGTATACTAATTGCACTATTTGATCCTGGGAACGTGACAAATTCTAAAAAAATATATTTTTAAAATAGAGTCAGTGGAAATTTTAAAATACACTTACTGTGAAAAAATGCTGTAACATTTTGCACAATTCTGAATTCATGCCATGAACTGTAACTGCATTGAGTAGTAGATTGTTGCTTCTCTGTGAATAATGAAAAAATAAATAAATAAAATATAACACATTTTTGTTGAGATAAAATACATTGAATTTCATATTCACCATATTGTTAAAATGCCATTAATTATGTACTTTCAACCTTAAAAAAATGCTGAACATATCACATAGTTGCAGGTCTATTTTTTTCATTTTCCACATTGCATGTGAAAGTAAAAATTTAATCAGTTAGCAAAAATGTGGTTTTATTAAATTAAATACGTATATTATGCAACTTCAAGTACCAATCATACCAGATGCAATGCATCAACTGAAATTATTCTGCAGATCGTGAGTTTGAATCCTCGCCGAGTCATAGTCTCTGCGATAATTGATATACAACATTGCATTTCATTGTTATCAGTATCTAACCATTGATTCAAGTGGAAAAGTTATCAGTTACTTGTGGAGATGAATGTATTCAAGTAGTTGTTGTTCCGGAATCCCAGGAAACAGTAGTTAAGTAAACTGATTGTCTCTTAGCCCTCGATAGCATAAAATGACGCTTTTCAAACAAACAAAAAATCTTAATTCAAATGTATTGAAAAATTGCATTAAAGAACTGCAATATTTTTAATTTGAAATTATAAGAACAACTGTTTTGTTGAGGGTATAAATAAAAGATTGCCTGAATGATTAGAAAACAGAGTTTAAGATGGAGTATTACCCTTTAAACCTTTTTTTAAATTGTAGTTCCAAAACTAGTCACTCTGGATTCATCAGTGATTTTGATACTTTCTCAGGTCTGCTGGCCCACACAAGTGTATGCAGAGAATGTGTTCAAGACTATATAATTTCTAACATTTGACACCTGAAATATATGTTTTTTTAATAAGAACAATGAAGGGATGATAGTAATTAAATTTATTACAGTAAGTAATTGTATTAATAAGATAAATATATATAAAAATAAGATGAGTTACAGTAGTTAAAAATATCCACAACTAAGGTACCTGCAAATGTGATGGTCCAAGCTACAGAAGTATACAAATTAATAGAAATAGAAATATTTTCTGCAATGCACACCCAAAGAACATAGCAACTATCACTCAATAAATTATGACAAACAGTTCGTAAGAAGAAGTTAAAAAATGGCAGGTTAGCTCAGTTGGTAACACATCTGATTATCAATCAAGGGGTAGTGAGTTTGAATCCTCGCTCGGCCAGTATTATACACATGTTTGAATCCCACTCCGGCACAGTCACCAAGATTATTGATATACAACATTGTCATAAGTCTCTCACTGCTGATTCAAGTGTGAAATATGATGGCATGAACAATATATCTAGACAGTCCAGAACTCAAACCCAGTCCTAATCTTTTGCATTCAATGCGTTATACACCAAATGCTGTCTAACATATGTTTCTGTAGTATCAGGTTACTACAATGTAGTAGTATGGCTTATTTGCACATCTTTAGGTCCTGAGCTGTTTGAGATTTTTTTAACTGCAAGTCTTCTAATACTCATGTTATGGAGTGAAGATGATATATCCAAAAAACTGCCCTTACACACTTCTTTTTTATTTTCCATTAATTGTGAAACAACTTCAGACATATCACGCTCAAAGCCTTACAAGGTAGAACCAAAACTAAGCATATGCGAAAAAGTGTGTTGCTCAAGGACACCACACAGCCATGGAGGAGGATTGAACCCACAACCCTCCGATAATGGGTTTGACGCTCTACCACTGGACTATGCGTTCCACACTTTATTCAATTAGTATACTGTGACCCAATCCACAAGGAATTTGTAAATATCATAGCTCTCTAAAGTTTTCAGAGACAAAAATATACTTATAAAAGTTCATGAAACTAAATAAGGAAATCTGAATTACATTACTACTACGAATATACAAATAACACTCTAGTTAACGTATTTTCCTTCTTTCTCTCTGTATCTATTCACCTGTCAATCTATGATTTTGAAGCAGTTAAAACGGGTCCTACTCAGGACCAATAAGGACGCACAACTGAGATAATTCAATTTTGTAACTGGTCTCTATCTAGGTTGATATTGAAATGTATACGAATAAGTTAATAAAAATGTGAGTTGTATGGTGCAGTAACCTGTTTTCGATCACCACAATCAATCAAGTCTGCTTAAAACTGATGGAAAGACAAAAAGTGTTGAAACATGATGACTGGTCATGTCAGAAATTAAAGCGGTTACGGAAGAGTACCCCTCTTATAGAAATTTGTTAAAAAATGAGTTTAAATTCATTACAAGATCACATGTTAAATGTAAAATGGAAACAAGTAAATAGTTGAAAAGGTTTGTTATGTGAGGATATGCATGTAACATATATGGCCCAAAATGTGCACTTCTGCACAATTTAGTCCATTTGTAACCCACTATATTCCTTTGGTAACTGAGGTTAATTGTGCTTGCTTTATATCTTTGGTAACTTTTGGTAACTAACTGTTTATCAATTATTCTTACAGGCATTTTGTCCATTTGTAACTCACTATATGCCTTTGGTAACTAGGATTATTTGGTATCCTGTCCTTAATAAGCACAGGAAGTTATTACATAATCTTATGTTATATTGCCCTTCATTAGCACAAGAGTGTGATATATGGCTCTCTGCAGCTGCACTGCCCTGAGGCAAATGATTGATGACTGTTTAAGACCAATAATTTAAATAGCCAATCAAAATTAAGCTTTTGATTGCACAGATACATGTAGGCTAAATGCTTTTAAAATCAAGCATAGTTTTTTGAGGAATCTGGAAAATCCGGCCCCACTCCAAAATGGCCATAGAGAATCCGTCCCCAAGATTATCCGGCCCCTGGAGAATCTGGCCCCATTTAGTATGGTCCATCCGGCCCCACTTTTTAATTTTTTTTAATAGCAATATTAGGGTTATTTATCATAAACAATATACACATAAAAAAAACAAAACATTAATATGTTAACCAAAAAAGTTTATATCATGTTAAAAAAATGATTTTGAAAATAATAATTTCAATAAAACCAATTGGGCACACCAAATTAAAAAATAACATTATCACCTCGGTTTTCCTAACATTTGGTTATACCAATTTGAAATAGATATACCCTTTGATTTAGTTAAACAACGTTTGTTCGATACATATAAACAGAGTTGGTACGCAAATATTTGTAACTCGAATCGATTACGATCATATTATAGATTTCAAAAATAAAGAAGCATTTAAAGGTTTGCATACATATAAGCCATTTTACAAACAAATCTAACTGAAGATGACACACGCAAAAAATATCAGTAAGACACAGTGGGGGGGGGGGGGGGGGGGGGGGCATTATTTACAATTACAATACAATTCAGTACAATACAATTGTACAATCTTTTATATCAGGAATACTTGGCCACGTTAATATGTTGACGTTGCCTTGTATTCACTAAAATTAACTGCATAATATCGTATTACAATAACCTGAAGACATGCGATCCATTTTTTTCTTGTCTTGAATTATAAATCATAAGTATTTCATTCCCCCAAAATGTTACTTTTCATTAACACTCATTGATTATTATATGCACTATATAATTCCCGCTAAGAGTAAGTTTTCAATAACAATCCCACTGTTATTAATATGTGCGTTTCAAATTATCTAATAACTTTCCAGTATTTCGTTATAAATACCAAATAATAATTGATATTATTTTTAAAATTAGTGTGAGGCCGGATTTTCTATGCTAAATGGGGCCGGATATTCCAAGGACGTTTTATCCAGGGGCCGGATTAGTGATGGGGCCGGAATTCCATGGAGCCGGATACTCCATAACTAGTTTTCTGAGGAATTTATAAGTGCACAGATACATGTAAGCTAAATGCTTTTAAAAACAAGCATAGTTTTCTGAAGATTTTATAGAGTGAGTTCAGAAAAAAATAATCAGACATTTCTGATTTTTAACATTCATTAAGGAATTTTTTCTATAGTTCCTTACTTTCATTGTGGACAAAACTGGTTAAGTCCATATCTACTTCTTATGTTACTTAATTCTTATTTAAAGGAGAGAATTCAAGTTTTTTCAAACAATCATATGATTCTTTCTTATCTTTTATTATCTTACATCTCTCACGCAATTCGTCGATATTCATCTCTGGTCTTTCAGGAATATTTCTCAAACTTACCTTTCCGGTACTCAGTGTCCTTGTGCTACTTTTAGTTTCAAAAAGAAAAGATGTTTCTTCCATCTCAGTTGTTCTGACAGCAAGTGCATATTCATTTCAAATTGATGGCATAAATGGATTTTCGAACTCAATATATACCATCAGGTCATAAACTGGTTTCTGAATGCATTCCTGGCCGATATGAAATCCCATTCCAACATATGTAGCACCTGGTTCTAGAATATTACCTGAAAGGAAATGATCGAAAACGAATGGAGTTGAACTTGCGCCAATCAAAAGTTGAAAACCCGTGTTTCCTTTGTTTTCAGTAAAGCGTCTGACAAACATGCGAATCTGCACTGTTGTCAACAGTACCTGCTAAATACAGATTTACGGTGTCAGCAAGGTAAAAACTCTTTGATTTGTTGAACGCATACTTTGGAATTGGTGTCACCTTTTGAATATTGGTGTAAATGTTTTTCCAAATAACCGGAATCTCCGTTTCGTAAAGCTCCAAAACCGTTGAGTAAACGCATTGTAGTTCTTTATTGACATTAAGTGAAGGAAAGCACAATCTTTCAGTTTCTTCATCTAGAATGTTTCCAATATGTGCACGTAAAACTGGTCTCGGTCCTATCTCTATGATTATGTATTAAGAGTTTCTCTGAACTGCTTTCTGTATCCCTTGCATAAACAAAACTGGTTTCCTTACATTGTCCGCCCAGTAAAATCCTGCTTTGAAAAGGGACTGTGTAGCAACATCACCCGTTACGGTCGAAATGTGCCGTGTGGTATGACCGGACCCTGTGCTTAGGTTGCGTATTCGCTTAATTATTTCACTTCTACAGTTTTCCACTTGGGGACTGTGGTATGCGCATTGAACATTCAACATTTTGATAAATATGGGTCTGTTTTTTATATTTTGACTCTTGGCTTGTTCTGACTTTTGTTTTTCCAGATCGTTTTCGATAGAAGCTATATCTTTTGCATTGCCAGAAATAGTACAGGCTCTTGGACTGCTAGAAACCGCGACGGAGACAGTTTGTTGGTAAGCCTTACATAACGCCTCCACTTTCAAGACCTCAAATTCATCACGTTTGCGCCGCCTGTTTGTTCTGCTAGAATCTTTGATCGTTGGTATATCACATTCACGCACTATTTCAATGACAAATGTCCCGCAGCATATGTGGCAACTACTTCTCCCACTGACTGACCAACAACTACGTCAGGCTGTACTCCCCAGTGTCTCCATACATTCGTAAGGGCTACTTGAACGGCAAAGATAGCAATATGATTCAGAAACGGACCTTCATAATTCGTATTTGCCATGAATTTGTCTCTCATCTTCCAGCCAGTGAGTGGAGAAAGGTACGTATCGATACTCTCAACGGTTTCCCTGAACTTGTCTACTTTTGACATCAATTCCATACACATTCCCGGCCATGTTGTTCCTACGCTGCAGTACACAAATACAACATTTATGTTGTTTTTTTCCCTTTTTTAGGTTATACTTTTGTAATTTTTATCTTAATTTGTTGCAAAAACTCTTCATTTTTTCTTCCTATTAGACCAACTCTGTTTGTGAAATGATCTCGATGACAGCATGATGTATAGCAAACGTCTTCTTTATCTAATGTTGCAGCTTGAAGGTCTCTGTAAAATGATTCGAGATATTTTTTAAGAGATTGCGCATCAAGTGCAGAAATACAAGCAATATGCCAATCATCTGCGCTTTTTGGCAAATTGATTTGATTGTTGCATCCATTTATTATAGCATGGCAGTTTGAGCCGCCAATTTCGAAAGAATTAAGGCAAGCAATTCTACCACCGGCCTCGTTTTGTTTCGAGGATCTTACATCCAACGCTATATATAAACCATATCTTTCAAATAAAATGTTTTTGTTTACGTTTGACGTATCTTTCTTGACGTGTACTATCTTTCCATGTTTCATCATGAGTAGGACTTTTACAAGTCCAGCTATGCCAGCGGCAGTCTCTGTGTAACCTATGTTCGATTTTACAGAACCAACTAGTAATGGCACATCATAGTGTCGGTCTGCTCGGTATTTGGAAAAAAACATACCCAATGCATTGACCTCAGTTTGATCTCCAATAGGTGTACCTGTTCCTACAAAACAAAACATGTAACGATTTGTGATCATGAATAATCATTGCATACGTAGCATTGTTATGTCAAATAAACTATTTGAATTGAAAATATAAAACATAAATTTTACAGTATAATCATTGTTACGAAAATATTAATTGATGTAATTCAGATGATTTCCTTGCAGTGATGATGTCAGCAACATGGAATATGAAAAAAAATCATTGTAAATTTTCATATATACAATTGCGTCATAATCATTCCAAATCTCGGGTTACGCATTGAAATGGCATTACTTTAACGTTAAAACATGACAAGTGTATCGCTATTGAAATATGGTAATTGTATTTTTTTGAAAACAAACTTTGTAAAGAATTTGCCGAAGACGTACCACGTGCTTCAATATACTCGACGTGACCATGATTAATGCGACTTTTACTGTAAACGCTTTCTAGAAGTTGCCTCTGTTGTTCACCAGATGGTGCTGTAATTGGCTGCATCGTACGTCCGTCTTGGTTAGTGCCAATCTCAATCGTTGCCCATATTGTATTGTCATCATTTGCAGCCTTGCATATAGACAATAAACTTAGTCATAATTATAATTGTTTGCACATAACTTAAAAAGATTGTTCACACATTATTGCTAATATCATACACGAACCGGAAAACAATGCAAGATAAAGTGAAAGGTTAGTTGATTTTTTAAAACCCATTTTAAAAAAAATGAGTGCAAGTTGAATTAAAAATAATCTTGGTTAGCGACATTATATTGGAAAACACGAATTCTTTTGAACGGCAAACAAAATTTCGCCCATAAAAGTTATATAGTTCTTCGTGAGAAACACTATTAGATAGCAGTAAGTGTAATTTGCCCCAAATGAAAGAGCTGTATGCACCATTTACCACGAATAAGACCGATGCGTGTGTCATGAACCTTATTTTGTAGTAACCGTGAGTGGGATCCTCCGCGGCCGAGAGGTCTAGGGTCTGTTTCGCGTCTAGGGTCTGTTTCACGTCTAGGGTCTGTCTTACGCCTAGGGTCTATCTCACGACTAGGGTCTGTCTCACGTATAGGGTATGTCTCACGTCTCTGTCTCACATCTCTGTCTAACGTCTAGGGTCTATCTCACGTCTAGGGTCTGTTTCACGTCTAGGGTCTATCTTACTATTAGGGTCTATCTCATGTCTAGGGTCTGTCTCGCGTCTAGGGTCTATCTCATGTCTAGGGTCTGTCTCGCGTCTAGGATCTGTATCGCGTCTAGGTTTTGTCTCGCGTCTAGGGTCTATCTCGCGTCTAGTGTCTATCTCACGTCTAGGGTTTGTCTCGTGTCTAGGGTCTGTCTCGCGTCTTGGGTCTATCTAGGGTCTGTCTCGAGTCTAGGGTCTGTCTCGCGTCTAGGATCTGTCTCACGTCTATGGTCTGTCTCGCGTCTAGGGTCTGTCACATCTAGGGTCTATCTCGCGTCTAGCGTCTGCCTCGCGTCTAGGGTCTGTCTCACGTCCCACCACTGAGAACGTTGGTTCGAGCCTAAATCGGTCCAAATCATGTGAAAAGTTTGCCAGTTACTTGAAGAAGGACGGTGGTTTCATTTTGAGGTCTTCCTCCCCCAAAAAATCTGAATATATCATACTAGTATTTAATAATATTATTTGTCATTTGTTTAAAATGGTGTTAAACCTAATAAACAAATACTTATGAATATCAATCACCTAAATTCAAACAAGTGAGTTCGTTCATTTCCCATGAAACGTTTACAGAACTTATAAATTGCCGGGGTGTTTTCGATAAGAGGCCTTTTATTAATATCTACGAAACATCCAATTCAAATTATGTTGATGTTTAACACATCTTTACATTTCTTTAACCTAAGTGATATTTGTCAAATGCAAAGTAGCTTAGTCTTATCGTTGGATAAACAAGGTTTTTGGAGTTTGCAAAAATAATGTAAATATTAAAATTACCACCTAATACTGTAAAGTCAAAAGCATAAGCAAAGAGAAACTATTCGTCGATTTCTGAACATGTTATAATGGTTACAATAGTATACAAAATAAATTACGGTCCTCGTGGGAAAACAGCTATCGCACATTTTTGATAGGGGATTTTTTAACTAAAACTTGTACTTAACACTGCTGGCGTGACTTGTATATTCATATTTATTCGTGAACCGGCAATGTCGGGTCAAAATTGATAGAGTTATGGCCCTTAATAGATTAAAATATTATGTTTGTCTTATAAAAACTCTGTAGCAATTTTAAAATTCATCGGATTAGGACTTCATTAGAATGTTTTTGCTTATGAAATGTTGGACGAGTTTCTGAATTGGCCGTATCGGATCATAATGGGGACAGTTATATTCTTTAATTGGCCGTATCGGATCATAATGGGGACAGTTATATCCTTTAATTGGCCGTATCGGATCATAATGGGGACATTTATATCCTTTAATTGGCCGTATCGGATCATAATGGGGAGAGTTATATCCTTTAATTGGCCGTATCGGATCATAATGGGGAGAGTTATATCCTTTAATTGGCCGTATCGGATCATAATGGGGAGAGTTATATCCTTTAATTGATAGATAAATGCTGATGTTTGCCTAGAACAGGTTTAGTCTTGATCATATACGACGCTTGCTTTTCTAAAAGACAAACGTCTCGACAAGTTCGACCGAGAATGAAAGTAAAACATTTTTAGCAACAATCCAATAACGTTTTTTATTGGTTGATTCAAACATTCGGACTACCTCGGAGATTTACATAATATTTCAAAAGAGTATCGTTTGGATGTTTATTTCTATATATATTGTTATATTATTATATATTTTCTATGACGAAGATCTTGTACAAGGTAACTGCCATGAATTCGTCCGAAGAGTATTTTTTAATTTTTATCATAACATGTCAATTGCAGAATCTTACTTCCAGATTCAAACGTTTCTTCTGCACAACTTGTCAAGACGTTTGTCTTTTAGAAAAGCAAGCGTCGCATATGATCAAGACTAACATTGAACCGAACTGAACACAGCCCAGTTTATTCAATATTCTAATACAGGAGTCTGCATATTACTCTAGGTAGTAATGAAAGCATCTAGATGATCAAGATCACGCACTTTGACAAAATGTCAGTGAGAACGAAAATCACAGCTTGCAAAGGAAATAACCCTATTCTTACCCAATACAGGTCGTATTCGGCCTTTTTTATTATTATACTGCAGATAGCTTAGTTTTGGCTCATTATATATCAAACAGCTTATTTCACATACCGACTTCGCTCGTTGCAAAATAACAACACCGCAATCTTCTCCGCGTGCATAGCCGTCCGCAGTATCCCAGAAGGTCTGGCATTGCCCCGTGGGTGACATCATTTTGTTCTTGTACAGAGCAAAAAAGGTATAAGCATTAATGATGCTGCCAACGCTACCACAAATAGCCATGTCACAATCTCCTGAAATGGAAAAATAGATACTCCGAAATATATAATTCAATAAAGTCATTATATATTAGATACATATTGTGAGAGATATCTAGAAAAAATGTTATTAGCAGAAATATATATAAACATGTATACTTTACTTGAAATCAGCATTTCGGTTCATTCTGCTTATCACTACAATTAATTTAACATCCTTCGAATTCCCTCCCCCAAATCATATATTTATATATTTGTGTGAAACGAAAAATGAAAGAAAAACATACATTTACAAAATTAAAACGAACCATCAGGTATACTTTTAAATAAACTTGCACTCTCTTTATATTCGGCCTAACATATGTATCATTTATACCAAAGAAAATTGAACTTTATAAACATTGCTTCAGTTTTATTTTCAATAAAGGGTTACCTTTATTTCGACGAACCTGTCATTACATGTTGAATTTTGATCTTTGTTCTACATAAAATTTCCACTGAAACAGCCTATAATTTATCTACTCATAAAATGCATAATAGCCGACATATTAACCAGTTCAGTTTTTAAACGCGCAGTAACACCCGTTAGATTTAAAAAAACCCAAAAAACTCAAAGGCTCTAAAATCAAATGCAAATCAAAGTTTCCACCAGTTATATCTTATTGCGGTATATGTTATGTCAATTTTGTTTTACTCATCTGTAACAATAAACCACAATATCAGCGAACTATTTTGAAAATAGTCCAAAACTTATTAAATATATTTTTAACCATATAATTGTATCACATTCAGTAAAAGTGGCGCATCTAAAGCATATCAACTAAATACTATATTTCAAGGCATTATTTTGAGACTGTGAACTACATTAACATGCGTTACCTGATCGTATAGCTTGGCAGCTTAAATGTTTAGCCGCAAGTGAACACATTCTAAAACATATCTCTGCTGGGGGTCAATTCTCGATGTTTCATTGTCACTATTACCAAACAAACGATTGTCCCACTCATCGTGTCTGCAACATGTACAATATATGACACGACATTGTTATCTTTAAAACATAAGATTATTGTATGAAATATAATTTCTATTTGCTCTTTGTACAAATCCGTCGTAAAACCATACATATTAACGCATTATTTTCACGATGAAAATACCAATATCGAATCTAATGACATTGATTTCTTTTTAATTGATTGTAAACGTAGAACTTGTATAATATAATATTATTGATCATATTATTCTACAAAATTTAAATATGTGTTTATTTTTCAAGACGTGACCGTACAATATGTAACGTTAGAAGTTTATTGGATCCAATTAAAAACTGTTCATATTTTACAGTTTAAAATTCAAGATTGTGATTAATATAAAACGAATTACATTTAGTAGAAATTTTAACGATCAAAACAAACAACTGACAAAATGTTATTTGAAGTCACAGCTTAATTAAATGATCTTGATCTTTCTTTACTCTCATGATGAACTTATTCAGATTGAGATACAGAATCAAACGGTCTTTTTATTTTCTACGAGTACAATACATTTCCATATTGTACAAACACTGTAAAATAACCTTCTACTATTTGACAATGACTACCATTAAAGAGAATATAATTATTGACAATGTATATAGACTCTTACCTCTTCAGAAGACCGGCCTTCTTGACATATAGTTTACCAGGCGTTTTCAAATCTTCATCAAACACCGCTTCGTTGTTCGATCTGTCTTTCGGGATATCTACGACATGATTCTCTGCATTGATCAAAACTCACCAAAACTCGTCAAGATTTTCCACGTCCTCTTCCATGCCTAAAATAAAATTCAATATGTGGTTAATACTAATCATATCTTAATATGATAGGGTCTGTCATCTCATTTATAAAACTATACAGTTAAATTAAATACTTAATATTTCATTCAGCAAGCACGTTTCACAAATTTTCAATAAAGCGTCTCAGTTGCAGTAAATAAAGATTATTTATATGTATTTTGTTATATACTATAAAACGTGCATGTCAGTGACATAACTATTAATAAGTACATATATAAATATTTTTAAAGAGAAAAATAATTTACACATTTATTTTGAAAAGCAATCTTATCGTCAAAACAACACATTTCAACGCAAGCTTTCGTACAAATAAGATACCTTCAGAACAAATCACAACACATGCCGTTTGAACACGTGACACCCATATTGTCGGAACTATATCATTTTACCACAGAACATTTATGATGCTATTTCATTGAACCTACTTTATATGTAATACCTTATAATATGGGACAGCCCACATCTTGATTGACAGAAACAACATTGACACATTGAGCAACAAATAAGCATCGCTCCTATAGCATTAGATAACGCATAGACCTATACATACTTCCTGTTAGCCCTTGTGAATGCCTGAACATGTCGAAACCGATGTGTGGGTCTCTTAAAATAAGCTCTCGTTATTTTTAAGCATGTTTATGGCGACAGTTAAGACGTATATACATTTATCACTACAATGGCAGATATACGACTTATCGTCATCGATTCTGAATAAGTTCAAAGTCACAGGATGTTTTCACGAAAAATGCCAATCCCATACTTTCTGCTAAAAAGGTCAAACCAAATCATGGCATATTGTTCTGGTTTTGTAGAAAGTATCAAGTTTATTTTATTATGTATCAACTTAGTATCGTATAATCAATGGATAGTTTCTTATTCTGTAGAACATTATTATATATTCTTGACTGTTTTAGTATATTATCTATCAGCTTAGTATCGTACAATCATTGAATAGTATCTTATTCCGAAGAACATTGTTATATACATACTCTTGACTGTTTTAGTATATTAGTATCAAATTAGTATCGTACAATCAATGAAAAGTTTCTTATTCAATAGAACATTATTATATAGATACTATTGACTGTTTCAGTATATTGGCCGATGTAAAGTTTTATGGTTCGACTACCTAGTTGATGTTTTGCTGCTGACCATTACAATTAGGCTACCCCTGTTATAAGTTAAGTTTATACTTATCCATTTTAGCCTCATTGAAAAGCAATCTCAAATCATATATAAATCGCTAACAAGTCCGTTTTTTTATAGAACCAGTGAGAACCGTTGTATGTGAGAGACCATAGGATCAAATCTTGGATATATTTGATACATGATGGAAGAACAGAACACAAGCAAAGAAGAAAGTAGAAGACTCGGTTTCTAAAGAGTCTGTTCACGAGTCATTAATAAACAGTATGCAACATTCCCAACGCGTGGGCGCTGGCTTAAATAATATTCTTTAGCAATACAGAGTAAGTAATAGAAATTAGAAAACATTTATTTGTTTAAATGAAGCAACCATACTACAAATGATATAATGAATATAACGTTGATGGAATGTTCGTTAGGGGTGGGGGAAATGTTGATGAGAATCGGCAAGCATGCATTGCCCAAGTTGAGTGACGTTAAAAATATAGACTACGTCGAATACACAAATTTAAATTATGCTGAACACATTTTCAATCCAATGACAGCAGCTACGAAAGGAGAATGAAGATTCTTATCAGTTTAACATAAAGTTGAATTAAAATAAGTCATGAATGTTTTGTGGTCTTCCTGGTTAAAAATCGAGTGGCTGTAACTTCTGCCTAGCCTTCAATATTAAATTGCGTATTGCACACTAAACGTAATGAATAGGTTATATAACTAATAAACAAGGAAAATGTAAACAATTAAGCACACACAATATATTTATATATATATATATATATATATATATATATATATATATATATATATATATATAGAGAGAGAGAGAGAGAGAGAGAGAGAGAGAGAGAGAGAGAGAGAGAGTTTGATTTGTTGTTTTTGTACATGTAGAGTGAACCTGGAATCTTCCTTCCTGTTGGCGTCGAATTACCTATAATGTGTTAGTACGCCGTAAAACCCTATGCATTCATTCATTCATTCATATAGTTTTCAACTGACCAATACTCAATAAAATGTTCTACATACAAATATTAATATGTCTTTACATCATACATTATTATAATCAATTAAGTCTCGACGATATTTACTCAAAAGGGAAGTTAGGCATTTTTGTATATAATATTTAATTGATTTGTTTATCATAGACAACACTAAAGTAGCTATACGACCTTGTTGCATGTTGTTCCACTCATAAAGTTGGGCGTGACGTAATTCTCTGACGTTTCTTGGCGGAGCCACACGTTTATTATTATTATTTGTCACGGTTAAACGTCGTAATCAACGTAGGAATTAAAACAAAAGATTTAACTTCACTGAACTATCAAACTGCTACGTGCTGTATCGGTTTCAACCACACTGTCCAGGGTTTGTACAAAAATACAAAAGAAAGTGCAATCACGCGACACACCACTTCGAGTATTACGTAGTATTTGAGGTAGAAAGGTGCATGTATTTACGTTATCTTGCCTACATTTTTAGACTACATCTGTTACCTACCACAACAGTCAATACAAAAATATCTGATTACGTCTGATATATCGTGTCATGTTCCGGTATCAGTAAATGATGTCACATGCGCAATTTATTCAATATCACATATATCATTTTAAGGCGGAAGAACATTTAAACCTATCTGGGACTAAAGGATCAAGATTCAAGATTACGTAAAATTGAAGTTACAATACAGATGATTGGTTTCGTGCAGTAGGCTGTAACGCAGGAATAGAAATCGAAGAGAAATCGAAACTCAAGGTTCCTCATCTGTCTGATAGAAACTTTTTTTATCATACAAGGTAAATAATTTTTAAGTTTAACTTTCCAAATCGTTACTTATTGTATACTAAAACTCAGAAAATACTTATCTTATTTGATCAGACAATTACACCTTATGCTGCATGTACATAGCATATATATTTTATTAATCATTAAGACGTAAAGTTGATCTATACTTAAACCAGGCTTCTGTTTTACCAACATTTTAATTAAATACTTAACTAAGTTTTGAATGGTTGTTTATTTATTTTATAATCAATATCAATGAAACAATATGCAGTTTAATTGTAACTAGTCTAAAATCATGATCATTTGGTTGCTTTTCTGAGATTTAAGTTTTTAAGTATATGTTGGTTAAACAAGAGCCAGTACATTATAGGTGCACTTAAAGTTTTTTGCATTTACTCAGCTAAGTGAATATTAGTGAAACTAAACCCAGGTCACGTGATTGCATTTGAAATCATTATTATTGTGTTTTAAAAATTATCTGTCGACAGTGTGATATAATCTGCACATAGTTTCCTAGTTTCATAGTGCCCGTCAAGCATACAGTATACATATAAAACGCAATGAAAGCTAGTTTAGTACATAAATATATATTTACACTTACAAGTGAAATACGAAATGCATGTAGCTTATGTACTTATAAAAATGCAATAATGCACTGAAAAAGATTTGCAGTCATGTTTGGTAAAATATACTCTTTTTGTATAGTTTAATAATATCTTGAATATTATATAAACTTATTCACTGTCAAAGGTATAAAGTGATAGAAATTTCTACCAATAAATTCAATTTAATCTATTAAGAGTTTTTACACTATATACTTAAAACATTTATGACGCTTCATTCAATGTAATTTAAAATTTCTGTCAGTGGATTCAACATAACAGTTTTGCCACTGTATTCAACATAAGTATATGAAATCAATTTGATTATAATTCTGTCGCTTAATTCAATAACATTATAACTTATGTGCCGCTGAATTTGAATCAAATATAAACCAATAATAGATAACACCAATAAAAGTATTTGCCACTCGTGACTTATTTATATTTGGATATATTATTATATGGACCCAAGTGTGTATGAAAAATAAATTAAATGAATAGAAAAAAATATGAAAATGTATAATTGGATTTGCTCAGTTTGTATTAAAGAAATATCAACATTTCTTCTTCTCAATTCAATATAAATATGATAAATTATATGATTAACAATAATTATAAAACTATAACAGTTTGAGAAATAGTCCAATGTAATTAGTTTGACACTAAATTCAATATAGAAGTATATAAAGTTATTATTTTGTGTTTAAATCAGAATCCAATTAAAAAAGACTAGTTGAAACAACTTGACTTTTCCAAGAAACTGCGCCCCTGTATTAGTACTAATGACTTACAACTGTGTTTTGGATAACATTACGCTTAAAAAAAGCATTATAGTAAGATATTTTAAACTATATATGAATGATTCGTAAAGATATGTCAACCAGGAATCAGATGCATGACAAAAGTCAATTGAAATACAAATGTACTGCCAGTTTTACAACATCCGAGAACACATTGATAGAATGTTTTTATTTTATTTTAGGAAAAATGACATGCTATGAAAAGGTTGAAACAAAGATTGGAGATTTTTGTCGCTGGTATGGAAAATGTTTTTCAAATAATCCCATGAACGGACTTCTGGGTATAGGAATGCTAAAGTTGAAACCCGACACCGTTGTTGCTAGAGTTTATACACCAATGAACAGTCAGGCTGTAAAGGACGAAGAACGGGTCCAAGCTTTATTTACAGACAAAAGTGGCACTGATTTCTACAGCTATCAGCTTACGATTGCTTCTGTATCAGCAACATATTATTAGTATTATATTAGTTGCGCCAGGTGTTGGCTGCACTTTTTAAAGGCTTTCACCTTTTTCTAATTTTATGTTATAACTAGTAGACATGCATACGTGAAAATTGTCATATTGGATAATTAATGAGCTAGCATCATCTTAGTGTATTTATTTTGTGGAATTAAATTACATTTTGGAAGAAATTTGAAGATAAAGTTTGATAATTAGATACAATACATTGTTTTGGATGAGAAATATCAACAACAGAATTTGTAATAGAAAAACTTATCACATGATTGCTTTTGGTTTGAGTGTAATTGGGCAGTTCAGCCGTTGTGATTAACTGACAGTTGGAAAATTAGCCAGAGGGAAGGAAGTATTAAAAATGATAACAGTACATAGATTAAAAGATTTATGTATATTTGCTTATAGAAGTAGTAGAGGCGAACAATGTAAATCTGTACATAAAACGTATACAAATCGAGGTGTAAATTTGGCCAATTTAAAGGCATTTCCACAGCATATTGCTAAAATTACATATCCTGGAGCAATAAAGAAACAATCAGTGTGTAGCAAACAGCATGTTAATCATGACAATCTGGTGATAATAAACAGTGTACCTAACAGAAAAGTACAGAACCAAAAGAAATTACGTGTATGTTGTCTTAATCCAAGATCAGTTAAAAATAAAACTACTTCTATATGTGAATACATAGAGTCTAATGACTTTGACATTTGTGCCTTAACAGAGACCTGGCTTGGTACCAACAACGAAAAAAAATACATTAATAAACTTGTGCCTGATAATTATAGCATAAAACATGTTGCAAGGGCTAAAGGAAGGCGCGGTGGGGGTGTGGCGCTCGTTTACAAAACATCTTTTACTGTAAACTGTGTTAGGTTCAGTCATCAATTTACTCAGTTTGAACATATGAATTGTATTTTGAACATCAATGGGTTTGCTCTTCAGTTAGCCATAGTATATAGACCACCTCCTTCCCGAGAAAATGGTTTAAAGACTAATATGTTTCTAGAAGACGAATGGCCAATGTTTTTGTCAGAATATGCAACTTTTGATAAAGATATCATGATCGTTGGTGATTTAAATTTTCACCTTGATGTACCCACTAACCGTGATACAATGACATTCACTAGCATCCTACATTCTTGTGGTATGCAACAACATATACATGAACCAACACATGTTCGAGGACACACCTTAGACGTAGTCATTACCAGGGACAATAGTAACATAGTATCTGATATCATTGTGACTGATCCGGGGCTTTGTGACGATCTTGGTAACATGAAAAAAAATCATCTAGCAGTCACTTTTAGTGCAAATATATCTAAACCTCCACTTGAGAGGAAAACTGTGACATACAGGAAACTCTGATCTATTGATATTGATTCATTCAAACAGGACTAACCTGCATCTAACTGGATACATGTTCAAAGTTTAAATGTGGATGAGTTACTGGATTCATACATCAATGGTTTGACAAAATAATTGATAAACATGCACCAGTCCGTTCCAAAACTATCACACTTCGACCTAATTGTCCTTGGTTCACAGATGAACTACATGCTGCTAAACATCTGAAGCGAAAGTTGGAACGTAAATGGCTTCAAACTAAACTTACTGTTGTTCATCAAATCTATAGAAGCCAGTGTGCTACATTCAACACCATGCTGAAAGAGGCTCGTATCGACTATTATTCAAGTAAGGTTGAATCCTGTGGCAAAGATACCAAGAGTTTATTCCAGATTACCAAACATCTACTAGGCCTGTAAAGATGGCTTAGACCTTCCCTCTGACTCCTCTTCAAAAGATACTGCTCAAAACTTTAGTGATTTTTTCACATCCAAAATCGAAACCATTCGAAACGAGATCAGTAAAACTAATGTCGAATCTGCCATAGAACATGAAAATGATGCCCCTAGGTTAGAAAACATACGACCTGCTTCACAGGAAGAAGTAAGAAGAATCATACAAAACGCTCCCACTCATGTGAACTTGATCCGATACTTACATGGATTCTGAACTTCTACCTCTGATCACTAACATCATAAATGCATCAATCAGTTCTTGCTATATGCCTAAGGCATTTAAGAGTGCTATCATACGATCGCTTTTGAAGAAACTTGGTCTAGATGGTGATGTACTAAAGAACTACAGACCTGTGTCGAATCTTCCGTTTTTGTCAAAGATTCTAGAGAAGGTGGTAGATGCACGATTAGAGAACCATCTCTCAGAAAACAGCCTGCACGAGCCTCATCAATCAGGTTACAGAAAATCTCATTCCACTGAAACGGCTCTACTTAAAGTTCGAAATGATATCCTTCAATCTCTTGACAGTAACTGTGTCACAGTACTTGTATTACTTGACCTATCAGCTGCGTTTGACACTTTTGATCACCATACAATGTTAAGCCGTCTGGAAAATCATTATGGAATTTCTGGCAATGCGATTCCATGGATTTCCTCATATCTGCGTGAACGTTTCCAGACTGTGTGCGTAATTCGTGAACCATCAGAGCCTGTACTTATGAAATACAGTGTTCCCCAGGGATCTGTTTTAGGTCCAAAATGTTTCACAATGTACACAAAACCAGTAGGTTCAATTTGTCGAAGTCATATACCATTACATCATTTCTACGCTGACGATTCTCAACTATATATTTCATTTAAACCTATAGACACTGTTTCCAAAATTGAAGCTCTACATCGCATTAAGTGTTGTTTAGCTGAAATTGTCTCTTGGATGAACAGAGATATGCTTAAACTTAACACAGACAAGACTGAAGTAATGTTGTTCTCATCAAAACATAATTCCGAATATGTTGAAAATGTATCAGTGAAAGTTGGTGATTTTTTTATTAAGTCAACAGACTCTGCTAGAAATATTGGTGCCATATTTACTCCACATATAGATATGGAAGAGCAAGTCAACTATGTATGTAGATCTGCGTATATTCAACTACGCAGTATTGGCCGTATAAGAAGATATCTTACAAATGATGTCACAATAACTTTAGTTAATTCATTAGTTACCTCAAGATTGGACTACTGTAATGCACTTCTTGTCATCATTTCAAGTTCCACTTTAAATTAACTGCAGCGTGTACAAAATACTGCTGCTCGTATTATCACGCCGCAGCCATATAACTCCAGTGCTTAAAGAACTTCATTGGTTACCTGTGCCTTACAGGATTCAGTATAACGTCCTTATACATACCTTGTAGCAAAATGACCAAGGGCCGACAACTCACAAGGGAAAAATACAATCATACACAAAGTAAAATTTACAATTTTAATTTTACATGAATAAAATTACGAATATACAATTATACAATATATACAAATTAAATATAATTACTCAACACAAAAAAAAAGCACAGCTGGTTGAAAAAAGTCCTATGGTGGTATTATCATTTTTTCTTTCACACAGTTCTATCTCCTACACGTACGTAATCTACATCGCGATCCAAACTGCTTGTTTATTAAAATGCACTAGATACTACCCGCGTCCGGATATCGTAGATATAGCATCACTCGTCCCTTGCGGCGGTGGCTATATAAACTGGGTTATCTCCCTTAGAACTCTATACTGAGTATATGGCTTGACGTCGCCTCGTACCGACTTTCGAACGTATTCCGACGTCAGGAACGTCATGTCGTCCACATGACAAATATATGGGTTGCTGTCCTATGACTGTACTACCACCAGCTGACTTCCTGTCGCGTCTATACGTCGTTAACGTAGCGAACACATTCCTCGCTTCCGTCTAAAAACGGCTACAATATATATATAAACTCAGATTTACTAGTTACTCAAATATGTAATGACATGGCGTCTATTACTTACCATCGATCAATTTCATGGTATTTTTATCAATATATGATAACAGTGCATTCATTTCTAACCATCTATTAGTTTCATGGTATATTTATCAACATATTATAACAGTTCGTTCAATTTTTACTATCTGCATTTTCATGGCAGTTTAAACAACATCTCATATACGACCCACCGTCAATCTCAACATAGCAATTATATCTCTACATAACTTCTCATTTATAATATGAACAATTACAGACCAATTCTGTATCTATTCACTTTGTGAATATCAGAATAAGCATCAACACAATTTAATTACATATATCAATCAATTCTAACACGGTGAATCTCAATACTTCATCGTAAACACAATATCAACAGCTCAAAATACGTCCTCAGATTCCTCGGCCTATATTCTACCAAAACGCTTCTCAATACCGTGGATGTGTATTAAAATACAGACATTATCGTCGGAATGGATATGAACAAATTATTCAAGTTTACTTAGATCTGATTATGTCAAAAAATTATATATCAGACATTTAAATACGACATAATATAAAGTTAACATACCCATATACCGTTATGTACTGGAACAGTAACATGCTCAAACTACACCCAAATATGATTCTGCGAACTGGACATTAATTTCCTTACACAGTCAGCATATATACCAAAACAGTCCACATACCTTAGTGAATTTCGTGTAAATCATGAAACAACAAACCCTCAAACATCGTACGATGTAGATTTTACGCTATTAGGCCAATGTAGCGTAATGAGGTTGGAAATACAAGTTCACAAATTAGTTGAGATTACAAATGTTTATTATAAGTTCAATCTAAAGTTATTACAAGTCTAAATCAGAGTTACCACAAATACAATTTCTAAAGGTACTGTAAGTTCAATTTCTAAAGTTATCACCATTATTAATTCCTCGAGTTGTTTCAGTTCTAAAAGTTATCACAAGTTTTTATTTCTTAACTTAAATGTTCACGGCGCGCAGTTTTAATTTAGTTCCGTCAAAAACTGACGTAGCCTAAAAGTATGTCGAAAACCGACTCCTCGTGTTAGTAAATTTGGTCGTTTATAAATCGTTAGCCTTACACGGCTGTCAAGTTGCTTTCGCAATAAAACAACCCTTATTAATTGCTTATTGCTTGATTATTGCTGGTCGTGCCTACATCCTACGTTTATTTTTAGCTAAATGTATCACGCGTCCGTATTACCACCATTAGCTGTGACAGATTCCTTGTTTTAGTTTATTGCTATGGCGGAGCGATGTATGTGGATACGCCTGTCCGTGACTAATGAGTTGTTTGATAAATAGATCAAGCGAGCGGCGGTACAAAATGCCATATATTCTGCATTTTTTTATGCAAGCTTTTATTTTTCATTTTATTCTTATAAATCCGTATTGCTACAGAAATCCAAATTATTCTTGCTACAGAAATCCAAATTATTCTTATAAATCCATGTTGGATTTCTGAGGTAGGAAATACATGCTAACAAATTAGTTGAGATTACAAATATTTATTATAAGTACAATCTTAAGTTATTACAAGTCTAATTCAAAGTTACCACAAGTACAATTTCTAAAGTTACTGTAAGTTCAATTTCTAAAGTTATCACCGTTACAAATTCCTCGAGTTGTTTCAGTTCTAAAAGTAATCACAAGTTTTTATTTCTTAACTTAAATGTTCATGGCGCGCAGTTTTAATTTAGTTCCGTCAAAACGGACGTAGCCTAAAAGTATGTCGAAAACCGACTCCTCGTGTTAGTAAATTTGAACGTTTATATATCGTTATCCTTACACGGCTGTCAAGTTATTTTCGCAATAAAACCAAACCTTATTAATTGCTTATTGTTTGTTAATTGCTGGTCGTGCCTACATCAAATGTCTATTTTTAGCTAAATGTATCACGCGTCCTTATGTCCACCATTAGCTGTGACAGATTCCTTGTTTTAGTTAATGGCTATGGCGGAGCGATGTATGCAGATACGCCTGTCCGTGACTAATGAGTTGTTTGATAAATAGATCAAGTGAGCGGCGGTACAAATTGCCGTATATTCTGCATTTTTTTATGCAAGCTTTTATTTTTCATTTCATTCATATAAATTCGTATTGCTACAGAAATCCAAATTATTCTTGCTACAGAAATCCAAATTATTCTTATAAATCCATGTTGGATTCCTGACTTTGTTACACCAACGTAAACCTAAATTAGTTTTATGACAAATAAACCCGTTTAATTATTCTAACTTTTTTAATACTTAATGAACTAAACTTCAAAATGATTTATTCTTTATTCAAAGAATGAAAATGTAAAAATATCTTAAAAACGTTGCTCCTATCGATCTATCAATACGTTTATACAACTCCACGCTACCTGACCTAAATATAGCCTATATAACTACAATGGACACGTACTAGCTGACACTACTAAATTAGGCCACAACAACCTATTTTGTTACATACATACAAGGCGTTACATGGTCAGTCACCACTATATATACAAGAAATGTTGAAGGTTTATAGACCAGCTAGGAACCTACACTCTTGTAACTCGCTGACATTAGTGGTACCAAGGAATAAAACTGTTATATTTTGAAACAGGAGTTTCGAGCATTCTTCTCCGAGCTTATGGAACATATTGCCTAGCAATATCCATGGTTCACAATCTTTGAATGTGTTTAAGAAACTGTTAAAAACATTCTTTATGAAACACTATGTGCACTGAATAGTAACAGTGATATGTGACACTGTTCTAGAAACACTGACATTTGATGATATTTGAATCTAGCCAGTTCTCAACTTCCTGATTTTTTTATCAGTTTTTATGATGCTTTTTTATTTTTATGATTTCTTTGTGATGCCATATACTTGTTTTATTTGCATTGTATGTTGATTTTAATATCCATGTTTACTGTATACTATCTTAGTCTATATGTAGACGTCATGTCTTTTTTATTCAGTTTGATGTGACTGGGATTTCCGTGCTGATGTATGTTTTGTGATCTTACCTTTTAAGCTGAGTCTTTAAATTGTTATGCAATACTATGTAAGCAAATATTTTATATATGTACAGCACTTTTGAACGTATTTCTGATACATGTATGATAAGAGTGCTAAATAAGTGTGGTATAATAATAATAATAATAATAATAATAATAATAATAATAATAATAATAATAATAATAATAATAATAACAGTTATAATTAAAACTTCCAGTGGAAATATACTTGACATATCGTTTCTTGATGAGTTGAACAAATTGTACAAATATATAAATGACACAGTGATTGACAATGACGGCAATCAGTCATATATAAGGACATGTGCGCCTTGCGAGACGGTAAATGCGTGGTTGAAGGAGACGTATGTCTGACACCGGAGTTCAAATCAGGCGTATCACATAAAAGCATTTCCTTTCCAATATTTACGACGCGCCGTTTAATACTAATCATTAATATTACAACAAAAAATCTTCCGTGATAAAGATTATCTTTTTTAAAGGGATTATATCAGGATATTTTAAAATATTAAAATTGGCTAAAACATTTTTTTTCAATACAACATGACTTTATATATACACTGACTCCGTATTGTCAAAAGGATATCTATTTAAACTTGTCAAAATAATATATTAAAAAGGGATTTCCAAACTTGGGCTACGCGCCAAGGTTATACTGAAATAGATGTCCAGCTTAAAAGTGCAACATATTTCATGACGTATTAAATGAGTCACGTAACTTTATTTTGATTTCAATTTGATCCATTATACACGTGCGGATCCATGATTTTAGTTTACAGGGCCGCAACAAAATATCTGAAAGGGCACACATGTTTTTCAGTAGAGATACAGTGACTTTTAATCAAATATGGGAGTTTAGGGAGGCAGGGGGTAGAGGCGTACGCCGTTGTTTTTTCTAGTAAAATTGCATCATCTTAAAAATAATCCGAATGACGTCAAGCTGTATTTAAGAGATGTAAATCTTAAGAATCGGGATTCCGTTACAAGTTTACCAATCAAATTAATATATCGATTATATCACGTTTTAGTGAATTTGACATACCAAACCATTTTGATTATATTTCTAATGATGATGAGATGCTTTTTATCTATTTCAAAAAAAAAATCTAAGACATTTATAGCGATTTTCCTGATTTAATCCCTTTAAGTTTTTCACATAAGAGACTAGTTATTTTTGCTATGCTAGTATATGGTCAATCGATCAAATCACAGACGAAGTCGCCATTTTAAACTTTTTTTTATGGACAACAGTTTTAAATGCTTCACCCCTTAATCCCCTGGACGAACTATGATACGCTGTGCAAAAAATATTAAAACACGGAATCCGGTGAGGTTTGCCGGTTCCCTGTATTATTTGAAATAAATGTTAAACATTGAAGAATGTTCATCGGTTGGTACCTAAATGCCGATCTGGGCTTGTGTTTTTAAGACGTTTTTAACGAGGTTAGACAAAGTAACGCGTCATTCAATTCAGATATGGGAGTCTGGTACATGTGTTTTATATAAAAACAAACACGGATTATTCCACAGACAAGATTTGTCCAAATGGCTACATTTGGCGACGTTGCCGAGGGAAAGTTTATTAACTGAAAAATACCTGTATTTGTTGAAGTCTCAAAAACTGTTTAGGCAATAAAACAGTTATTTCATGTATGTTTTGGAAAAGCAAACCTATTGTCCCTCGGTATCGAGGACGATATTTCCTCTGTATCGGGGACGATAGTCCCTCGGTATTTTTTACACTTAAAATAGTCCATTCATTTTTAAATTCTCAATAAATATTCTATTTGCAGTTCTATGTTATGTCATAAGAAAATAACACTAGATCGGTTATACAAGTATCACTAATTTAAGGTAACCGAGTGATGTTGGGTTTCGGTGGTGTACTAGCCGCTGGACTTCAGTTCGGTCTCGTACGTGCATGCGAAATGAGTTTTGTCAGCATCGTTGGGAATGTTCCTTTTCTAATTATATGTAATACTCGTGATATGTTGTTGGAAATGCTCTATTTCTAATTATATACTAACTCAAAAAAGATACTTTACATGATGTAACTGCTTATAAAACACTAATATATTTTAGTCAGCGTTCGATTCCAACATATTATTAAACCTATACTAAGAATGTTTGTTATCATTCAACAAATTAGTATTTATTGAACCACTCGACAGTTATTTCCATTTATATAATAACGGCCTTATGAAATTATTTTAAATCAAAACAATATAAATTAGTATAGTAAATAATAGTTTAAAACTTCGCTGCTATTTAGATTTACCTTATCATGATTTGCTCTTAAATCGTACTTAAGCGCATTTACGAGTATACGTTTAGTCATTTAAGTGCGTAACACATTTCAATATCTAATGCCGAGAACGTTATGGTTTAGTTTAGTTTCGTGTTAAAAATCGTCATACAGAACATTTTGTCGGTTGTTTTATCGTTGAAATTTCTACTAAATTTTCCTTTTTTTAAGGCGCCATCTTGAATTTTGAACTGTTCAATATACACTTTATTGGATTCAATAAACCTCTACATTTTGTACTGTCACGTGATAACGTCTGGGGTAGCTGATCGGCTTTACACGTAGAGGTATAGAATTAAACCGAATAATAAACTAACGAGCCTATTACATTATAACTACTTTCAATCCGTATGGTAAATCAACAAAATATCTACAATTTGATATTATTTCATTTTCTTTATTTTATGTAATGGCAGTTATTCTATACCTGTACGTGTATCGCCAATCAGCTACCCTATGTGTTACCACGTGACCGTACAATATGTAGAAGTTATTGGATCGTGGCGTCTCGTCCAATATGGTTTCCACCACAATACGTACTCACAATACGTATGTGAATATATTGTACAAAACACTGTAAAATAACCTTATATTATTTTTCAATTTTTAATATCTTTTACGTTATACTTGTGTTTTTATGTGATTGCTGTAATGCTATTTTGTGATTTGTTACTAAGTATTGGTGTTGATGACATGTTCATCTTACTTTCTGGTCTGGCTGGTGCCTCGTATGATGGAAATACAGCATCTAGGATTGGACAAATGATGCGAACTAGTGGCGTGGCAATTACTTGCATTTGCAGCTGGAGCATTGTCGACCTCATTCAAGGGTGTACGGAACTTCTGTGTTTATACCGGTACGTAATATTACACTTTGTACTGCTAATTTTATAACAACATGATCTGTATAAGATAAGTGAGACCAAAGTAGATGTTATTAACGTTTGTTTTGATTATGTGTATGGAATGTATCGTCTTAGGTAATTTATATTGACTTGATGTTATATTATTGGTCAGTTATTTAATCTAGATATCCCTCTTATATTGTAACTTACACTCGTACTATCGTCTTGTATCAATACATTATGTTGCATTTGTTATTTCATATCAGTATTATAAAGTTATTATTTACGTTAATAGCTATTGAATAAACATAACAATGCTTACGAAAATATATTTGCATTTTATACTGGCATTCCGAATGCTATTAACTTATAATCTTGTTTTCCTTTGCAGGAGTTGCAGTGATTTTTTTATACATAAATCAGGCCACCTTGTTTGTATCCTGTTTGACAGTCAAGGAGAACCACGTCAACGATAATCGACACGCGATTTGCTGTTTCAAGACAAAGTCCAAAGAAGATATGCAGAAAGACGAACGTACTTCTAAGAGAAAAATATTTTGTTGTGCCGGATCTCCTCCAAAGAGACAAAAAGACGTGGAAAGTTTTCTTGAAAGATATCCTAGAAAATTTCTCACTAAATTTGTTCTCAAGACACCTATAAAAATATTCATTGTGATTTGTTTTGGCGTGTATTTAGGTGTTGGTATTTGGGGGGCTATAAATTTAAAACAAGGTTTGGTAATTAAGGATCTTGTTGCAGAAGACTCTTTTTATCACAAGTGTAGAGAATGGGACGACACATATTACAAAACAAGAACGCCAGTTGGGTTTTACTTTCACAATTCCCTCGACTATTCGTTAAACACAGTGCAAATACAAATTAAAAGCATGGTGGCACAAATTGAAGCAAATTCTTTTATCAGTAACACCAGCATTTCTTGGTTTGATTCGTATTTAACCTCAACAAATTATTCCTCTTCTGTTTTTTTCACAGATCTTCAAGGTAAACTTCTAGTCGATGCTAATTACAAATATTTTGCAAATGACGTTTCAATTTCTGGTGGGTAAATGATAGTAGAATATTTGCACTCTCAAATGACATTCGAGATTCGCATGACGAAGGTAAAATAATGCTAGACATGGGGGTATATTGCTTCTGAATCCGGTTTGCCCGTCATTGCATTTTCTCTATCTTTTATTTTCTTTGAATAGTATGTTGCTATTTTGCCCAAAACCTTTCAAACACTTGGTTTCACCATAGCAGCCGTGTTTGTTGTAACTGCGTTTTTCCTGCCTCATCCGTTGCTGTTGGTTTATGTTATTGTTGCTATGGGAATGATTATGACAGGAATAGTCGGGTTTATGTCACTTTGGGGTCTATCTCTAAGCTCTTTAACTATGATTCACTTGATAATGAGTAACGGATTTTCAGTTGACTTTACTGCACATATATGACACGCCTACATGGTTTCAGACAAAGACACTCGAGATGAACGGGTAAAAGATGCTTTCGAAAGTGCAGGAGCCCCAATATTTAATGGCGCAGTGTCTTCTTTACTTGGTATTGTAATGTTGTCCTTTGCAAAATCGTTCAATTTCAAATCGTTTTTCCAGGTAATGTTACTAGTTGTATTGTTTGGACGGACTGGCACAGGCAGTTTTCCTCCTTCCGGTTGTTCTATCTTTCATTGGTCCATTAATACACAAAGGTAAACCCGACCACCTGAAAACGCAGCCAAAACAACAGTAGACAAGTGTGCTATTAACAGTTCTTTCATTCGAAATCAAGAAATGAATGACATAAAAAATGAAATGGACTCCATCAGACAATCACTTATGCATGCATGACCACATAGATATATCAGTGTACAGTTTAAAGTTTTTGCCATAAAACAACAATAAGAGAAGTTTTATGATATTCAATATTATAGATCGGATATTCAAATTAGAAGTAAAGTGTTATTGTTTTTTTATATTCATAAAAATAATATTGGGTTCACAGGATCAATTTTTGAGTGACAATTATAAACTGGTCTGTGATATGAACATACTATTTCAAAATGACTTTCATGACTGCACATTTTGTATTCATATATTATAGAAGTCATGGCCTATTATATTCCAATACTATAAACCAGTTCATTTGTTTGAGATTTGTCTTTATCCATCTTCAATAACCTTTATGCATTTATATGTCTGATTTAGAAAACAAATGAGTCACAGGTGCTGTATGTTAAACCAAATATACAGCAGATAATTATCAGGTATTATTTAATGTGATTGTATTGTAGCAATGTTAACATATTTACCATTACAATTTCTAAGTTTTAAGTTGTGACACTTATTTTGATTTTGAGACGTTATGAAAACATGAAGGAAATTGATATAATATGATATTCACTCAATCATGCCTCATATTGATCTACACGTTGATGATATTTGTTTATCCTAGACAGAGTTTAAACTCTAGATCTGTTATACTCTAGTCTCCCGTCACCAATACGAAGAGAATGACATTTTCGATGACATTAAACAGTCTGAAACCGTTTGTACATTTAAAATTTAAGTGACGAATTATTTTAATATTAGTGAAGGAGCATACAAATCAAGCATACTAGATTCCGAACCAAACACATTCAAACGTTATATTTTTATTTCAAAACTAGCGTTTCCTCTGTGCACGTGTTGTGATATAACAACATAGCGCACTTATATTTTTACAATATTGAATTGATTATCACTTAAAGTCAACATTTTGTTTTCGAAAGAGAAAGTATCTCAGTTAAGCTTAATAAAATGTTGCTTAATATTATTAATATTATCCATCAACATTATGCTCTCTTTCATATCTCTGTTTCTATAATGATAAATCAATGTTGTGTTGGTGGCGCTGTATATATTGAGAAATAATAAATATTTAAATTTGCCTGATATGTTTTTTCAGAAAAGATATTTTATATCGCTTTCTGTCACCAAACGTCGGAATTGAAATTCCAAATCTTATTAATGTATTCATAAATAAAAATGACATGCTTTGTGTACATTTTAGACATCTATAACAATTTTCCTGACACCCTACCTTTAAATTCATTTGTACAATAAACATGATTATAAACTGTTGAAGAACGTTTCACTGATCCAGAGACCGTTATATTTTTTCTAATCAGGATATAGTAATAATGTATGCCTAATTTTGCAATTAAGGATTTAATTTTGTTTTAAATATATTATTTCAGAAATCCGCACAGTATAGCAAAACACAAAAAGATATATAATAGTTTATATTAACCATGTGTAGATATTTCTCATCATATTATTTTGTTTTGAACGTAAAATAGTTTTATTATAATTGTATAACTATATGTAACATAGTCACTTAAAAGACGCATAAAATGTTCGCTAGAAAATAATATTTAATGAAATAGTTTATTGGGCGTAAAAATTGTCTTGAAGGAAGTCACATAAAGAAAAACAAACACACGTGACTTAAGAGGTAAAGAAATAAAGTGGATAAACAATAAAATGCGGTTTTCATGGAAACTAATAGATGATATTTTGTTGGCGAAAAAAAATATTGTTATGTTTGACAGGTTGTTCGTATGCTATATGTTTCCTTGATTGCTATTTGCTTTTGCAAGAAATGTTTAAAAAAAGGAAAAGCATGGTGTAATATTTTGCACAGACAATGTAATTATCGACTTCCTTTGAAATGTATTTATCGAACCGAAAGTATAATATTCTAAACTGAAAAATATTTTTGTATGTCTTGAATATGTTGTCTAAAATTTATTTGCTTTTTTTGGAAGTGAAAATAACGTTCAGAAACTTGTATTTGGTTTATTCCATAATTCTGGTAGTATATCAATTCGACGAGTTTGATTCCTCTATCATACCAAGTTTGATGAAAAAAATGCTTTGCTCTATTTGAATATGTAAGTTATTCCAAATGGTTTCTTTGTCTATATTACTCATGTCGTCATATTTATATTGGTTAAGATACAAGGAAGGTGTCTTTTTTAAACTTTCATAATATTGTCCACCATATAGATTAACCATAGACACATACCCGTGCAAATAATTTTTTTATCCAGCTCGAGTTTAATAATAAACTGTATCTATTAATATCAATTATTTATTAACTACCATTTTGGTAATCCTTTGTAAGAAGGAAAAGTTTTATTCTGTCGGTTTTTGAATCTCAAATAAAGTTAAACATATTAGATTTATTGTCTTTATTTTTTGTCAATGTTTGAAGGAAGCGCAAATGTTTTAATAATGTTACTTTGGTAATAAAAACAATTCCCAGTCCTGTGCCTTCATTGTACAATGCTACGGTTTTCTATATTTAATTTGAGTCCAGATATTTAGCTACAATTTTATGAAAAAAATTGATATGAGTTTCAAATGAATGTGTGTAATAAAATGTGTTTTTACTTCTCATCCTGGGAGGTTAATATTTTTATAACGTTTGTTTGATCTGTTACAATTTCGAAACAAACAATGAATAAAGATGGCGATATGGGGCAACATTGGCTGTAGTTTACAGCTCTTATTTTTTTAAAATAAAATTACAATATCTTAACAAAGAGAGGTTCTAAACTTAAAGAGTTTTATTGCTTTAAGCATATAGTTAAGGTGAAGACTGTCAATTGCATTTTTGCTTTCTCGAACTCGGAATAGAAATGTAGGACTGGAAGATGTATATTTTCAGTATAATCATTTTCATAAATTATTCTTATAATATTACCTATATAGATACAAGATACAAAGTTTATTGTGCAATATAAGGCCTCCGGCCCAAAACACATATACATGCAGTAAACAAGGTACACATACAAGTATTTTAAAACGAAATAATAGAATGTATTATGTAATGGTGTTACTAACATAGAAATGTATGGTGTTTCAATGTTTCACATTTGATTAATAAACAATTATTGAAAACATGTAAGCATTATTTCAGATATATGTAGTAAGATAATGCAACGATCAATATCAATAAAATGGCATATTTAATGTTATACACAATTGTTTAGTTCTTAATGAGTTCATTTCTTCTTAAAAAATCATAATATATAGCAACCTTTTATAATTTCTACTTGAAAACTGTTGATGAGTTGTGAGTGCTTTAATACAGCCTGTATTTATTTCATGTTTTTTTTTATGAATTATCGATATTTCTCAGTAGATTATTTATGGTTCTCCATTGTTTAAAATAGTGAAATTATGAAAGAAAACTGTCCTTGCATATAAATTTTAAAAACAATATTTTAAAAAAAAGTACTTTATTTTTTTTATTAACCCAATAATATATATTGGCAAATTGAGGTCAAAATAAACAAAAAATTATATAAATGCATAAAATAAACCGAAAATGTATTTGTTTTCGTGTAAATTAAATGATATTTCATTTCCTGATCAACAAAAATGATATTCTCACTCGTAGCAAGCGGCTCGAAAGAATATGACTTTTAGTGATGACTTGATGAAATATAATTCGATCTTACACCAAAACAAACAAATATCCTCTATAACATAAACATAAGATCAGCTGTACCTTTCTTAACTTTATTAGACTTTGCTTCTGTTATGCAGTCAGATTTTGAATTTCAAAAGTAGATTTATTTTATGCAATGTAGTGTTTTATATGGAGTCAAAATATCATGTAAAAATTCAGTAGTAACTGTTTTGATTTTAAATGGTTTAAAAGCTGCACAACACTCGTATTTTACCCTTTTTTTTGTTTTTTAACATTAAAAACGGTTTAAGTTTCTTTAAGTTATATTCAATTTTTTCTGCTTTTGATCTAACTTAAATTAAATTAATTTATTAAAAAAAAAAATATATATATATATGTGTGTGTGTGTGTGTGTGTGTGTGTGTGTGTGTGTGTGTATGTGTGTGTGTGTGTGTGCGCGCGGTGTTCATGTTCAGCTGTTTATTAGGAAAATGATATCAGAAACATGGTAATGTTACATTACGAAAAAATGCAGAAGAGTATAGATCATAGGATGAGAAAAACAGGACAAAAAGTGCAAACAAAGAGATAAAAATTTGTTTACGGGTTAATTTTTTATAAATTATTAGCTCTCGTAAGCGGAAGGCTCATATACGAGCGTTTGAAATCACCATGTGTCCATCTGTTTTTAACTTACGCTTCAATTGACTTCTCTGAAATGCTTGACATATTTTCACTAAACTTGGTGTTAAGTATTGTTATACGAATTTATCTCAAGTGTGTTCAAATCATTAAAGGGATGAATAAGTACAAGGCCTCGAGCTTTGATATTTTGCATTAAGTATCACCCAATCAATTTCTCTCAGTTTGTTCAAGCCATGATTCTAGGGTCAAAATTGGATGTTAAAAAATTTTCTACTCAAGAGCCGACCAGTCAACTGTCCATATTTCAATTTGACATCAATGGTACGTATTAGTAGTGGGTTTCAAGTTTGTTAAAATAATGGCGCTAGTATGTATTGAGACCTAGCAAGGGTACTTTGATTTTCCATGGGAATGCTACGGGATCATGCTCATTTTACTCATCTATAAGTCCTTCATAGGCTTAGTCCATTCAAAACTTGAAACAAAGTGAAATGTAAATCAGTTGAGCTACTTTGGTCATATTTCACCCCGTCCAACGTATACGTTACATAAGCGGATACTACACCGCATTTTCGGTGATAACTACACCCGATAAAACGGTACTTCCTGTTATTTTTGTGAACGCGGTTGAGCAGTCAGATGGGGAAACACCTTTTATTTTCGTATTATTATTTCGTTTTTAAATCAAAGATATAGCCGATACGAGCGGCATTCTATTTGCATGACCGTTTTCTCAAACATTCGAGAAAAGTGACGGAATGAACCACTTTCAGATTGAAAACGGGTAATTTACAGATCTATTTATTGCTTCGGAAGCAATTCTGGGACAACTTTATGTGTGTTTTGTATTTGTTTTATATATCAATACACCAAGTTATATCGTTAAAAAATACAAGTTGAGGTTATAAGGCTGCTAAACGCAAACAATTGCTTAGTACTTAGCATAAGTATATTGTACGCTACATAAGTTGAGGCATTGTGTCGTTCAGTAATATTCTAATTACATGAAATACTACTTCTATCTAGCAATTTAAGGGTTGTTATTCAGTTTTTAATTATTTATAAACGCCATTATGCGACTTTCCCACGGAAGCGCATCCTGTTCCCAATGTGGTGCTATGCTATAGCGTGTTAAACGTGCGACATTTGGCGGTATATGGGTTTGTGACATTAACATCTCACACCACATTGCCCATAAAGCTCAATTGTAACATTTATGTCCAAAACACAGCGAAAAACAAATTGCAGCAGGTGCCTGGGATCAATTTCTACACTGGTTCATGATTTGTAATTATAAAGGAAAACAGTTAACATTGACCAGCTGATTTTTTAATTAAAGGGTTTTGTGATACCACGATGCGTTTCGAACCAACAATTCTAAAATGACACAGAATTTCCTTGAAATCTGGTATCAGTGGTGATTTCTTAAATACTGAGCATTTAACACATGGTAGGAAAAATAAATAACTGCAATACAAGAAAAAGAGAATTAAAGCTTAAATTCTACCGTCTTCATCTGTAGGCCCGGAGTACTCAAGGGAGATAATAGTGGTGTGAGTCCTTTAGCGTTGGTGTCAGCGTTGCGACATTTAGCGTGGGTGTGAAATTTTTACGTTACCACAGACCCTAGCAACAGTGCTTGTTTAATACAACACTCATTGTTTTTGTATTCGTTGTGATCATATATGCATGGGTGTAGAAGCGGGAAGGTGAAACGTATTAATTAATTCTAGTTCCGGTCAACTAGAATGACCCCCCCCCCCCCCTTTTAAGACCTTTCAAGACCTAGCAGCTTTAAAAGGTATTTACTCTTACTCTATTATAAGGCTCCAAAGTGGTTTACTGTTGTACGCCTTTGACTGTCACTCAGGATGTCGTATGTTCAAACCGCAGTCAATGTTAAAAAAATAAAAATAAAAACAAAGATAATACATTCATTTTATTCTTTTTTATCTTTATTTATTGAAACTGTTACCGGTATTCAAGTAACACACTTGAAAAAATATGTCAACTTGGAGCAACGACAAAATCACAATCTTTTTCGCAATCCTGTGATGTCGAAGTATACATGTGATATAATTATGCTGAGGTATCCGACATGTTTAAATAGTTATTCTATTATATTGTCCTGTTTGATTTTATAGGAGGCACAATCACAACTTTGCTAGGGGTGTCCGGGAGCATGCTGCCACGAAAAGATATTTAGCTCGTGGTATGCATTTCCTTCTTTTTTCTGATATTTCAGACATTTTAAGCCGTTCAAATCTATAACACAAGCTACATTTTATACAATTGCCAATTTTTACACTATTATCTTGTATACACATTGGTGACTTTTTAGACCCGATATAACAGTACGTATCAACTTTTAATAATACACTGTAAGATAAGTATTTGCTCTGCATAATGATACATGCATACTTCATATGTTATATGTGAAGGATATGTCATATTTTTGCAAGAGTAATTCATATTTTGGGAATAACTTTATTATTTTGACAAAAATGCTAATGTGAAATTCCACAAATTCTACAGGAGGCAAGTGCCTCCGTTTGCTTCAGTGTGGCTGATATATAATTATAATCTTCGACTATTAACAGCTAAAAGAAAGTTAATTAGAATAATGATTTGTTTGAATATTTAGCGTCAGTTTATGCCATCGAGGGCTAACAGACGAATAGTACAATGTAAATACTGTACATGTAGTACACGAAGAGCAGGTAATGGTCTACGGGTCTGAAACAGCTGTGATATGTCATACAAAATAGTGAGATGGACGATAATGTTCTAAAACGGAAAAAATACTTAGTTCAGTTGTGAAAAGTTAACCACAATACAACTTAAAAACAGCCCTGAAATAATTGGATAGTATTATTATTTCATGTTATAAGAATACCGCTTAATGACACAATACACCGACTTATGTAGTGTACAGTATACGAGGCACCTTCTTATGCTACGTACTAAGCAATTTATGGCGTTTAGCAGCCTTATAACATCAATTTATATTTTTATTGATATAGTTTGGTATATTAATACATAAAACACATGTAAAACACATAAAGTTGTCCCATAAATGCTTCCAAAGTAATAAATTGAGCTGTTTTCAATCTAAAAATGGTTCAATCCGTCAATTAATCTCTCATTAAAAAACCACACGTTCGCTAGAAACATAAATAGAATGCCGCTCGTATTGGCCATATCTTTTATTTAAAAACGAAATAAAAATATGAAAATAAAGTTTTTTTTTACCTCACTGTTCGATCGCGTGCACAAAAACAACAGGAAGTATCGGTTTATCGTGTGTAGTTATCACCGTAAATGCGGCGTAGTAGCCGTTTATGTAATGTATACGTTGGACGGGGTGTATTTGACCTCATGAGTCGAAGGTTCAAGTGAGTCATTTTTGGTCTATCGTCCATGTGGGCATCGGCTATTTCTTTAAACATCTTTTCTGAAACAAATCGTAATACTGACTGATAAATTTTAGTTGATGTGTATCAATTAATAAAATCAACTCATTTATGAAATTGACCTGAAATGCTTCAAAGGGGCACTTGGAAACTTCATTGGAAATGGCATAATCTTTTTATGCTTTTGGGGAAATTATACAGATTTCTCAGCGAAAGAATATCTTAATTTGACTGTTTCAGTTTTAAATAGTGAACCAACCATTTATAGTCTGATCTTATTAATACTCTCGTAAACACCAACAGGACTGGCTTTGCACTTCATATAACTGTTTGTGTTTGTGCATTGTATGCATTTAATTTGTATGTTGTCAGCTTTTTTGTTTCTTGGAATCTTCATGTCACATGTACAAATAAATAATCAAAAGTACAAATTTTATTGCTTTTTCTTTGAATCTTCATTTTATAATCATATCTAAAAATAAATAATTAAAAATACAAATTACAATATACCACTTGACAAAATGCTTACCTTCATTAATTTGCATAACTTGCAAAAAACAAAATGATAACAATATTTAAACGCTTGATACATAAAGAGTTGGTTTGTTTGAATATTTGGCGTCCTTTGTATTATCTCGACGATCGGTCAACCTAGCATAAACCACTCTTTCTTTCTTGTGATCCCAGGAGAATAACCAGTTTTTGAGCACACCCATCTCCACAAGTTACTGATAACTTTCCCACTTAAATCAGCGGTGAGAGACGAATCGTAATGTCGTATATCAGTCATCATGGAGATTGTGACCGGGTGGGAGTTTGAACTCACCACCTTAGATTATTAATCAGACTCACACACTACCGACCGAGCTAATTCGGCCTGCCTACATTATTAGTAAACTTAAAACATCTTTATCAGACTGTAATTTGGCCATAATCTCTGTAATGTAACTACCTGTAGTTATGTTTGAAGATTGTTAATGACGTGTAGGGCTATATTATTTAGTTAATAGCTTGGTGGCTCGACGGAACGATGCTTAATAAGCTGAATGTTACCTAAGTAAGATACTGTTGACAAAATGTGCATACTCTCATACAAACACTAGACAAAACTTAAAGTGCAATACACGAAGGTCAAATTCCAATGTGTGTTTAATGTATAACCAATGACTTTACGGAGAAGGTTAGGAAACTTCTATATCATGAATAAATGTCGGTAAAAAAGCAATTGTATATTCTTATAGAAATAAATAGAAAGGTTATGGTTATGGAGCGGTCACGATTTGTTACAGAAGACGGACACATATCCAGATTAAAAACAATATGTATCCTCCAACGGCGGGTCGTCAAAATAATTAAAATTAGTATAAAAATCGATTCGATCATAAATGCTGCTTGAGGGCCACTGACAAGTATTGAGAACATAATCTTTGTAAAGAAAAACATCATTGTATTGAAATAGTGTATGTTAAAACAATAACATGTGTGTTTAATCCATTATTTTTGTACACGTTAACAGTTACAAAATTGAATTTTGGCAAAAATAATTGTTTTTTTTCTGTTTTTCTTTAAATATTGCTCATTGATTCAAGAAATTTACCAAAAGTTTTGAGCTGACGTTTTTCATCTTCGCTCTTAAAAACCCCCACTCTTTTTTAGATTTTAACCATTGGACATTGTTTACTCAGCTTTAAGGTCGTCAATTATTTCTATAACATATCATGAAAACTACGACCGCATCCATTGGAGGAAATTTAGCTTTGACATAATTGCCCTCAGTGTATATATTGGCGGTTGAATGTCGCCATAAGATGATGTTGATCTATCTGTTCATATTTTCGGATGTGTTTTTCGCTAAAGATTCCTTTTTTAAAATCATTTTGTTTAAAAGTAAACGTTTACGTGCAAATTGAGGACCTTCGCTGCCTTTAGCATTGCTTGATTTTTTTTTCTGGAAAAGGAAGTGTTGTCATTAAAGGAATCGCCGTAATCTATTTTTGTGCGAAAATGAAAAATTAAATTATATTTCAGTAAAAACTACTATTCACCAAATTTTTATAATTTAAGTGTTTTTCACCAATTTTCTGTCGAAATATCAATTTTGAAATAAGCTATTTACCAATATCACTCTGCGAGTCGCTCGCTTCTCTACTGTAAATTTCAGCGCTCACTCATCGTAAAGACGCATGCAAGTTCGTAGAAAAACTCACAAATACCGTACGCATGCATGAGCGAATAAAACCGTAATCAAGCTAAAGTCGCATTGACTAATATACATGGAAAATGATAGGTAACAACAAGTAGATATTTGAAACCAAAATCAATATCGGCATTCTTACAAATATCTACCAAGCTTAAAAAAGTTATAAGACCTATTTTCATGTCCATGTTTTTCCTTTCAAGAGAGTTAAGTTGATTAATGATAATGAGTCGTTGTGCTGAAAATAGAGTTTATAATCGTACACTTGAAAACAAGGCGGTCGTCTCTACATGCTTTGAACACCAGTTGATTTGTTCGAAATATAGAGTGCACTTTATTAAAACCGATGACACGAGTTAATCGTACTGATATCTGCTGGCCTGGATGCCATGGTATGTATCATCACTGCTTTTTCAACATTTTTCACATTTCCCACTTTGTTTTTATAAAATATTTTGCCATATTTTTATCAGACATCATTTTTCTAAGACACTCAGTGGTATGTATCTTCAATCAAAATCAACATCCTTCGAAGTACTTGCCAAGCTTAAAAAAGGTATAAAACCCTATTTTCATTTCAATGATTAAGTTGTTTTATGATAATGATATCGATTCGGTGTGCTGAAAATAGAGTTTATAATGGAACACTTGAACACCAGGCGGTCGTCTGCTACATGCGTTGAACACCAGTTGAAGTGTCCGGAATGAAGAGTGTACTTCATTACGATGCCACGAGTGAATCGTACGGATATCCACCGGCTAGGAAGCCATGGTATCTTCAAGCAGTGTACTACTAACTGTCCTATATTCCCTACTTTGTTTTTATCTGTTTTTTTTTTATCAGACATCATTTTTCTAAGACACTAACTGGTATGTGTATGACTCATTCACAAATAAATCCTTGATTTAGTCTTTGTAAAACAATCAACGTTTTTTTCCTAGTACTTGTGTTCTCTTTCTCTTCTTCTATATCATCGTTTGTCTGAGTTGATTGTAATACTGATATATCGTAATGACAAGGGACCATTACTCCGACATTAATACTCTTATTTGAAAGTTAAAATGTTGTTCGAAATATTATGGTTGTATAGCTACTCTACACGTTTAATGATTATCTGATAAAAATGTGCATGCTAGAGGCCACATCTTTAAAGTTCAAGTTTTGACAATGAAAGGGCTCTTTTATTATTTATTCATTTTTGCCAGTTCAAGAACACGTCTAAGACATTTAATTTATAACTGCTATGTAATTTTGCTAAGGGTCCAATAGAAAATACAGATTACAGAATGAACACAGGGTCCAATAGAAAAATACAGAGTGCACACAAGGTCCAATAGAAAATACAGATTACAGAGTGCACACAAGGTCAAATAGAAAATACAGATAACAGAGTGCACACATGGTCCAATAACTCCATTACTTATGCTCAGATTAGGATTTCTCCGAGATTTCGAGATTTTGTAATTATATAGCTTTGTAAATATCAATTAGACATGCGAGTACTAGAGGGTACACTATTATCAAACATTGGAGTTTTGACAATTCATGGACAATTGTCTTGTCAATAATGACTTCATTTTTCCATTTCAGAATTTGTCTAAGATACTAGTAGTTATATAACCATTATTTGTAAATTTGTCAAATTGTGCAATTTCCATATCATTTAAGTGCCTTTACTCTGATATTTATTACCATATTTTGATAGTGCAAAAATTTATCCGAGATATTATGGGTAAGTATCAACTGTGACTGTAATATGGTGAGGATCAAATTAAAAATTAAAAGTCCATACAATGTCAAAGGTGTATTTTCTTATGTTTCATAACAATAACTCTGATATTAATTATTTGATTGGACAAGTTGAATCAAGGTTTTGACCGAGATACTAAAGTCATGTAACTACTACGTAAGTTTAGCGAGGATTCAATAAAAGTCCACACAACCAAATGTTTCTATAGTGATAGTGTGGTTAAGGCTCTTAATCACCACTTCGTCCTTTTGTTAATAACATTTCTCAAACGTTTGAAACAATTTGCTTCTCTAATGGTTTATAAGTCTTGGTAGTGACATATTTTCCTTCTCTATAGATTACACAAGTTTTTTAACAAATATCAGTCTTTCTTCTATTTGAGCTTTTTTTAACAAAGTTATAAACGTATCTATCACATACTGAAGGTCGTTTTACCGTTTATGTAAATAGAACGTATAATCTGAGTGCAGTTAGGCCATACATTTGTCATTTCCTTATGATTTTTTAAATAAATGTTATCTGTAATATTTTAATTCCTTTGTTTTATCACTGAATGCATAGAACACCTCATTTGTATGCGGAGTATCGTCGTACAATAGCCACTTCCTGATCAAGTTTTAGAATAAAATAAAATTAAAATAAGATTAAAATAATGTAGATTAAAATCTCTTTCCGTCATTGTATAGACACCCAACTTATAATCGGTTATAAATCACTCGAAAGGTTGATTTGTTTTTTTCACAATTATTTGCGATATTCCAGTTTAGAAGACTTTCGCGCACGATGAAAACATCCTGATTTAGAATTCGCAAACATCTGATAGAGAACCATTTAGTACTCTACAAGACAACTATTACAGTTGTTGGGAATTTGTTGCACGTCTTAGAACTACGACGAATTGTTCAATAAAAAAATCTGATGGCATATATTATCCAAAATTCATCTTCATTTAAGATAAACTAGAATTTGTGTTGTTCAATCCTATCAACACTAATGTCAAGCTTAGGACATATTCACGGTGGAACCAGTGAGATGTTAATTAATACTCTCATCATTTCCAAGTGTATTTCAATAAGCCCCCTTTCTATTCGGTTTTATCTGATGTCATAGTCTTAACTACTTATATGCGTGTTTAAATCAATCTATAATTACGCTGCTCGTTTTAGTATTCCATTTAGTTAATTATTATAGGTGAACAAGTGAAATAACTCACAAGTCCAACTTATAGTTTCTTTCCTTTTATATACAATAATCTTTTGACAATTGGAAAACCAATATTTATTTAATATCGATATAAAAAGACAAAACTATTAGCTAACTTATTCACAATCAACGTAAATGTAACACATATGTATAAATTGTCTCTTCGGAAATCCGATATGTATTACCACTGTAGAAAGGCCACTTTTTCTCGCTCTAATGATTTCTTCCATCAACTCCTTTCATAAAAGTCTGACTCACAACACTAACTCGCTTGATTTCAAGTCTTAAAATATATAAAACATACATTTTGATTAATCAAATTGTCTGATAAAAATATAGATTGTTTTCAATACCAATCTTTGTTATAACAAAAGGTGTTAAAATCGAAAGCCCTTGGTGTACTAGTTCCGGAAATATACATAATGCAACAAAGCAACACGCACTTATACAAATCCGCCATCTCTTGTAATTATTTACAAAATGGTATATGTTTTTAAAAACTTTCTTTGATACGAACTATTCTACGAGACGTAAATCAACAAAAATACATTAAAATGCTTTAATGAAACCACCAGTATGAAAAAGCAAACTTATTCTTTAGACATATATCTCATCTATAATCAATCTTGATTGTCAATTATTTAATACCATTCAAACTATTTCAAATATCAAATCAATCAAAGCGTTAGAAATTGATTACAACAAAATGACTTTAAAACTGCGAGTGTCAACGAAAATGTATTACTAGAAAATGTTGACACAATATTTACTGAAAGTTTATGGCATAGCACTATCATTTTCAGAAGATCACCTGTCATTGTTCCAGCAGCTTTTTGTTGTTGTTAGGAAGCATTATGGCCTGTTGCTAGGTTCCCAAATACCCGTTATCTTGAAAAAAAATGTAATATCATTAGAATAACCTCCTATAACATATGCAAATTATTACAAAGGTAATTTAGTCTAATACTTGTTCTTTTAATTTATTAAATTTACTGTAATACTTTATGGTATTTAACTTAAGTTTAAAAAGAGATGATACTTTACTTGTTTGATTAGTGGTGTTTAATGCAAGTTTACAATATTTACTGGAATTCGTTCCTATGGTTGTTTTATGTGAGATTTTCCCACTTATTTTATTTGGGATGGTTTTCATGACGTTGATATGCGAGAGTCTCTACAAATATGTTGTAAGGGTCGAACACTTTTATTTGCAATATCAATTTTAGAGAAAATATTCCTTTTTTGTGTTGACAATTTTTCTAGACAATACACTTATAACTCTGTATCTCTTTGATATGTTTGTTTTTTTTAGTAAGTCTAGGTTTTATATACATTTTTCACATTGAACTTATTCACTAGAATTAAATAATTAAGCATATTCTAGCAAATTTATTAGAATTTGTGAAACTGGCTTATTTATATATAACGTGGATTAAAGCCTCATTAAACTTCCGAAATGCAAACTTTTTGATAATAACAAAAATGTTTGTAATTAAAAGTGTTTATAGTATTGCTTAAGCCATTCCTGTAGACCCCTTAGTGACTGTTTTTAAAAAAACAAGAAAATAAATAACTTTGATCGAAATGTGTATTTCTTAGACGAGCGGACCGAGCTTTTAACTTTTGTTTATATTCACCTTCACCGGTGTTCGGAAGTACACAAATGAGTACTGCAGTAGTTGTGTGTGAGTTAAGAACGTTAGACAAGGCGTTCATTAACCAGATTAGAAAAATAATGGCTACACTAATATTATCTATCATTATTGCGTTCTCTTTTTTTTTTTGAATAAAGTGATGTCTGCAATAAAACTGTATCGAATTGTGTACGCATTATATTATTAATACGCACTGAAAAAGCAATGAGTACGGAGTACTAGTTTGTTCTAGTAACTCTTGCACAGGATCCTCAATTGCATAAACGCATGAAACCATCGCACGCGCTATTACGTCATCAATCACTTTATCGCTGTCAATACTGAGAGCACGCCTTAGTATCTTATACTTTAACTAGTAATATGTGACTGACCCGCAACAGTGTATCTACATCATACTGCGTCAAGATAATATTAATAAACGATCAGGCATATGCAGCGGTTCTGGATCCTGTTTTACTGTAGTGTTTGAATCTGATATGTGACTGACCCGCAACAGTATATCTACATCATACTGCGTCAGAGATAATATTAATAAACGATCAGGCATACATGTATGCAGCGGTTCTGGATCCTGTTTTACTGTAGTGTTTAAATCTGATATGTACCTGACCCGCAACAGTATATCTACATCATACTGCGTCAGAGATAATATTAATAAACGATCAGGCATATGCAGCGGTTCTGGATCCTGTTTTACTGTAGTGTTTAAATCTGATATGTGACTGACCCGCAACAGTATATCTACATCATACTGCGTCAGAGATAATATTTATAAACGATCAGGCATATGCAGCGGTTCTGGATCCTGTTTTATTGTAGTGTTTAAATCTGATATGTGACTGACCCGCAACAGTATACCTACATCATACTGCGTCAGAGATAATATTTATAAACGATCAGGCATATGCAGCGGTTCTGGATCCTGTTTTATTGTAGTGTTTAAATCTGATATGTGACTGACCCGCAACAGTATATCTACATCATACTGCGTCAGAGATAATATTAATAAACGATCAGGCATACATGTATGCAGCGGTTCTGGATCCTGTTTTACTGTAGTGTTTAAATCTGATATGTGACTGACCCGCAACAGTATATCTACATCATACTGCGTCAGAGATAATATTAATAAACGATCAGGCATATGCAGCGGTTCTGGATCCTGTTTTACTGTAGTGTTTAAATCTGATATGTGACTGACCCGCAACAGTATGTCTACATCATACTGCGTCAGAGATAATATTAATAAACGATCAGGCATATGCAGCGGTTCTGGATCCTGTTTTACTGTAGTGTTTAAATCTGATATGTGACTGACCCGCAACAGTATGTCTACATCATATTGCGTCAGAGATAATAATAATAAACGATCAGGCATATGCAGCGGTTCTGGATCCTGTTTTACTGTAGTGTTTAAATCTGATATGTGACTGACCCGCAACAGTATATCCAAATCATATTGCGTCAGAGATAATATAAATAATCGATAATTGACATGAAGTGGTTCTTGACCCCGTTTTACTGTAGTATTTATACCTGATATGTGACTGCCCCCAACAGTATATCCACATCATATTGCGTCAGAGATAATATAAATAAACGATAATGGATATGAAGTTGTTCTGGACCCCGCTTTACTGTAGTGTTTATATCCGATATGTGACTGACCTCAACAGTATCATGTGGGACTATTTCAGACATCCCACTGGCTTATCGAGAGAAGTTAGCCCCCTTGATATCGACCGTTTTTATCACTTACCTGGCTAAACCGTCATATTTGGTTTACATAGAAACATATAAGAGAAATTTAATTTGATCGTTATAACTTTTTCATTATTAAATTGCCAACCTATTACAACGTCTAGTCATTAAGTTAAAAATATAACCTTTATTATGATAAAATAAAAATTTAAATAAGTTGATGCCTTCTTGCTTCCTTTTTTAATTTTATAACAGCATATATGCTCCTTATATGTTCTATATAAAAAATACTCAAAACACGTTTTCGGCCACTTTTAATGTCATATAAACCGTAGTTGTGATTGTTTGCTAACCTATTACAACGTATACGTTTATTGCAAATAAAATTCTCTTTACAATGATATTTAAATATAAAAAATATATTAATTGCATCTTGCTTCCATTTTGATTTGAAAATGAGATAAAATGTAATTCTGATTTATTTTCCGTGTAACCAATACAGCGTACTATTGTACCCAATATAGCGTATTATTGAACCCCATGCAGCTGTTGCCGGTCAGCGCCGAATGTGTGTAAACACATGGTGATATTGCAAGTTGTGTATAGTTTTAAAGTGTGTTGTTTTGTTTTATGTATTTTACTTATAAATATTGTCAAGCAAAGCTTTATATGAGTTTCATATTTTTAACTAAAAAACTTCAAAAAACGTTCAAATTAAAATATATTTCTTATGTAATCGTAAACATTATGTAATTGTCTATTTTTCGCACAAATTTATATTTTAATATCTTTGTTATGAAATAATTCAGTGGACATGAAAAGAAAAATGAATAAAGAATATGTATGATGGAGATACTATATTTATCAAAACCAAAACACCATCACACGTTTCATGAAAATAATGCGGAAAATAACACTTTGCGTGCGGTATATTAATTAAGTAAAGGGATTAAATAGTTTTTTGGTTGATAATTATGTAAATACAACATAATTATGTTAAAACAGCATAATTAGCATATCATTGTTTTTAATTACTCAATTTAAAACTAATCTCCACGTATATGGAACGAATGAAATGATTGGTGTTTTACGGCATGAAAATAAAATTATTTATATCTGAAATAGTTAAGTACTAAACTAATCATGGCATTCTCAAAGTCTCTTCGTGTTCGCAAAGACATTGATTACAAATTGTAAAATGATGGTGAATCTTTGTCAAAAGATGTGTTAAATAAGGTTAAATTTAGTGCAGTGACTGTGTTACCAGATTCATACTCCATGGAAAGGATTATCAAAAAGAAAACGACTGATGAGGTAAGTAAATAAACATTATAATTATTTAATGACATATAATTGTACTGAGATTACTTCATACATTTTAATTATCCATTTTGAAATAAATATTTTAACATGTTTCATTTTGTGCAATATTGATGTTTTATAGTCATCTCAGTGATACCATGCAGGTGCGCGCTTTCCGATTATATCATTTATGAAATAAATCGATTTTAAAAAACAACAGAGCTGTAATTTGAAAGATTATATTGGTTACAATGTTATAAAAAATAGTTCTAATATATAATCATCAATACTTCGTTTAATTAATATTGATAATTTATGTGTACAAATAACAAGCATGTAATACTGTGTACTTACAAAAATTAAATCATAAACTAAACTACAACTCTGTTATCTTAAACATGTGTTCAAAATGGGATAAGCAAGTGTTTAAAAATTAAAACATTTATGACCCTAATTGCCGCCTCCCCCTGCCCCGAAGGCAAAATTTGTAATTTTATTGGGGTAATGATATCAGTGACTTAATCACATATATGCCTCTTATAATATAGTCTGCTAAAATGTGATTGAGTAATTATGTTTCAACACAAGTTTGTTGTTATTCTTTTTTTAAAAAAATAGCTATTCGATGGAACTTCGATATTTAGATAAATTGATAATAAATTTATTATGTATGTGGTATGAGACACATCTGTTGTAACAACATAACTTTATGATATAAGTACACGAGGTACTTAAAAATAATTTGTTAAAAATCAAAATATCAATTATGGTCAAATATCGTTTTAGGCTTTATTAAAAACACACGCGCTAATATAAACCTGTTTCTGAGATGATTGGCATACGACAGTGTGTATCATCGTCATTCTGTAACTAAACTACAACTCTGTTATCTTAAAACATGTCTTCAAAATGGGATAAACCAGTGTTTATGACCTTAATTGCCCCCCTACCCCTGCACCGGAGGCATAATTTGTAATTTTATTGGGGTAATAATATTGTCGCTAGAATGTAATTTAGTAATTATATTTCAACTCAAGTTTGACAAATTTTAATCTGTTGTAACAACATTATCTTATGACAGTACAACAATAGGTACTTAAAGAATTTGTTAAAAATCTATTATGGTCAAATACCGTTTTTGGCTTTATTAAAAACACATGCTCTAATATAAAAATGTCTGTTTCAAATAGATTTTATATAATTATATAACCGTAATAATTTTACTTAAAAAAAAAACAACATCATGTATAAAATACCATTTGGACATCAGTGCAATGGTCCCGTTATCTCAGATAGTAATGAGTCCCAGTATCAGCACTTGGGTCGTGAATTCGAATCCCCGCCCGGCACCAGTCTCCCTGATGATTGATTTACTAAATTGTGTCTCATTGTCATTATGTATCAGTCTTTTAAATACAAGGTTATATAATTAAATAACAGTTATAATGTTATTTGGAAAAACAAATTAAAGTTTAAAATATCATTTGAATATCAGTGCACTTGTCTCGTTAGCTAAGACAGTAGTGTGTCTGAGTATTAACTCTGAGGTTGTGAATTCGAATCCCCACCCGGCACCAGTCTCTGAGATGATTGACATACTACATGTTTTATCATTGTCATTCTGTCTGTTTTAAATATAAATTTATATAATTAATATTTATGATTTATGTGTTCAAATAATAAGCGTGTACTTATAAGTTTAACTAAACTACAACTCTGTTATCTTAAACATGTCTTCAAAATGGGATAAACGAGTGTTTAAAAGTTAAAACATTTATGACCTTAATTGCCCCCTACCCTTGCCCAGGAGGCATAATTTGTAATTTCATTGGAGTAATAATATTGTCTGCTAGAATGTAAGCGTGTAATAGTATGTATTTTAAAAATAAATCATACGTTTAACTCAACTACAACTCTGTCATCTTAAACTGTTTAATTGTCTTGATAGACCATTATCAAATGTTTACTACACATATTGCAGCATATTAATTTTAAACGTTTTCTTAAGATCAGTAAAATAATGCTAATCTAATAAACCTTGTACAAACAACTTAATACTTTAATTGCCCCCCCCCCCCCCCCCCCCCCACCACATCCACCCACTTGCCCCGGAGGCAACACTTGTAATTTATATTGGAGGTAATAATATCGGTGACTTATCACATATATGTCTCTGATAATACAGTCTGCTAGAAGGTAACTGGGTAATTATATTTCAACACAAGTTTGTTGTTCAGTTTTTAAAATTAGCAATTAGATTATGATTGATTCAAATCAACAAATTCAAATTTTATCAACAGATTTTAGATCGGGTTTTATTTATAAAAAGAAATGTTAGCATTTTTCTAGAAATTTATGCTTTATCAATCATGCGATTTCTTTATAAATTACATGTTTTGGTTAACTTACGTTATGTTTTAAGTTCGAGTTTAATTTTTTAAAAATACAGCTTCTCGTATAAGTGGTATGCAACACATATCAATCTCTTGTAACAACAAAATCTTATGATATTATAACACGAGGTACTTAAAAATGAATACCGTTTTAGGCTTCATTACAAACACATGCACATGAATATAAAGATGTATGTTTCAAATACAGTTGTACATAATTATATAACTATTAATATTATTTAAAAACAACATAAATATTAAATATAATATGAATATCAGTGCAATTGTCCCGTTAGCTCAGACACTAATGCGTATTATTAAAATATAAAATTAAAATTGAACTATTTAAAAGTATCAATTCATTATCACTGCAGGGTAGAAGATTCTTGGTTAAGTGGTCTGGTTTTCAGAGAAATGAGTCCACATGGGAGCCATCTAACCACCTGCCTTCCACAACTACCGACAACTATCTCAACCCACTGGTAGATCATGTCAGGTTAGAGACCGCGGCCTTGTCGTTTGAAGCTGCGATTCAACAGCGATTGTCAACAAGATCAACTAAAGTTGTGTTTAATCTTGAGTTGGACATTTACCGCTTTTTGTTTAATACAGATGAATCAGTACTTGTTGAGAACGATACTATGTTAAATAAGCTCGGTTTATGTGGTAACTGGCTCTACAAGCTAAAAGCCACTGGTCGTGGCACTCGTGTGTGTTTTCCCTTTAGAGTTACGCCCAGATTGTTTAATAGATGTATATATATACGAATCGGAAATAGCTTTAAGAAAGCAACATCAATCTATGAAAAGTGTGTTATTACTTGCGCGATAGAACCATTTTAAATACAAAATGTCGGACAATATATGCAAAATAGAAGCTTTAAAATTTAAAGACAAAATTTCAATTAACAATGTTTCTCCATCGCTACAAAGGTCGTTTGCTGTACATTCACCGGTTGTACTTTCCATCCATATTGCCAACAACTTCTTAAAGGGGTCTTTATTTTGCACAAAATGAAACAAACTTGTCCTATATTGACATTATAAACTCACAGTTAGTAGGCTTTCAGTTGTTACCATCAGAACGTCTTGAGAGTAGATTTAAGGCATTATGTTACCGCGTTAAAAGTGAACTCAAAACAAAATTCAGAAATGGTAGAAAACGAGATATATTTTTGAAAGAAATGGTTAACGTAGCTGTCTACGAGAACGAACTTTTTAACTGTCGCGATTTATCAAAAACTGTCGAGAAATTTAGCCAAAAAAAGTTAGAACTTTTGAAGAAACAATCAGATTTGTATAATTCAATTCGAAATCTCCAATCAAAACAGACTGACTTGACTTCTGAAAACAACCAACTTGTGATTGATGAACAGTATGTCAAAAAAGCGAATGAGTTTTTAAGCGAAAAAGTGAGTTATCTTACAAAAGCCAATACAGATCTTCTCTGTGATCTTGTAAATCTTCGTGACGAGGTTAAGCTTAACGAGGAGAAAATGAAATCAAATAGTGACCAAAATGAACTACTTGAAAATCAAAATATTAATTTACTGAACTATATACATGAAATGGAATCGAAGCTGGGTCACCATTCTAAAACAGACACAAATACACCACGGTTATTGCGTTCATCCAAATCCTTAAAATGCGAAACAAAAACGGGTGACGTTGTATCGGTAAATTTGAACTCTTCCTACAGCGACATAGAAGAGCAGGAAAAACAACAAATTAAGGATTTAGTATTCATATTAGACACATTTTCTATAAGTAACGCGGCCTATTATGAATTGTCTATGCTTGAGAAGGATCTACCCAGAAAGCATTTAATCGTTCAACAACGCTCTGATTTAAATAAATTATTTCACATAGAAAGGAGTCCAGGTAACATACCGGGAGCGTACGTTAGTATTAAGGAAGAGATTTCGACTTACATCCAAACCAGCAACCTTCATAACGACAATCCAATTAAAGTGAAACGGGAGACGGTGCCAAAATCAGTAGAGTGTCGAGTTTCGTGACCCTTTCACTCAGCTTTCCGGGTATCGATAAGTGCAATTCTGCTACCAACAACATTAAGGTTATTGGGATATTTAAATGTAAAGAGTCGTACGAAGACTTACGCGTATGTGCAAATCCTGTTATTTCGGAATTTAACGAGCTGATTAAAAGCAAATCATTAGTTTCAAATTACATCAAATATGATTTAGACATTTACTTTGGAGGCGACATGAAGTTTGTACAGATTTTTCTCGGGCTAAATGGAGCAACTGCGAATTACGCGTGTCCGTGGCGTCACGTGCACAAATCGGACAGAACGGACACATCGAAACCGTCAGACTTTTACGAGAGTCCAGAAATAATCCGTACCCACGAATCGTTGTGTAAAAATGCATGACATTTTGTGTCAATAGACATGGTTCTAAAAAACCGCCGTTAGTTAACATAGACCCATCTAAAGTCATACCAGATGAGTTACATTTAATGTTAAGAATATGTGACGTTCTATTAAAAAACCTCATCGACGATTGTCAACAACAGGATTCTAAACTGCAAGTGTTAAATGAAAAGCCGCGTCATGTTGACGAGTTAGTATTGAAAATAAGAGAGTGCGGTGTTTCTTTCCACATCTGGAGGGACAAGGTATCTGGGGAAATTCAATGGACATCGTTAACTGGTGGTAGCTACAAACTATTATTGAAACATTAACCTGATAAATTGTTCTTCGTTATTACAAACGATACACACGGAGATGTGATAAATTTATGGCGTCAGTTCCGACATATACTCAACGAAATTAGTAAAACAAGTGAAATAACCAAACAGGACATGTTTAATGAAACTCAGAAGTGGGTTACATTATTTTCTTCACTGTCGAGTAAAGGTAGATTAGGTTATGATAAGATAACACCTTATATGGACTGTCTCTTATACCATGTCCCAACATTTGTGCACAAAGAAGGAGGATTGGGTCAGTTCAGTGGACAGGGTATAGAGAAGATAAATGACGAATTTTAAACCATACATCACAAACGATCGAATAAGTTCAATCATACCGTTTACGAATTAACCACGCGAAAGAGACTGGATTTATTTGACTGTCACTGTGAACGAGAAAAACAAAACTACACAAAACGCGACTCCGAATATTGGACAACAGGAAAAAGTGAAACATACAAAAATAAACGGAGACAAATTAATTATGAAATTGAAGAAGTAAACATGAAATATTTTAAATTGAACACACCTACGGGACCAAATTGCATAGAACTAATGTCCGACCAAGAACTAAAGGAAATACTTAAAACGTTAGGCGTGAAAACAAAAGTGAGAAAGCGCGAAAAATTAATTCAAAACTTCAGGACCACACTCGTATATAAATGAATTTGCCAGTTGTACGGATAAAAGATTAATAACATAGGTGTTTAGTCAAAGCTCAGTTAATGTACTATTTGTGAAAGATTCGCGTGTATTTACAAACTATACATATATATAGTGTTTATTAACTATGTTTATTAAATTATGTACACTATAAAAGTAACAATTATGTCAAATTCAGCCCAATTTTGTTTTAAAATCATCACATATTATTATTTATATTATGTAATTATGTCATTATCTTAACAATGCTTTATATGGATATTTTAGTATTATTTGACTTAAGTCGATGTTTATTTGATGTGATTCTTTAATTATATGGTATCAACTATGGTCAAATATCGATTTAGGCTTTATTAAAAACACATGCGTTAATATAAACCTGTGTCTGAGATGCATGCTAGTTACTCAACTTGTGATGTATTTATTTATTTACATGTTATTACAACATTGTAATTTGATGAAAAACTATGTATAGTTACAATCAATAAAATATTCTTCTTCTTCATGAATTAACACTATGTGCATATATGTTGCTTGATATTATTAATATTATTATTATTATTAAAATTTTTATTATTATTATAATTATTATATGTAGAAAAATAAAAGAATACAAAATAATAACCTGTGTTTTATATTTTGTTATTATAATACAATATAATCAATCTTTATTTGCTTGAATCAAAAACAAATTTTTTATTTCACAGATAAATAAGAGCAATAACAACATAAGCGGTATTAATCTGTTGGTTGATAATGAATTAAACTATATCAAAGTTTTATTATATTTTTTTATTTTTACGCATTTAATTTAATAAAATGATTTTAACGTTTAAGTAAAATACATAAGTTTCTTTTTTATACTATACATCATCATGTCTACACTAAAACATGCTTATCGGATCTAATATATATATTATACCCGAGGGCATAAATAACACGTCACGCCTACTTAATCTTAGTGTCAGAGCTGAACGATACCTGTCTGTTTTATCACAGTCTAAGGGAAGTAATTGGATTCATTCCAAAATCACTAAATCGAGCAACGGCAATTATCGGATAACACTTGTGAAATGTCTGAAATAGTTCAGTATGATATTCACATCATATTGAGTCAGAGATAATATAAATAAACGATAATGGATATGAAGTGGTTCTGGACCCCGTTTTACAGTAGTGTTTATATCAGATATGTGACTGACCTGCAACAGTATATCGACATCATATTGCGCCAGAGATCTTATAAATAAACGATAAAGGATATGAATTGGTTCTGGACCCTGTTTTACTGTAGTGTTTATATCTGATATGTGACCGCACCGCAACAGTATATCGACATTATATTGCGTCAGAGATAATATAAATAATAATAATGGATATGAAGTGGTTCTGGACCCCGTTTTACTGTAGTGTTTATATCTGATATGTGACTGACCCACAACAGTATATCTACATCATATTGCGTCAGAGATAATATAAATAAACGATAATGGATATGAAATGTCTCTAGACCCCGTGTTACTGTAGTGTTTATATCTGATATGTGACTGACCTGCAACTGTCTATCCTCATCATATTGCGTCAGAGATCATATAAATAACGATAATGGATAGGAAGTGGTTCTGGACACCGTTCTGCTGCAGTTTTTATATCTGAAATGAGACTGACCCGCAACAGTATATCCACATCATATTGCGTCAGAGAAAATATAAATAAACGATAATGGATATGAAGTGGTTCTGGACCCTGTTTTACTGTAGTGTTTATATCAGATATGTGACTGACCCTCAACAGTATATCCACATCATATTGTGTCAGAGATAATATAAATAAACGATAATGGATATGAAGTGGTTCTGAACCCCGTTTTACTGTAGTGTTTATATCTGATATGTGACTGACCTGCAACAGTATATCCACATCATATTGCGTCAGACATCATATAAATCAACGATAATGGATATGAAATGTTTCTGGACCCTGTTTTACTGTAGTGTTTATATCTGATATGTGACTGACCCGCAACAGTATATCGACATCATATTGCGTCAGAGATAATATAAATAAACAGAAATGGATATGAAGTGGTTCTGGGCCCTGTTTTACTGTAGTGTTTATATCTGATATGTGACTGACCGTCAACAGTATATCTACATCATATTGCGTCAGAGATAATATAAATAAACGAAGATGGATATGAAGTTGTTCTGGACCCCGTTTTACTGTAGTGTTTATATCTGATATGTGACTGACCCGCAACAATATATCTACATCATATTGCGTCAGAGATCATATAGATAAACAATAATGGATATGAAGAGGTTCTGGACCCCGTTTTACTGTAGTGTTTATATCTGATATGTGACTGACCCACATCAGTATATAGTCATCATATTGCGTCAGAGATAATATAAATAAACGATAATGAATAGAAGTGGTTCTGGACCCCGTTTTACTGTAGTTTTTATGTCTGATATGTGACTTACCCGCAACAGTATATTCACATCATATTGCGCCAGAGATAATATAAATAAACGAAGATGGATATGAAATGGTTCTGGACCCGTTTTACTGTAGTGTTTATATCTGATATGTGACAGACCCACAACAGTATTATATATACATCATATTGTGTCAGAGATAATATAAATAAACATGAATGGATATGAAGTGGTTCTGGACCCCGTTTTACTGTAGTGTTTATATCTGATATGTGACTGCACCGCAACAGGATATCCACATCATATTGCGTCTGAGATCATATAAGTAAACGATAATGGATATAATGTTGTTCTGGACCCCAATTTACTGTTACACAGCAGTGTTTATATCTGATATGTGACTGCACCGCAGCAGTATATCCACATCATATTGCGTCAGAGATAATATAAATAAATGATAATGGATATGAAGAGGTTCTGGACCCCGTTTTACTGTAGTGTTTATATCTGATATGTGACCGCACCGCAACAGTATATCCACATTATATTGCTTCAGAGATAATATAAATAAACGATAATGGATATGAAGTGGTTCTGGACCCCGTTTTACTGTAGTGTTTATATCTGATAGGTGACCGCACCGCAACAGGATATCCACATCATATTGCGTCAGAGATAATATAAAAAAACGATAATGTATATAAAGTGGTTCTGGACCCTGTTTTACTGTAGTTTTTATATCAGATATGTGACTTACCCGTAACAGTACATCCACGTGATATTGCGTCAGAGATAATATAAATAAACGATAATGGATATGAATTGGTTCTGGACCCTGTTTTACTGTAATGTTCATATCTGATATGTGACTTACCCGCAATAGTACATCCACATCATATTGCGTCAGAGATCATATAAATAAACGATAATGGATATGAAGTGGTTCTGGACCCCGTTTTCCTGTAGTGTTTATATCTGATATGTGACCGCATCGCAACCGGATATCCACATCATATTGAGTCAGAGATAATATAAATAAACGATAATGTATATAAAGTGGTTCTGGACCCTGTTTTACTGTAGTTTTTATATCAGATATGTGACTTACCCGTAACAGTACATCCACGTGATATTGCGTCAGAGATAATATAAATAAACGATAATGGATATGAAGTGGTTCTGGACCCTGTTTTACTGTAGTGTTTATATCTGATATGTGACTGAACCGCAACAGTATATCAACATCATATTGCGTCAAAGATAATATAAATAAACGATAATGGATATGAAATGTTTCTGGACCCCGTTTTACTGTAGTTTTTATATCTGATATGTGACTGACCTGCAACAGTATATCCATATCATATTGCGTAAAAGATAATATAAATAAACGATAATGGATAGAAGTGGTTCTGGACCCCGTTTTACTGTAGTGTTCATAACTGATATGTGACTGACCCACAACAGTATACCCACATCATATTGCGTCAGAGATCATGTAAATAAGGGATAATGGATATGAAGTGGTTCTGGACCCCGTTTTACTGTTACACAGTAATGTTTATATTTTATATGTGACTGCACCGTAGCAGTACATCCATATCATATTGCGTTAGAGATAATATAAATAATCGATAATGGATATGAAGTGGTTCTGAATCCTGTTTTACTGTAGTGTTTATATCTGATATGTGACTGACCCACAATAGTATATCTACATCATATTGCGTCAGAGATAATATAAATAAACGCTATTGGATATGAAGTGTTTCTGGACCCCGTCTTACTGTAGTGTTTATATCTGATATGTGACTGACCCGCAACAGCATATCTACATCATATTGCGTCAGAGATAATAGAAATAAACGATAATGGATATGAAGAGGTTCTGGACCCCGTTTTACTGTAGTGTTTATATCTGATATGAGACCAGACCACAACAGTATATCCACATGATATTGCGTCAGAGATAATATAAATAAACGATAATGGATATGAAGTGGTTCTGGACCCCGTTTTACTGTAGTGTTTATATCTGATATATGACTGACCTGCAATAGTATATCTACATCATATTGCGTCAGAGATAATATAAATAAACGATAATGGATGTGAAATGGTTTTGGACCCCGTTTTACTGTAGTGTTTATATCTGATATGTGACTGACCCACAACAGTATATCCACATCATATTGCGTCAGAGATAATAGAAATAAACGATAATGGATATGAAGTGGTTCTGGACCCCGTTTTACTGTAGTGTTTATATCTGATATATGACTGACCTGCAATAGTATATCTACATCATATTGCGTCAGAGATAATATAAATAAACGATAATGGATATGAAGTGGTTCTGGACCCCGTTTTACTGTAGTGTTTATATCTGATATATGACTGACCTGCAATAGTATATCTACATCATATTGCGTCTGAGATCATATAAATAAACGATAATGGATGTGAAATGGTTTTGGACCCCGTTTTACTGTAGTGTTTATTGTGATATGTGACTGACCCGCAACAGTATATCCACATCATATTGCGTCAGAGATTATATAAATAAACGATAATGGATATGAAGTGGTTCTGGACCCCGTTTTACTGTAGTGTTTATTGTGATATGTGACTGACCCGCAACAGTATATCCACATCATATTGCGTCAGAGATTATATAAATAAACGATAATGGATATGAAGTGGTTCTGGACCCCGTTTTACTGTAGTGTTTATTGTGATATGTGACTGACCCGCAACAGTATATCCACATCATATTGCGTCAGAGATAATAGAAATAAACGATAATGGATATGAAGTGGTTCTGGACCCCGTTTTACTGTAGTGTTTATATCTGATATATGACTGACCTGCAATAGTATATCTACATCATATTGCGTCAGAGATAATATAAATAAACGATAATGGATATGAAGTGGTTCTGGACCCCGTTTTACTGTAGTGTTTATATCTGATATATGACTGACCTGCAATAGTATATCTACATCATATTGCGTCTGAGATCATATAAATAAACGATAATGGATGTGAAATGGTTCTGGACCCCGTTTTACTGTAGTGTTTATATCTGATATGAGACTGACCCACAACAGTATATCCACATCATATTGCGTCAGAGATAATAGAAATAAACGATAATGGATATGAAATGGTTCTGGACCCCGTTTTACTGTAGTGTTTATATCTGATATAACACCAGACCACAACAGTATATCTACATGATATTGCGTCAGAGATAATATAAATAAACGATAATGGATATGAAGTGGTTCTGGACCCCGTTTTACTGTAGTGTTTATATCTGATATATGACTGACCTGCAATAGTATATCTACATCATATTGCGTCAGAGATCATATAAATAAACGATAATGGATGTGAAATGGTTTTGGACCCAGTTTTACTGTAGTGTTTATATCTGATATGAGACTGACCCACAACAGTATATCCACATCATATTGCGTCAGAGATAATATAAATAAACGATAATGGATATGAAGTGGTTCTGGACCCCGTTTTACTGTAGTGTTTATTGTGATATGTGACTGACCCGCAACAGTATACCCACATCATATTGCGTCAGAGATTATATAAATAAACGATAATGGATATGAAGTGGTTCTGGACCCCGTTTTACTGTAGTGTTTATTGTGATATGTGACTGACCCGCAACAGTATACCCACATCATATTGCGTCAGAGATTATATAAATAAACGATAATGGATATGAAGTGGTTCTGGACCCCGTTTTACTGTAGTTTTTTATGTCTGATGTGTGACTTACCCGCAACAGTATATTCATATCATATTGCGCCAGAGATAATATAAATAAACGATAATGGATATGAAGTGGTTCTGGACCCAGTTTTACAGTAGTGTTTATATCTGATATGCGACTGTCCCGCAAAAGTATATCCACATCATATTGCGTCTGAGATCATATAAATAAACGATAATGGATATGATGTGATTCTGGACCCTGGTTTACTGTAGTGTTTATATCTGATATGTGATTGACCTGCAACAGTATATCAACATCATATTGCGTCAGAGATAATATAAATAAACGATAATGGATATGAAGTGGTTCTGGACCCCGTTTTACTGTAGTGTTTTTATCTGATATATGACTGACCTGCAACAGTAAATCGACATCATATTGCGTCAGAGATGATATAAATGAACGATAATGGATATGAACTGGTTCTGGACCCCGTTTTACTGTAGTGCTTATATCTGATATGTGACTGACCCACAACAGTATATCCACATGATATTGCGTCAGAGATAATATAAATAAACGAAGATTGATATGAAGTTGTTTTGGACTCCGTTTTACTGTAGTGTTTATATCTGATATGTTATTGACCCACAACAGTATATCCACATCATATTGCGTCAGAGATCATATAAATAATCGTTAGTGGATATGAAGTGGCTCTTGGCCCCGTTTTAGTGTAGTGGTTTTATCTGATATGTGACTGACCCGCAACAGTATATCCACATCATATTGCGTCAGAGATCATATAAATAGACGATAATGGATATGAAGAGGTTCTGGACTCCGTTTAACTGTAGTGTTTAAATTTGATATGTGACTGACCCACAACAGTATATCCACATCATATTGCGTCAGAGATAATATAAATAAACGATATTGGATATTAAGTGGTTCTGAGAAAGTTATGATATTCCTATGTAAATGTGTTAATTGAACTAATCCTATTCTGTTATATTCAAGATGACCGTGGTCATTGTTATGCATAAAGACTTGTAAAAGACAAATAGACATTCTTAGTGTTCTTATTGATGACCACTGTCTGAGTTGTTTGACAACCAGAGTGACAATCATCTGTTGAAGAGAAAAGCCTGCCGTCATCTGTTGCAATCATCTGTTGAAGAGAAATGCCTGCCGTACAGTGTCTCATCCCTGGCTGTGAATATGTAACCGACGACCTTGATGCAGCAGTTGTCGCTACACTCTTCACCGCTCATAGTAACACACGCTCCAGGACCAGTTACTGCTGCTAAAGTCGAAAAAGTGAAGAGGCCTGTTATATCGGCAGCAGGCACAAGTGGGGAATGGGCATACCTCGCGTCATGATGGTCTGAATATGTTGATGCGACCAAATTCACCGGTCATGACAAAGTAGTACAGCTGCTGGAATGTTATGATGAACAGCTACGCAAAGACAAAACGCGATCTGCGGATGGAAGCCTTACTAACAAAACTGATATAGAGGTATTTGCTGCAATTAAAAACTCGCAGTCCATGAATAAAACACTATGGTGGCCAGAGTCTCATTACTCAACATGCGCCGAGACTTGATGAACCTGTGCGTAGTTTTTGTGCATGCTTACGTGGACAAGCGGGCTTCTGCAAACTTATAATAAATTGCCCCAACTGTGACACTGATGTCAATTACACAGAAACACCTGTTCGAGTTGTACTTGCAAGTGCGTTAACGATCCCGATATCCATCTCGACCTCCTCGGCTACAAGAATCAGGATGACATTGGAGGAGGATTCTCAGTTCATTGAAGTTAAAGAGGCAGGAAAACGTTAAGCTTCTCGCCTACTTGATTCCCATGCAGTAGAAGCAGCTCGTACAAAAGGGTAAAATAAACAGCACCAAGAGACAAAACTAAACCGTGTTCGAATTGCGGTAAGAAAGGACATAACAAGACCTCGCAAGCTCGTATCCGCATGAAATAATGTCCAGCATAAAGTCACAAGTGCAGACACTGCAACCGCGATTATCACTTTGAGAGTGTATGTCGAAGTAAAGACGAGCCAAAGGCAACGACACCTTCCCCTCATAGTGTAAACGAATGTGAAGGTGCTGTATTTGACATTTTATGTACCATTTCAAACACTGAATACAATCGCCAAGTAAGAGGAAAATAGCCGTCGACCATCACCTGTACGACCATATCTCTGATACTTGGATCAAGAAGAGTTCAAAGTCACAACCGTTTATTAACCTTACCGTCAAGATCTCGCCCGATGATTATAGAACCATTGGCTTCAATCTTACCTCTGAAACCAAATCTGTTGTCCTCCCTACCATGGCAGACAAAGGGTGCCAAAGTTGCTTTGCAGGTATCAAGGTAATCCATCGCCTCGGGTTGAACACCACTCATTCCTGTCATCATGAAGATACACGCTGCTAACCGCAAAGGTATGACAATTTTCGGCGCAACCATCCTTCGTATCTCTGGCAAAGATAAACAAGGTCGGCATGTTGAAACCAGACAGATGACTTATGTAACCAACAATTCGGACAAGCTCTTCATCAGCAGAGAGGCCTGTATCAATCTTTGTATTATCTCTGACAGCTTTCCCACTGTGGGTGAGATAAACGAAGCGCAACAAACTGCAATGACAGCAACTTTGCAAAACGACCTTCACAACACTGAAACCATTCGAAGTGTCAGCAAACCTAAACGCCAGCTACCACCTCCACCTCCTAGAAAGTTGACTTATAAACCAATTGAATCCAATCGCATAAATATTGACCACTATAAATCTAGCACGTTGAACACTTGCAATCATCAACCGTTACCGTTGATGACTGACCCTCCAATGCCATTAATGGTAGATTCCAGTGCTGAACCCGTTCCTCACCACATCCATGGCCAGGATGTTCTACTTGGTGTACTTGAACTAGTTCCCATCGGGTAACCCGTCACTTTGTGCCATAAGATGGTCGTTGGTGGTAAGAAAAATGGTGAACCACGCCGCACTGTTGATATTTTAGCCTCTTTACGCACACACTACTCGAGAAACTCATCATACACCTTCACCATTTCACCATGCTAGATTAGTGCCTCATGGCAAGAGAACAACCCTTAATACCTTAATGGATACCACAGTGTGTCCATTCATAGAGATGATCGCCATCTCACTAAATTTATTACACCATTGGTTAGATATCATTACAAGACCGCTCTTTAAAGATACATCGCATCTGTTGACGACTGCACCAGACGGTATGATGAAATTGTAGCAGATATACCAAACAAGACTTAATGTGTAGATGACGTCCTTCTCTGGGCTGGTTCCCTAGAGGAAAGTTTCTTTCAAGCTGTTCATTGGCTTGACATCTGTGGACAACAAGGTATTACACTGAACCCTGAAAAGTTTGTATTTGGACAAGACTCTGTGGAATTTGCTGGACTCGAAATAACATCAAATAGTGTCCGCCCGTGCATGAAATACCTTCGTGCTATCTTAGATTTCCCCGCACCTAAGAACCTAACAGATGTGCGGTCCTGGTTTGGCCTTGTGAACCAAGTGTCCTATGCCTTCATTATGGCCAAGATGCTACCATTCAGGCAATTATTGAAACCTGGAATATCCTTTGTTTGGGACGACGACCTCAACAACGCCTTTGAAGCATCCCAAGCTGCAACCATAAGTGAAATTGAAGAAGGCGTAAAAATATTTGATCGCAGTAAACCAACATGTCTTGCTACTGACTGGTCCAAAACTGGCATCTGATTTTGGCTATTTGAAAAACACTGCAGCTTTCCGGAACATGAACCATTTTGCTGCCGTACAGGATGGAACATCACACTCGTGAGCAGTAGGTTCACTCATTCTGCTGAATCCCGTTACGCGCCAGTTGAAGGCGAAGCCCTGGCAGTTGCTGACGCTCTGGACAAAGCAAGATATTTTGTTTTGGGATGCGAGAAACTCATCATCGCCGTTGACCACAAACCTCTATTGAAAATACCTGGTGACAGGTCTTTGGAAGACATCTCTAACTCTCGCCTCAGGAACTTAAAGGAGAAGACACTCAGGTACCGATTCCGTATGATTCATATGCCAGGCGTCAAACAGAGAGCCGCTGACTTAGTCTTTCGTCACCCAGCTGGTAACCCTAAAAGACTTACACTTACAGATGACGTAGCGGCTATCAATCAATATGCTACGATTCCGGTAACACTGCTACCTTCCAAAACGTTCCTAGCAGGCATACGTGCTTCTGAAACAGATACTAATACTATAGCGGAGTGTGATATTGCGTCAGCTACATCTTCACTTGATTTGCTCGCAATGAAATTGGTGACATGGGAAAGAGTCCGTAACGCCATAGCAAGTGATGGCAGCATGAACCAACTACTTGACCTTATCGACTCTGGTACACCCGACTCCTGTCATGAGTTCCCAGTACCACTGCGGGACTGTTTCCAGTTTTGGGACCACCTCCATACCGTCTATGGTGTCATACTAAACAAGGATCTTATAATATCACCCTCCCTTTGACATGACATATTTACTGCTTTACATTCTGCTCACCAAGATGGCACCTCTATGATATCGAGGGCCGAGGCTTCAGTATTTTGGCCCGGAATTACTCCTGCCATAACATCGTACAGAACGAATGTAACCACTGCAATCGCATCGCCCCCTCCAACCCAAGTGCAGCACCCTATCCCCTGATATCACCAGATTTTCCATTTCAGTGTGTCTGTGCCGACTTTTTCCACCACAAAGGAGTAAATTACCTGGTTGTCACTGACCGCTACTCTAACCAATCGTTGAACGATCATCTGATGGTGCAGCTGGGCTCATAACTTGCCTACGACGTACATTTGTCACCTTTGGCATACCTGATGAACTAACCTCTGATGGTGGGCCCGAATTTTCAGTCACAGCTACACGGCAGTACCTTATAGATTGCGGTGTGTATCACCGTCTCTCCTCAGTCGCTTACCCTCACAGCAACTGTCGGGCTGAAGTTGGTCTCACTCACTCAAATGGGACAAAACTGTCATCATCATTGAGGTCCGCCAATTTGAACAGTATGTTGTGAAGATGGATGGATCTGGTCAGTTACACTACGCAACATATATACGAAAATATATACTGGTCAAGACACCCCAACAGTCACGGACCATCGAGAACTCCATATTGCATAAACAACTCCAACCCGTCTCAACAGGTATATGTACTGAACCTGACAAGCCGACATAAAGTTTTGGACTATCTCACCCTTATTCGGTAACACAGACTCCAGTAACACCGAGTTCCTCTGAATAAACACCAGGCTCACCTCTGTCACCTGTCTCATCGACTGGACCGGCAACACCAGTCAATAGTTCTCCGTCGACTCGTGTTATACTGGACAGATCGTCATCTAAACTTAACAACCATTTTGACCTTTAACAGGGCCGTACTTGACCAGAATCATGGACAAACGCCAACCACACGGCCATCAGTTACAAAGGTCACAGATAACAAACTTAACACCGATCTTACACCCAGCGATCCACGACGATCCAGCCGTGTCACTCGCACTCCAACCTGGCACTCAGATTATCAGATGAACTAACAATATTCATGACATTGTGTCTTTCTGAAACTGTTTCACATAACTTAAAGAGATATGAGTTGTGTTAACTTTATTATTTTCACTAGAACTATGATATGAACTTTTCAACTTTTTAATTTAAACACTATTTCATTAAAAAATGTACATAATTTTAATTCATATATCATAAATCACGATAACAAGAATACGTAATGAAAGTGGTGCAAACCTTAGTCTATGACGGTTAATCGGGTTCCTCTTATCGATTTGGATACATTCTCAAATTGTTTGTAGTTAACAAAACCTACTCAAAACAAAGCGTACACCCATGATAACTATACCGATGAATGTTCTTAACCAACTATGTATCCTGTATATGTATAGGCACTCGTTGAGGTCTGTGTGACTTTCTCTTTTTTGCCAATATTCCTATATACTTGTGCAGTGCACTTTGTATATATATATGACCTGATAACGGTATCAGTATCAGTATGAACACAAACATACTTGAGAATTGTTTCGACGAAATGAAACATCCTGTTTCTTTCTTGATGTGTCCATGTGATAGCAATGTGATTAAGTTGCCGTCACGTTTACAATCTTGAACTCCGGTAGGACTTCTTAATCTTTAGAATCGTCAGTACTTATTGGTTGATCTAAAACCCATGGGCGTTTCTGTTTTATCTTTTTTACAGAGTTTATAGAATTAAATATCAAAATATTTACCGGTAATTGAAAACGTTGTTCCATACATTTAATAGTTTCATTTTCTGAAAAATAATCAAAAGTTATGTTTGAAACAAAGTCTTGTTATGCTCTCACATTAAAGGATAATAAAAATATATTCTGCGCACGCTGTCCGAACATTGTAGTTAGGAACAATCTGCGTATTGCAAATTTAGATATTAGCGACATTGAACAGAAAGCTTTTTTTGTTATACCATTTCATTACTTTACTTACTTTATCATTGGCATGTGTCAACCTTTTTTTATATTGGTCTACATACAATCTTTATGGGTGAAAAACGTAATAATTAATTAATTCATCCATTATTCAATCAAATCAACCATTCATTTTGATCCATTTATTCGTTAATTTGATCTTATTTTATTTCCATTATTGTACAAAGCTTTAAAGTATGACTTTTCAATAACAATATAATAATAGTATTATGATAATATGTTCGTGTTGAGCACGTAATCTAGTGTTAGAAAATGGGATCAGCATCGGAGGGTCGTTGGTTCGATCACCTGCCATTAGCTATATATGTAAAACATGTATGCAAGATATAAACTTGAGTAATATAAAGGAAAGCTTTGGATTTTGGGCTAAAATCAGAAGAAAAAAAATTAATTTTAAGATAAGTAGTATGATAATGAAATTTTTATTTAATTTCCACGTAAAATAAATAAAACTTTACTATGCTATTTTTCAATTTCACTTGATGTATTTTCCACTTATAAATAGCCTCAATTTTTTTTTTATATTTTAAGGCAGCCATGGATGTGTGTGTTGGCAACAAACGGCATGTAAAATTACAAACAATTATAGAAACGGCATTGCAAAAACATGCACGGTTTGTGTTCAAACACGCATGGAAAATAGTGTTTCTGTCCGTCCTGGTCAATGCTTTGTTCGGTCTTTGTCTTTTTTCACTGGCACTCAACAACGATATTGACGACCTTTTTATGAGCTTTTGTGATCGCCTGGTGTCCGTCGTCCGTCGTCTGTCGTCCGTCGTTAAATTTTAACTTCTAACAACTTCTGCTCTGAAACCACTGAGCAAATTTTAATATTACTTCACAGAAATGTTCCTTGGGTGACCCTCTACCAAGTTTGTTCAAGCCATCTTGATTCGTCAAAAAACATGGCCGCCAGGGGGTGGGGTTAGTTTACTATATAAGCTATAGTAAAAGCTTAAAAAATCTTCTTGTCAGAAACTACTGGCTCGATTTTAAAATAATTTCACAGCAATGTTCCTTGGGTGACCCTCTACCGAGTTTGTTCAAGCCATCTTGATTCGTCAAAAACATGGCGGCCAGGGGATGGAGATAGTTTGCTGTAAAAGCATTAGTAAAAACTTCAAAAAAATCTTCTTGTCAGAAGCTACTGGCATGTTTTTAAAATAATTTCACAGCAATGTTCCTTGGGTGACCCTCTACCAAGTTTGTTCAAGCCATCTTGATTAGTAAAAAAAAATAGCGGCCAGGGGTTGGGGTTAGTTTACTGTATAAGCTATAGTAAAAACTTCAAAAAAATTTCTTGTCAGAAACTACTGGCTTGTTTTTAAAATAATTTCACAGCAATGTTCCTTGGGTGACCCTCTACCAAGTTTGTTCAAGCAATTTTGATTCGTCAAAAAACATGGCGGCCAGGGGTTGGGGTTAGTTTACTATATAAGCTATAGTAAAAACGTAAATCTTCTTGTCAGAAACTATTGGCTCGATTTTAAAATAATTTCACAGAAATGTTCCTTAGGTGACCCTCTACCTAGTTTGTTCAAGCCTTCTTGATTCGTCAAAAACATGGCGGCCAGGGACTGGGGTTAGTTTACTATATAAGCTATAGTAAAAACTTAAAAAATCTTCTTTTCAGAAACTACTGGCTCGATTTTAAAATAATTTCACAGAAATGTTCCTTGTGTGACCCTCTACCAAGTTTGTTCAAGCAATCGTGATTCGTCAAAAAACATGGCGGCCAGGGGGTGAAGTAAGTTTACTGTATAAGTTATAGTAAAATTTCAAAAAAATCTTCTTTTCAGAAGCTACTGGCATGTTTTTAAAATAATTTCACAGCAATGTTCCTTCGGTGACCCTCTACCAAGCTTGTTCAAGCCATATTGATTCGTCAAAAAACATGGCGGCCAGGGGGTGGATTTAGTTTACTGTATAAGCTATAGTAAAAACTTAAAAAAATCTTCTTGTCAGAAACTACTGGCTTGTTTTTAAAATAATTTCACAGCAATGTTCCTTGGGTGACCCTCTACCAAGTTTGTTCAAGCCATTTTGATTCGTCAAAATAAACATGGCGGCCAGGGGTTGGGGTTAGTTTACTATATAAGCTATAGTAAAAACGTAAACCTTCTTGTCAGAAACTACTGGCTCGATTTTAAAATAATTTCACAGAAATGTTCCTTGGGTGACCCTCTACCAAGTTTGTTCAAGCCATTTAATTCGTCAAAAAACATGGCGGCCAGGGGGTGGGGTTAGTTTACTATATAAGCTATATGTGCGTTCATGAATAAAACACATGTTGCATAATTAAGAAATAGATATACATTCATGATCATTATATTATGCAATGCATATCAATTTAAAGGATAAACTAAAAAGAGAATTACATCATCTATTTCTAGTATTTCCATTGTGGTCATTGACACATTTACATCATAACTTTGTACAAACTTTCCTGATAGAAATGTATAGTGATTAATGTCATATTGTTTTGCTTTTCTATAAAGTCGTATTTATTGAAATATGATTTTAAAGTGTAATTGTGTGTTTTTATTAGAATACAAACATGTTTAGTGTAACAAATGAAGGTAATTTTAGTTATTTCAATTTGTGAAAACAGTGTGATATCTTTATTATGTGACATAGTGTGTGTGAGATGATATTTAAAATATTAACAATTACTTAAGTGTGTAAGCGTTTACCATTGCGTGTATATTTCGGTAATGTGTCGCGTACGTTGATATACAAAGTATGTCTTTTATCATATAATGTATATGTTTATATATTTGACATTTGTACTGTTTCATATGTTGTCGAATTATTGTTAGCTCTACTGGCCAATGGTCAGTAGGGTTTATGTTATGGTAATTGTCTGTCGTTCATCCATTAATCTTTTTCTTGTAGACATGATAGCACCTTCGTTTTTCATTGAATCTTAGCAAACTTGCATAGCAGCTATATAACTATAAGATCTCGGACAAATTTTTTGAACCAGCGTCATTCGATCACAAATGCCCCCGCCACAGGGCTTATAAGCATATTTTAAGCGAAATTTAAAAAAACAACATTTCTCTGCAAGTTCAAGGTATATACCTTATATATTTTACATGTTGTATTGCATGGAGGTCTTGTAAAACTTTTGTTGAAGTCGGACGAGTTCTTGAACCAGCGTCATTCGACCACAAATACCCCCGCCACAGGGCTTATAAGCACATTTTAAGCGAAACTTTAAAAAACATTTCTCTGCAAGTTCAAGGTATATACCTTATATATTTTACATGTAGCATTGCATGGAGGTCCTGTGAAACATATGTTGCCAGTAGGGCGTTCATGTCCTCTTAGGCCTCTTGTTGTTACACGTGACAGAGTATTATGAAAATAATGTTAATTTATATTTGAATCTAATTGTTTTCGTTGACTATATTTTGTTAATGTTAATCTGAAATATTAAATTGTTTAAGATAATAAAATACAGTTAGAATCAATTGACGAACACCTTAAGTTGGCATTGTTTAGTATGCAGAGAAGATTGCATATTATGTATATGATACAAATAACATTTGCACTGTTAGTATCTGCTTTGAATATAAAAGTTTAAATAAGTTGCGTTATGTTTCTTATTGCCAGTTCAATTTACAATTATCACCTAATCTTTCTTAATATATGTGTGTACCAATTAATACCCAAAGCCATATGGAAAGCTTGGTTCTAAATTAGTTTAATACGGTTATCGGTGCCATCTCTCGTGTGATATGTCAGATCAGCTCAGACGGGTTCAAACCCCTAGCTGTCCGTTCACGTTAAACGGAATCTAGGTGGTGTTAGAGACCCTTATAACGATAAAATATGACTGACGTCGTTACTTCCTTTTAAAATATGTATCTTAAATTGCTTTTAGAAGGGTGGATTTAAGTTTTTGTTTATATTGTTTTGAATGCACAAGTAAATGTAAACAAATTAAATGCAGGATTTAACAGAATAGTTTTATAGCTCTTAACTTTGAACAAAAATACATTATTATCTACATACATTATTATCTGCATACATTATTATCTACACACACTATTATCTTCATATATCATGATCTACATTTGTTATTATCTACATACATACTTATCTACATTTACACTTTTATCTACATACAGTATCATCTACTTATACTTTTATCTACGTACATAATTATCTAAATACATTATTATAGACTTACAAGTTTATATCAATTCATTATTAACTACACACATTATTATCTAAGTTCATTTTTATCTTCATACAATATTATGAACATACATTATGATTTGCATTTATAACATATAGTTACACTTTTATCTACATAAATTATTATCTACATATATTTTTATCCATATCAACTATTATCTACATTCATTATTATCTTAATATACAATTATCTACGATTATTTTTATCTATATACATTATTATTTAAATTCATTATTATCTACATACATTATTATATACATACATTACTATCTATCTATATACATTATGATCTACATATAGTGTGATCTATATTTGTTATTATCTACCGACATTATTATCTACATACATTATTATCTCAATTTGTTATTATCTACATATATTATTATTTTCATTTGTTATTGTACATACATTATAATCTACATTTGTTATTAGCTACACCTTAATTATTATCTACATACGGTATTAACTACATACATTTTATCTACATACATACATCTTTATCTTCATACATTTTTATCTTCATACATTATTATCTAATTACGGTATTATCTACATACGGTATTATCTACATACGGTATTATCTACATACATTATTATCTATATACATTATTAACTACATACATTATTATCTCCATTTGTTATTATTTAATATATTATTATCTACAAACGGTATTTTCTACATATATTATTATCTACATACATTATTATCTACATATATTATTATCTATTTACATTATTATCTACATGCATTATTATCTACATATGGTATTATCTACATATATTATTATCTACATAGGGTATTATTTACATACATTAATCTACATACATTATTATCTATATTTGTTATTATCTACATACATTATTATCTACATATATTATTATCTTCATTTGTTATTATCTACATACATTATTATCTACATACATTATTATCTACATTTGCTATTATCTACATACATTATAATCTACATACGGTATTATCTACATATATAATTATCTACATACATTATTATCTACATTTGTTATTATCTACATATATTATTATCTACATACGATATTATCTACATACGGTATTATCTACATACGGTATTATCTACATATATTATTATATAAATACATTATTATCTACATATATTATTTCTACATACATTGTTATCTACATTTGTTATTATCTTCATACATTATTATCTATATACGGTATTATCTACATACATTCTTATCTACATACATTATTTTCTACATACATTACTATCTACATACATTATTATCTACATTTATTATTATCTACATTTGTTATTATTTACATATATTATTATCTACATACGGTATTATATAATTATGGTATTATCTTCATCTACATACATTATTATCTACATATATTATTATCTACATACGGTATTATCTACATACATTATTGTCTACATACATTATTATCTTCATACGGTATTATCTACATACGGTATTATCTACATACATAATTAGCTACATACATTATTATCTACATTAATTATTATTATCTACATTAATTATTATCTAAATGGTTAAGATTTTTTTTTCACCGCTGATTATATTAGGTTTTGCTTAAAATATTTGTAATAAAGACAATTAATTTCCTGGTAAGTTGGAATGCTGTGTGACAGACAGTTAATCCATATTCATAGAGTTGAATTCGGTTCCGATTTATTGGTATAATTCGATTTAAAAACAGCATTTCATTTTCACACCGAGGAAAGAGTTCCATTGCTATGTCAAGTTTTGTCTGAGTTTGACCTTTAGTAAGAGAGCGGGTAAATAGCTTTCGTTTTTATAATTCGTATTTAGTAAGCGTCAAAACTGCAGATCCCAATCTTGTTTGCTGTTTATTCATACGGTTAGCACATGCCTGCGTGAAGCAGGGTTATAAAAAATGCTGTTAGGAAAATGTCCAATGATGGTCATAATTGTTTGATTATGAAATGAAAAGGTTGTATAAAAAAACAGCAAGTATACATAAAAACTTTATTCATCATTTTAACACGTGCACAGTGGCATCAAACATATGCAATGGCAATCTCTTTCCAGCATCATGGATGTCTCTTCTGGTATAGAAGACAACGCACTTTGTAGTACTTGAAATGATTTCTACCCGCAAGAACAATTAATGATATACGTGCACGGAATTACAACCCCACCATCATTTTCTTGGCACAAGGTGTCCGCATGGCTCACAAAAGAATTGCCACCACTGTCGAGTACCTCTCTAAAAGCTCCTGCAGTCCCTCTGGGAGCATGACTTACTGACATACCAGCAATATCTTTTAACTTTAGTTCACGTTTTTCATCAGTAACTAGATCATGCTGTTCACTTTTAAAAGTTTTAAAATCTGGTATCCAGTTGAGACTGTAACAAAATAGTTAGGTTGTTGTGGCCTAATTTAGTAGTGTCAGCTAGTACGTGTCTATTGGAATGATATAGGCTATATTTAGAACAGGTAGCGTGAAATTGTTAAAACGTATCGATAGCTCGATAGGAGTAGCGTTATTAAGATCTTTTTACATATTCATTCTTTGATTAAAGAATAAATCATTTTAACAGTTTTTTTCATCAAATTCCATTAAGTATTAAGAAAGTTAGAATGATTAAACGGGTTTATTTGTCACAAAACTAATTTAATTTCACGTTCGGCCAAATAGCGTTTAATCTGCATCATACCATATCGTACGATGTTTGAAATTTTGTTGTTTCATAATTTGCATGAAATTCACTAAAGTATGTGGACTGTTTTGCTATATATGTCTGACTGTATTATGGAAGCACTGTCCAGTATAGCAAAAAACATCTTTGGAGTTTTGTGACGAGAAGGATTGAGCATGTTACTGTTCCAGTACATAACGGCAGATGGGTATGTGAATTTTATATCATGTTGTGTATGGATGAGTTATTTAAATGTCTGATATATATATTTTGACGTAATCAGATCTAATTAAAGTTGTATAAATTGTTCATATCCATTCCGACGAGAATATCTGTGATTTAATTTCACCTCCGCGGTATTGAGAGGCGTTTTGTTAGAATATAGGCCGAGGAATCTGAGAACGTATTTTGAGCTGTTGATATCGTGTTTACGATGAAGTATTGAAATTCACCATGTTAGAATTGATTGATATGTGAATAGATACAGAATTGGTCGGTAACTTATATTATAAATGAGAAATTATGTAGAGATATAATTGCTATTTTGAGATTGACGGGAGTTCATATATTAGATGTTGTTTATATATATATATATAGTGTAGCCGTTTTAAGATGCATGCGAGACATGTGTCCTCTAGTTTAATATATATACATTACAACTACGCACTGACTCTGTGTAGCTTTGTATATGGAAAATATACAACTAAACACTACATTAATTGAAAATTGGCAACTTTTATTTCTCCAAATACTCAAACTAATCGAATCATACAATAAGAAAGTGCTGTCATAACAGACTGCACACGATATACAAATTACCATGGCATACGTTCTATTAGAAACTATTCTTATTGATAAAATATTACTAGTATTATATTAAACTCGATTTTCTAGATATCTGGAATGTAATGACCTGAATCTGGTCACAATACTATCACATGGTAGATACAACATAGTTAATGTGCATATGGGACAAACAAAGGGCATGTCATCGTCGATGCACCCATATCGAACCCCAATGGAAAGCAATATTGGTGTATATATCTTGTGGATAAACGAGGGCTTCAATGATCACTGGTCTTTCTTCTACCGGTCGTGAAAAAGTGTATGTCCTTCCTTGAGAGCAACATCTGCAAGTAAGGACTGTCCTTCGCATTTTCTTTTGCTTTGCTTTCAATTTTATGTATGCATTAAAACTAGGTGACATTCCAGAAACGTCATACCCCTCCTCTAAGCGTTGTTTATATTTGTTTTGTACAGGGGTTTCCAGTACACTTTCAAATATCTTCAGTGCTGTACCAACAGGATTGGCTTCTGGATTGGTGAATTCTGTTGACTAAGTAGGTTTTTCTATTCTTGAATCTAGAGACTTATCTTGTGTAGTCTCATCTTCGTTACCATGAAAGCCAAAGATGTTTTAAATGCGCATCTTATAATACTTCGATCAACCGGGTATATTTCTGAAGCTCTAAAACGTTCAACAATTACTGGTATGCAGAAGTTGTTATATGCCTCTTTTAGCTTTTCCGTGTGTTTTCTTACAACCTGGTGCCAGCGACCAAACACGCTGCATTAAATGAGTCGCATAAGGTACTTTCTTGTACAGCACAATACCTTTAGCACTCTGAAAATCACTCAAGTCAATATTGCTGCTTTCACTATCTATCAGTAGCACTACAGGCCATCAGGTCCAGCATGTTTATCAAAATGATTGATAAATTTAATAAAGGACCCATATACATCCATAACCATGCTCACTGTTTGTTCCCCAACGCTGCCTATATAGTAAGAAGAAGATTTTTTAAAATTTACCACGAATTTGACAGTTTTGGTCCCGACCTCAAGGCCCCAGGAGAGTGGGGACCATGCAATTCACAATTTTCATTCACATTTAGGTATCAAAGCTGCATACACTATTTCATTACGATTGAGCTTACGGTTTTTGAGAAGATGTCGAAAATGTCAATTGTTTACGGACGCCCGACTATGGACAAAAGGCAGTCGATAAAATTGTGTTACAAAAGCAATCTCGAAACAGCATAACTTCTTTGGATAATTCACCAGTGTAAATAACAGATTTTAAAGCTGTCAATATAATTTTATAAAGAAATGACGCATCGAATGTACAAGACTCCATGTTTAAATGTATAAGCGATAACCTAGACATGGTACTGACCTAATTGTTCTTATAAAAGTTATCTCCCTTACCCCGTGGGTTCATGTTTTTTACTTCTATTCTATCTATGCTTCTATTGACGGCTGTACCGCACAAGTAAACCTTTTTTCAAGAAATTTCACTGGAAAATAAGGTCCTCCACAGAATTAGTTTAGTCCTAGCTGAATGATATAAGGAGATTATATTGTACGTATATACGTTTTCATTCATTTTACATGGTTTGTTCAAAATGTCATGATTCCATTTGTAATCGTTTTGACGCTATTTGCGCAATGTTGTGCAGCTGCAGTATGCCGGCTAATTTGATACCTTATCAACGATTGTGACATTTGAGCAAGTACATGCATAAGTCATGTTATGCATTATTTTCATAGAATCAAATTACTAAAAATAACAAAAGAACTGCCTATCCAATATATTTTTATATACCTAAGTTGTTAGGAATATTGGCCGTATCTGTATAATATGTAGGCATGACAATTGATGTTAAAAATATAAGCCCTATCTGTAAAATATGTATGAATGGCAAATGATGTTGAGAATATAGGCCCTATCTGTATAAAATTTAGACATGATAAATGATGTTGGGAATATAGGCCCTATCTGTATAATATGTAGGCACGACAATTGAAATTGGGAATATAGGCACTATCTGTATAATATGTAGGCATTACAATTGATGTTGGGAATATACGCCCTATCTGTATAATATGTAGTCACGACAATTGATGTTCAGAATATAGGCGCTATCTGTATAATATGTAGGCACGACAATTGATGTTGAGAATATAGGCACTATCTGTATAATATGTAGGCACGACAATTGACGTTAAGAATATAGGCACTATCTGTATAATATGTAGACATGACACTTGGTGTTGGGAATATAGGCACTATCTGTATAATATGTAGACATGACAATTGAAATTGAGAATATAGGCACTATCTGTATAATATGTAGGCACGACAATTGGTGTTAAGAATATAGGCACTATCTGTATAATATGTAGGCACGACAATTGATGTTAGGAATATAGGCACTATCTGTATTATATGTAGGCACGACAATTGGTGTTGGGAATATAGGCACTATCTGTATAATATGTAGACATGACAATTGAAATTGAGAATATAGGCACTATCTGTATAATATGTAGGCACGACAATTGATGTTGAGAATATAGGCACTATCTGTATAATATGTAGGCACGACAATTGATGTTAAGAATATAGGCACTATCTGTATAATATGTAGACATGACAATTGGTGTTGGGAATATAGGCACTATCTGTATAATATGTAGACATGACAATTGAAATTGAGAATATAGGCACTATCTGTATAATATGTAGGCACGACAATTGGTGTTAAGAATATAGGCACTACCTGTATAATATGTAGGCACGACAATTGATGTAAGGAATATAAGTCCTATCTGTATAATATGTAGCCACGACAATTGGTGTTGGGAATATAGGCACTATCTGTATAATATGAAGGCACGACAATTGATATTTGGAATATAGGCACTATTTGTATAATATGTAAGCACGACAGTTGATGTTGAGAATATAGGCACTATCTTTATAATATGTAGGCACGACAATTGATATTGGGATTATAGGCCCTATCTGTATCATATGTAGGCACGACAATTGGTGTTGGGAATATAGGCACTATCTGTATAATATGTAGGCACGACAATTGATGTTGGGAATATAAGCCCTATATGTATAAAATGTAAGCACGACAATTTATGTTGGGAAAATAGGCCCTATCTGTATAATATGTAGGCACGACAATTGATATCGGGAATTAAGGCCCTATCTGTATAATATGTAGGTACGACAATTGATATTGGGAAGGTCCTATCTGTAAAATATGTAGGCACGACAATTGATGTTGAGAATATAAGCACTATCTTTATGATATGTAGACACGACAATTGATGTTGGGAATATAGGCCCTATCTGTATCATATGTAGGTACGACAATTGGTGTTGGGAATATAGGCACTATCTGTATAATATATAGGCACGACAATTGGTGTTGGGAATATAGGGCCTATCTGTATAATATGTAGGCACGACAATTGGTATTGGGAATATAGGCACTATCTTTATAATATGTAGGCACGACAATTGGTTTTTGGAATATAGGCCCTATCTGTATAATATATACGCACGACAATTGTTGTTGGTAATATAGGTCCTATCTGCAGAATATGTAGGTACGACAATTGATGTTAGGAGTATAGGCCCTATCTGTATAATATGTAGGCACGACAATTGATGTTGGGAATAAAGGTCCTATCTATATAATATGTAGGCACGACAATTGATGTTAGGAATATAGACCCTATCTGTATAATATGTAGGCACGACAATTGGTGTTAGGAATATAGGCCCTATCTGTATAATATGTAGGCAGGACAATTGATGTTAGGAATATAGACCCTATCTGTATAATATGAAGGCACGACAATTGATGTTGGGAATATAGGCCCTATCGGTATAATATATAGGCACGACAATTGATGTTGAGAATAAAGGCCTTATCTCTATAATATGTAGGCACGACAATTGATGTTCGGAATATAAGTACTATCTGTATAATATGAAGGCACGACAATTGATGTTGGGAATAAAAGTACTATCTGTATAATATGTAGGCACGACAATTGATGTTAGGAATAAAAGCCCTATCTGTAGAATATGTAGGCACAACAATTGATGTTGGGAATAAAAGCCATATCTGTATAATATGTAGGTACGACAATTGGTGTTGGGAATATAGGCCCTATCTGTATAATATGTAGGCACGACAATTGATGTTAGGAATATAGGCCCTATCTGTATAATATATAGGCACGACAATTGATGTTAGGAATAAAAGCCCTATCTGTTTAATATGTAGGCACGACAACTGATGTTGGGAATATAGGCTCTATCTGTAGAATATGTAGGCACGACAATTGATGTTAGGAATAGACCCTGTCTGTAGAATATGTAGGCACGACAATTGATGTTGGGAATATAGGCCCTGTCTGTATAATATGTAGGCACGACAATTGATGTTGGGAATATACGCCCTTTCTGTATAATATGTAGACACGACAATTGATGTTGAGAATATAGGCACTATCTGTATAATATGTAGGCACGACAATTGATGTTGGGAATATAGGTACTCTCTGTATGATATATAGGCACGACAATTGATGTTGGGAATAAAGGACCTATCTGTATAAAGTAAAAAATGCCTGGATTCCTTTTTCGAAACATGTGATTATCGTGACATCATTGCTACCTGGATAGACAGTAAACGTATAAGCTTTATTGTACATTCCGATTCTTTAGGGAATGGAATACATAAGGAAGTTGCACAGTTTGCAAAAGAAAGAAATGTTCAAATTGTTTTGACTTCCTCTCGCAAAGAACATGAAGAAAGATTGCACGAGGAATCTGTTAATTTAGCTAGTGACCTAAAACGGGAAACACTTTCAAGCACATATATTGATGGAAAATTCGAAACCATTTGGAAAAAGTTCGTACTCAATATACGCAGCAACTCCACAACTCCTAACAAACCTTTGGAAACTCTATTTATTGTAGCTTTGAGGTCGATATTCAGTACAGATTCATCGACACTTTTACAAGAACTGGAAAGATACGATGATCTTTGCGTTGATTTGAATTTGACAGAACTCAAAGTCTCGTTTGAAAGGTATAATATTGAATTAAGTGAAATGAACTTACTGAATTTGACAACAGAGCATATGATAAAACAATTTAAAGAAAAGGATCTTAGGCAAGAACTTAAAAAATTAACAAATATCTTATTTCAAACAACTGACGACGAAATAAAAGCTCTTGTAATAACAGACAGAGAAATTGGAAACACGGAAGTACAAACTTTGCTCCATCAAATATTAGATTGGTTTCTACAAATGGATAATGACAAACACAAAAATGGGTTTACGTTGTAAAAGATCTATAAAATAAAGGTTTCTGACTTTATAAGTTGTTACGCTCGAAAAGTGTTTACATTGCACAATAACGAATATACAGAAAAATACGGCATCGAGTCTCAGATGGTAAAGTACAAGGCACAAATGTGAAAACGTTTTGAAGTATATTTAGAGTAACGGAAGGCAGAGGCTACAGCAGCAAATCTGTTTGCACAAGAAATGACTGGTTTTATTGAAGAACATGTTAAGGAACGATTAACTTTGAAAGTTGAAAATGCCCTGATGTATCACTTGCCGAATGTTAAATACATTTTGATAATGGAAATTCTAACTGAACTCGCTGAAAATGAATCATTTGCTGATTTTATTGAGTATGTTTGTTCACCTTAATTATATGCTGAAACATTTATAGAAAAAAATCAGCATATCTCTTATTCGATAAAGAAAATCACAAGTTTATTGACTTGGCTGACACCGAAATTTCCGTTTTTATACCAGATATCAGGAATGGAATTTTAAAAGCTAGTAAAAAGTGTCATAAATCCCAGACAATCTTGGACTGGGCTGCATACTTTACAAACTCTTTAACAGATTTCAAAGTTGAAATGGAATTGTTAAGAGATGTTAAACGTGAAAAAGTTGTTGATTTCAAAAACTTCCAAAGGTTTTTGGAAACAGATATGTCCAGTGTAGAGAAATCAGTTACGGACATATTCCACGAACATGACATGTCAGTAAAATGGAAAATCAGAAACCCGTATAAAATTATTTTTGACAAAATCTGGGGTTGTATAGAAAACTGTGTATTCTGTGGAGAACCGTGTACAAAATGCTCCGATCATGTTCCAGCAAACAACCACTACTGTTTACAACACAGACCATCTGGTGTCATTGGTGTTCGTTTAATTTCGACACATGAAGTTTCACTGACATCTTGCAATTTTGATGTCCAATCTGATCAAACGCATACCTGTGGTGTCTTTAATTTCCTTTGCAATCCAGGGGAACATTTCCCATGTTCAGATCAATTCCACCTTTACAAGGATTATCGCAAATTTGTTCCGTGTTTGGATATCGAACCATCTGCTGACATGGAAGATACATGTAAACTATGGTTATGGTTTATGAATAAATACAAACACAAACTTGCCAAACATTACAGCTATAAGGTAAATAATATCCCCGAGTCCTGGTCCGCTGTCACAAAGGAAGACGCTCTGGAAAGCTTACGAAACATATATAAAGCTCCAAAATAAATGTGCCAAGTTAAGATTATAGTAAAAAAACAATATGCCTGTCTAGCAGAGTCGTAGTACTTAAAGGACACAGCCAAGATATCCAGATAACAATTATCGGTGACAATATCATTTCAACGGTAATTGAAGTCAATTGGAAATTACTATATACGGTCGAAACTCGTTATTTCGAATTCCTTGGGACCGTAAAAATAATTCGAAATATCCGAAGTTTGATTTATTAGGAGTCTATTTGTGTTCAATTTTTTACCGTTACCCCACCCACTCAATAAATCGTTGAAAATATACATGCTGTACATATAAATACCTCTAATTGTTTTTTTTTTTAATATAACACGTTGTCATTATATTTACACATGATATAAACTTTGTTTATATTAATGTGTACTGTGGATTTATCTTAAATCGTGGTAAATTCTACTGTTTTCATGCGTCATTTTCTTCTACGCAAACGTATGGTGTGCGTTGTTATCCGTGTGTAAACTAATTGTCTATTTGCATAGTGCGTGAACATTGTATATTTTTGAGTGTGATATAATAGATAAACAAAACTTTTATTTTTTTTTATTTTTATTTACATGAATATCAAATAAATAGAATAGGCAACTGAAATATAAATACAGGTTATATACAAGCAATGGTTACAACAACTTTACAAATAAAGAATAAGACGAAAAATAGCACATGTCAAAAACGTCTTCTAACACTTCGGCTTTGTTTGACTATTTAGCGTGTGTATCGCTTGTGTTTGTATCATAACAATTTGATGACACAATTAACTTACCTGCCAGTACAGACACATGAAGCGATAAATAACAGGTATGGGACGAACAATTATCACCTTCAACAGTTTGGCTTTCATCTTCACGCGGTGATAAAAATTCGAAATAACGAGTGAGAAATCAATAGAATTTAGGATGGAGGGATCAAAAAACAGATTCGAAATAGTGAATAATTCGAATTACTGGAATTTGATATATCAGGAGTTTATTAATATAGAAATAGAAGGGGGAAAAAACGGGACCGAACTTCCAATTTGGGAAAACCGGAATTTCGAAATAAAAGAGTTCGAGTTGGTGAGTATCAACTGTGTTTTAAGAAAATAGGTTGTAAGAGGACGCTGTGAAACCACAATGAGTAACCAAATAACATGTGATATAAATAAAAGTGAATAACGTTTTGGTGATATATCAAATGGCAATGTAAATATTTCTCATTGCTCATGAGTTAAGAAAGAGAGTACTAAACTAATATCAAAATCGCAGTATTACATAAAAGTCACATTATGGGACCTATTTGAGTGATGGAGTATCTAAAATAGATACTGTTCCAAAATAAACTGTTCTTTGTACAATGATATCGTAACCTTGATACAGTTGGTTAATCTATGCATGCATGTAGTTTAAAGATAACAGAGGTATCTCAATATTTTTGTTAAGATGCCTTTAAAGCAAGAACCCTTTGTCTAATTAGCACATTTTATATAATGATCCCGCTTATATACATTACACGGTGTTTATATTTAATCATTATTGGTAGACAAAAATCTGCAAATATTTGATATTATGGTGTAAGATGTGATGTCAAAGCAATTTCATCGGGTCCGGTTAGCTCAGTCGATAGCTAAAAATAAGTACCTGACGTATTTATGTGTTTCTATTTACAAGCACAGTCTTATGCTATGGAACATTTTCTGTATTGTTACTCAAGAGTTTTCGTTTCTTGTCATACAACAACGGCAGAACTAGTTGTAAAATGTATTTTGGACAATTAACCTTTTTGAAGAAGTCATATATTTTAAGTTTTCTTTTTTTTAGTAAACCCATTTATGTTTTTTGTAGTTAGTTTTCTTACATCTTTTTCTTTTGTGATAACTTCGCACAGGAAATGTATGTTCTTTTTAGACACTTTGTAAGTTCTTTTTATAACATAATTGTATAATTACATCGCACATGTCGATAGATAGCTCACCGAATTAATTTTCATTTTTTATTGATTCGTATGTATTATGTATTACCAACTGTGTGTGCGCGTGCGTGTGTGCGTGCGTGCGTGTGTGCGTGCGTGCGTGTATGTCGAATTCATAAATGTGTTTGGCTTTTGCTGTTATTTTCTATTATTTCATAACTGCTCGCTAACAGTCCGACACTGTTCACTAGTTAACGTAAATCGGAGAATTTCAGCGCCGCCCCGCCAAGGATGTGATAGAATATCTAATCCCTGTAAAAAGTGCAGATATCGTTATCCGGTATGTAAGAATATAAAAATCTTACATGAGTTGGAGGTTTGGATAGAATATGCCGCCCCGAAGGAGGGAACGAGGCTCGGCCGAAAAGCCATGTAAGATTATTTTTCTCGCATACTAAACACGTTATATATATTATTTTTATTCATAATTGTTATTGAATTTCACCACGATGGCTTTTAAGACGTTAATTAAATATATAATGTGTTTTAATACGGAACCTCACAAAGTGTTCCAACTTCACAGCGGGGTAGGCTGAGCACGTGGAGGGGTGTAGGATGAGAACCCGGTAAAAATATGCGGAAATCCTTGTCCGGTATGCAAGAATAATGTTGACTGTATATTTACATCAACATCGTCATAACATTGATTCTGATATAAAAAAATCAACAAGAAGCTATGGTAGAAATATCTTACACAATTCTTAGAAAGATATTTTATTGTCTGCAGTTAAAAACTTAGAATGTACATTTAATTTTGATTACCGTTTTTAACCATTGCAATACAAATACATACGAAAATTGATATCGCTTTTGAACGGAATCGTGTTTTACCCAACTTATATCATATGTGAATGTCGAAAAAATTTATTTTATATAATGTAAGTGTATAGCTTGCTATAATAATTTATATATTTTATAATATTTCCATTTCCTTTTCATAATTTCACGACTACATGGTCTAATCTGTAATATTTTGTTGATTAATGTATCGTTAATGTTTAACCTATATTATATTCATTGACACGTGCAGTAGTCGTCATATTTCAAACCAATATATCACATTTGATTATTGTGTTTAAATCAAGTAGTTCATTCAATGTTAATTATTTGATCTATTTTATTATCCTGGGATGTGTAACAGAAGGTTATATGTAATGGCGTACGTCGGGTCGTCCATAAAAGTTTATATGGTTGTATGCGCAATTGAGGTATAACTTTGCATGTACGAAATAAACTTGAGGGTAGGATACAATCAAAGTTACGTATGTTGTGCCAACCTGTGCAAAGGCACGTGCTAGGGATAAAAAAAGATGTATCTTACAGGCAGTATGTTATTTTTTATGTTTTCTAAATCTTAAATAACATTGTCAAAAACATTTTCCTCTATATATTAAGCTTATATATACCCATTGAACCTTTGTTGTCGTATATATTAAAATGTTTCAAAACATTATATTGATAAGGAAATTTCTAACTAGGTCTTGGAGCCCGGATTAGACAGAAATAATATTCCCGTTTAAAATAAAAATGCATTTTGTGACCTTTTATTTGAGTAACGTGACTTTAGTTTGGTTTTCATTTGATCCGCCATATTTATTGTGTATTTTTCGCTTTATGTCAACTTAGAAAGAATCCAAATTGACGAGTCGATGATTCCGTTTCCATTTCTTCGTCAGTTTTAAGATGTTATATTGATTTGGTTATAAAATATATTTAGTCGAATAGACTGTATATGCCCCAAATGACTCATCTTATCAGATTTTATTAATTTCATTTAAAAACTAATTTTACAGTTTTTAGATATTTTTTTTTTGTTTTCTAATGTTTTAATGCATTTTCTGTTTATTAATTTCTGTAAATTTCGTTTGTTGTGACATAAACTGTTAGATTCTCATCCTTGTGGTGTCGTAAGAGCAGTTATTTATGAGTTTGTCCTTATTTTTGATAAGAACTGAATTTTAATGATTTTAAATGTAACCGCAGAAATGGAGCCTCGTGAATAAATCCATGTGCCCGTCCGTCTCATTTCGTTCTTTCTTCCTAACTTTATTAGCAATATACTTTATGATAATAATCATACACACTAACATGTGTTAATGAAATACTTAATTTGATGTGATAATATACAATAGTTTAAAACCGTTAACAAATAGCTGATTATAAATAAAAAAAGACTGAATAAAAAATCACCGAAATATCATTTTAATGAACTCAAAATAAAAACATATTTAAAATCATAAGGAAGAGGGTAGTCAACATACCAGTATATATTTTAGCGCCAGATTTGATTCAATCTGCTATGAAACATATATATGAAAATGTCTTATATATTATGTCAGTTATAGATGCTGATTTAAAATGTATTTCTTCTTGTAAATATTGCTTTTAATCAGAACAATAAAATTCGTATTTACTCTTCTTACTTTTTTGTATTACATGTCTTGTCCTAAAGCATTTGCTACAATTTTCTAAAACGACACACCTCCTAGAACCAAACCGTGAGACCCAGGGGCATGAAATTCATAAATTTTATTAAGGACCTACTTATCATACAGATGGGGCCTTATATCCCTTACATCAATTGTCGTGCCTACATATTATACAGATAGGGCCTTATATTCCTAACATCAATTGTCAGGCCTACTTATTATACAGATAGGGCCTATATTCCTAACATCAATTGTCGTGCCTACATATTATACAGATAGGGCGTATATTCCTAACATCAATTGTCGTGCCTACATATTATACAGATAGGGCCTATATTCCTAACATCAATTGTCGTGCCTTCATATTACACAGATAGTGCCTATATTCCCAACATCAATTGTCGTGCCTACATATTATACAGATAGGGCCTATATTCCCAACATCAATTGTCGTGCCTACATATTATACAGATAGGGCCTATATTCCTAAAATCAATTGTCGTGCCTACATATTATACAGATAGGGCCTAAATTCCCAACATCAATTGTCGTGCCTTCATATTACACAGATAGTGCTTATATTCCCAACATCAATTGTCATGCCTACATATTATACAGATAGGGCCTAAATTCCCAACATCAATTGTCATTCATACATATTTTACAGATAGGGCCTAAATTGTTTACATCAATTGTCATGCTTACATAGTATACAGATAGGGCCAATATTCCTAACAACTTGAGTATATAAAAATATGTTGGGTAGGCAGTTCTTTTGGTACTTTTAGTAATTTGATTCTACGAAAAAAATGCATAGCATGACTTATACATGTACATGCTCAAATGTCACAATCATTGATTAGGAATCAAATTAGCCGGCATACTGCAGCTGCACAACATAGCGCAAATAGCGGCACAACAATTACAAATGGAATCATGATATTATGAACAAACCATGTAAAATGAATGAAAACGTATATACGTACAATATAATCTTTTTATATCATTCAGCTAGGACTAAACTAATTCTGTGGGGGACCTTATTTTCCAGTGAAATTTCTTGAAAGAAAGTTTACTTGTGCGTTACAGCCGTCAATAGAAGCATAGATAGAATAGTAGTAAAAAAACATGAACCCACGGGGTAAGGGAGATAACTCTTATAAGAACAATTAGTAAGTACCATATCTAGTTTATCGCTGATACATTTAAAAATGGACTCTTGTACATTCGATGCGTCATTTCTTTATAAAATTATATTGACAGCTTTAAAATCTGTTATTTACACTAGTGAATTATCCAAAGAAGTTATACTGTTTCGAGATTACTTTAGTAACACAATTTTAGCGACCGCCTTTTCTCCATAGTCGGGTGTCCGTAAACAATTGACATTTTCGACATCTTCTCAAAAACCGTAAGCTCAATCGTAATGAAACAGTGTATGCAGCTTTGGTACCTAAATGTGAATGAAAATTGTGAATTGCATGGTCCCCACTTTCCTGGGGCCTTGAGGTCGGGGCCAAAACTGTCAAATTCGTGGTAAATTTTAAAAAATCTTCTTCTTACTATATAGGCAGCACTGGGGAACAAACAGTGAACATGATTATGGATGTATATGGGTCCTTAATTAAATTTATCAATCATTTTGATAAACATGCTGGACCTGACGGCCTATAGTGCTACTGATAGATAGTGTAAGCAGCCATATTGACTTGAGTGTTTTTCAGAGTGCTAAAGGTATTGAGGTGTACAAGATAGTACCTTATGTGGCTCATTTAATGCAGCGTGTTTGGTCCTTTGAAAACCCGCTGGCACCAGGTTGTAAGAAAACACACGGAAAAGCTAAAACAGGCATATAACAACTTCTACAAACCAGTAATTGTTGAAAGTTTTAGAGCTTCAGGAATATACCCGGTTGATCGAAGTGTAATAACAGATGCCTTTTTAAAGCCAGCTTTGGCTTTCATGGTAACGAAGATGAGACTACACAAGATAAGTCTCTAGTATCAAGTATAGAGAAACCTACCCAGTCAACAGAATTCAAAAATCCAGAAGCCATTCCTGTAGATACAGCACTAAAGGTATTTGAAAGTGTACTGGAAACACCTGTAAGAAACAAATATAAACAACGCTTAGAGGAGGGGTATGACGTTTCTGGAATGTCACCTGGTTTTCATGCATACATAAAATTGAAAGCAAAGCAAAAGAAAATGCTAAACTTAGCGAAGGACTGTCCTTACTTGCAGATGTTGCTCTCAATGAAAGACATACACTAATTTCACGACCGGTAGAAGAAAGACCTGTGATCATTGAAGCCCTCGTTTATCCCCAAGATATATACACCAAGATTGCTTTCCACTGGGGTTCGATATAGATGCATCGACAATGATATGCCCTTTGTTCGTCCCATATGCACATAAACTATGTTGCATCCATACCATTTGATAGTATCGTAACCAGATTTAGGTCATTACATTCCAGATATCTAGAAAATCGAGTTTAATATAATACAAGTAATATTTTATCACTAAGAATAGTTTTTAATAAAGCGTATGTCATGGTAATTTGTATATCGTGTGCAGTCTGTTACGACAGCACTTTCTTATTGTATGATGCGATTAGTTTGAGTATTTGGCTAAATAAAAGTTGCCCATTTTCAATTAAATGTAGAGTTTAATTGTATATTTCCATATACAAAGATACACAGAGTCAGTGCGTAGTTGTAATGTATATAAATTAAACTAATACCAGTACATGTGTACATGAGAACAAAGGATAGTTTTTGAAGTAGTAGAGGAAGATAGGGCACTTGCATTTCCTCACTAAATGCCAATAAAATAGCAATCGAATTATCAATTATTTGACAAATTAGGCATACATAATTGACAGGCAACTAATTTCACACACATGAAACATAAGTTAACATAATTTATCTTGCCACTTTTAGCTATCCTTAAAAATATATTGTTTGCCGTGCTTCTACCTACTTTGACACTAAAAATTCAAGCTACCCAAACTGTTTTATTGACTTTCTAAGCGTTTAATTTTTTTAATGATTTCTGTCAATTTTTCTTCAAAATGGCAATTTTGTATGTAGATAATAATGTATATAGATAATAACAAATGTAGATAATAATGTATGTAGATAATAATGTATTTAGATAATACCGTATGTAGATGATAATGTATGTAGATAATAATGTATGTAGATAATACCGTATGTATATGAAAATAATATATGTAGATAATAACGTATGTAGATGATAATAATATATGTAGATATTAATATATGTAGATAAAAATGTATGTAGATAATACCGTATGTAAATAAAAATGTATGTAGATAATAATGTATGTATATATTACCGTATGTAGATAATAATGTATGTAGATAATACTGTATGTAGATAATAATGTATGTAGATAATAATGTATTTAAATAATAATGTATGTAGATAATAATGTATGTAGATAATAATGTATTTAGATAATAATGTATGTAGATAATACCGTATGTAGATAATAATATATGTAGATAATAACAAATGTAGATAATAATGTATGTAGATAATACCGTATGTAGATAATAATATATGTAGATAATATCAAATGTAGATTAAAATGTATGTAGATAATAACAAATGTAGATAATAATATATGTAGATAATAACGTATGTAGATAATTATGTATGTAGATAATAATGTATGTAGAAAATAACGTATGTAGATAAAAATGTATGTAGATCATATTATATAAAGATAATAATGTCTGAAGATAATAGTATAGGTAGATAATAACAAATGTAGATCATACTATATGTAGATCATAATGTATATAGATAGATTAGATAATAATGTATGTATATAAAAATGTGTGTAGATAATAATGAATTTAGATAATAATGTATCGAGATAAAAATGTTCGTAGATAATAGTATATTAAGATAATAATGAATGTAGTTAATAATGTATGTAGATAATAGTTTATATGGATAATAATGTATGTAGATAATAGTCGATATGAATAATAATGTATGTAGATAATAATATATGTAGATAAAAGTGTAACTATATACTAATGAATGCAAATTATAATGTATGTTCATAATATTGTATGAAGATAAAAATGAATTTAGATAATAATGTATGTGGGCAATAATGAATTGATATAAAATTGTAAGTCTATGATAATGTATTTAAATAATAATGTACGTAGATAAAAGTATAAGTAGATGATACTATATGTAGATAAAGTGTAAATGTAGATAAGTATGTATGTAGATAATAACAAATATAGATCATGATATATGAAGATAATAATGTGTGTAGATAATAATGTATGCAGATAATAATGTATTTTTGTTCAAAGTAAAGAGCTATAAAACTATTCTGTTTAATACTGCATTTAAGTTATTTGCATTTACTTGTGCATTCAAAACAATAGATACAATTACATAAATCCGACGTTCTAAAAGCAATTTAAAAGATATATTTTAAAAAGAAGTAACGACGTCAGTCATACTTTATCGTTATAAGGGGCTCTAACACCACCTAGATTTCGTTAAACGTGAACGCACAGCTAGGGGTTTGAACCCGTTTGAGCTGATCTGACATATCACGAGAGATGGCACCGATAACCATATTAAACTAATTTAGAACCAAGCTTTCCATATGGCTTTGGGTATTAATTGGTACACACATATATTAAGGAAGATTAGGTGACAATTTTAAAAGGAGCTGGCAATAAAAAACATTTATAACTTATTTAAACTTTTATATTCAAAGCAGATAATAATAGTGCAAATGTTATTTGTATTATATACATAATATGCAATCTTCTCTGCATACTTAACAATGTCAACTTAAGGTGTTCGTTAATTGATTCTAACTGTATTTTATTATCTTAAACAATTTAATATTTCAGATTAACATATACTTTACATTAATAAAAATAGTTAACGAAAACAATTAGATTCAAATATTAATTAACATTATTTTCATAATACTCTGTCACGTGTAAAAACAAGAGGCCCAAGAGGACCTGAACGCTCTACTGGCAACATATGCTTCACAGAACCTTCATGCAATGCTACATGTAAAATTTGTGGTCGAATGGCGCTGGTTCAAGAACTCGTTCGACTTCAACAAATATTTTACAGGACCTCCATGCAATGTTACATGTAAAACATATAAGGTCTACACCTTGAACTTGCAGAGAAATGGGTTTTTTTTTAAATTTTGCTTAAAATATGCTTATAAGCCCTGTGGTGGGGGCATTTGTGGTCGAATTACGCTGGTTCAAGAATTAGACCGAGATCTTATAGTTATATAACTGATTTGCAAGTTTGGCTAAGATTTAATGAAAAATGAAGGTGCTATCGTGTCTACAAGAAAAAGGTTAATTGGTGAACGACAGACAATTTTCCATGACATAAGCCCTGCTGGCCATTGGCCAGTAGAGCTAACAATAATTCGACAATATATGAAACAGTACAAATGTCAAATATAAAAACATATACATTTTATGATAAATAGACATACTTTTTATATCCACGTACGCGACACATTACCGAAATATACACGCAATGGTAAATGCTTACACGCTAAAGTATTTGTTAATATCTTAAATATCATCTCACACACTATGTCACATAATAAAGATATCACACTGTTTTCACAAAATGAAATAACTAAAATTACCTTCATTTGTTACACTAAACATGTTTGAATTCCAATTAAAACACACAATTACACTTTAAAATCATATTTCAATTAATGCGGCGTTATAGAAAAACAAAACAATATGAAATTAATCACTATTCATTTCTATCATGGAAGTTTGTACAAAGTTATAATGTAAATGTGTCTCTTTTTAATTTATCGTTTGTATTGATATGCATTGCATGATAAAATGCTCATGAATGAATATTTATTTTTTAATTATGCAACATGTATTTTATTCATGAACGTACATATAGCTTATGTAGTAAACTAACCCCACCCCCTGGCGGCCATGTTTTTTTGACGAATCAAGATGGCTTGAACAAACTTAGTAGAGGGTCACCAAAGGAGCATTTCTGTGAAATTATTTTAAAATCGAGCCAGTAGTTTCTGACAAGAAGTTGTTAGAATCTAAAAGTTAACGACGGACGACAGACGACGGACGACGGACACCAGGCGATCACAAAAGCTCATAAAAAGGTCGTCAATATCGTTGTTGAGTTCCAATGAAAAAAGACAAAGACCGAACAAAGCATTGACCAGGATGGACAGAAACACCATTTTCCATGCGTGTTTGGACACAAACCGTGCATGTCTTTCCAATGTTGTTTCTATAATTGTTTGTAATTTTACAAGTCGTTTGTTGCCAACATACACATCCATGGCTGCCTTAAAATATAAAAAAAAACTGAGGCTATTTATAAGTGGAAAATACATCAAGTAAAATTGAAAAATTGCATAGTAAATATTTATTTATTTTACGTGGAAATTAAACAGGGTATGACAATTTAGTAGTTCATTTAATATCACCTTTGATATTTCATTATCACACTACTTATCTTATTATTTGTTTTTTATCTGATTTCAGCCCAAAGTCCAAAGCTTTCCTATTACTCAAGTTTATATCTTGCATACATGTTTTACATATGTATTTTACATATGTGTTTTTACCCATACCAGTTTTCACAAATTTAAATATTTTGTTTATCATATAATATAAATCAAAAATAATACATGTACAGTAAATTACTCAATTATTCTAAAAAGGTTATGGCAGGGGACCGAACCAACGACCCTCCGATGCTGATCCCATTTTCTATCAATAGATTACGTGCTCAACACGAAAATGTTATCATAATACTATAATTATTATATTGTTATTGAAAAGTCATACTTTAAATCTTTGTACAATAATGGAAATAAAATAAGATCAAATTAATGAATAAATGGATCAAAATGAATGGTTGATTTGATTGAATTATGGATGAATTAATTAATTATTACGTTTTTCACCCATAAAGATTGTATGTAGACCAATAAAAAAGGTTGACACATTCCAATGATAAAGAAAGTAAAGTAATGCAATGGTATAACAAAAAAATTACTTACTTAGCTTTCTGTTCAATGTCGCTAATATCTAAATTTGCAATACGCAGATTGTTCCTAACTAAATTTTCGGACAGCGTGCGCAGGATATGTTTTTATTATTTCCTTTCATGTAAGAGCATAAAAAGACTTTGTTTTAAACATAACTTTTCATTATTTTTCAGAAAATGAAACTAATAAATGTATGGAACAACGTTTTCAATTACCTGTAAATATTTTGATATTTAATTCTATAAACTCTGTAAAAAAGAAAAAACAGAATCGCCCATGGGTTTGAGAACAACCAATAAGTACTGACGATTTTAAAGATTAAGAAGTCCTACCGGAGTTCAAGATTGTAAACGTGACGGCAACTTAATCACATTGCTATCACATGGACACACCAAGAAAGAAACAGGATGTCGAAACAATTCTCAAGTATGTTTGTGTTCATACTGATACTGATACCGTTATCGGGTCATATATATAAACAAAGTGCACTGCACAAGTATAAAGAAATATTGGTAAAAAAGACAAAGTCACACAGACCCCAACGAGTGCCTATACATAAATAGGATACATAGCTGGTTAAGAACATTCATCGGTATAGTAATCATGGGCGTACGCTTTGTTTTGAGTAGGTTTAAAACACTTTTTTGTTCACTACAAACAATTTGAGAAGGTATCTAAATCGATAAGAGAAACCCGATTCTAAAAACGTCATAGACTTAGGTCTGCACCACTTTCATTATGTATTCTTGTTATTGTGATTTATGTTATATGTATTAAAATGATGTATATTTTTTAATAAAATACTGTTTTAATTAAAAAGTTGAAAATCAAGATGTGGTAAGTCACACACGCCTAATTACTCATGCTTGTTGATAAATATATATATTTCTTCACTTGAATCTAATGTGTGTTTGCAATGTCACGAACATGCACATAAGGAAATAACATATTCGAAGGTGAAATTAACATATTTTAATTGGTGAATTTGTTGACATCCGCTAATGCAAATTTGTAAAGCAAAATCAATGATTGCATCTTAGATTAAAGAAAAGCTTTTGACTGAGCAATATAATTATACAAATATATCATAGAAGCAAAATACTATGAAATGATGGATTAAAAGAAAAGGTTTTAATTTTATATAAATGAAGGGATAGTGGTAATGGGACCCAGTAAGGGGACTGATTTTTACATGGAAATGCCATTATTAATATCTCATCTATAACTTATCAAAGCCTTAGTGCAATCAATTCATTCGGAAGTGGCAAGTAAAATAATGTACTATATTGCCTATTTAGGCATGTTGTATTTTTATTATATGACAATATTTAATTTCTGGATTGAATGTTCATAACACATGTTGGTCAAATAAATGACGGCAAATCTCATCAGATATAAACACTACAGTAAAACGGGGACCAGAATCGACTTCATGTCCTTTCTTGTTTATTATATTATCTCTGACGCAATATGATGTGGATATCCTGTTGCAGGCCAGCCACCTATCAGATATAAACACTACAGTAAAACGGGGACAAAAACTAAATAAGAACACTGTCTATTTGTCTTTTACAAGTCTTTATGCATAACAATGACCACGATCATCTGGAATGTGTGGAACAGAATATGATTAATTCAATTAACACACATGTACATAGGAATGTCGTTACCTTCTATCTCCCTCCAAGTATTTGGAAGCTATAGTATTTTTGAATTTTGGTTGCAAGTAAAATTATACATGATAATCAACAACAAAATAGAATGAAACAAGAATAATAAATGAGCATAAACTAATGTCCTTTAGGTTATGTGCAAAAGTGGGAGTTAAACACACTGTCCTAAATTTCGTTAGTTCATATCATAATTCTAGTGAAAATAATAAAGTTAACACAACTAATATCTCTTTAAGTTATGTGAAACAGTTTATGATAGACACAATGTCATGAATATTGTTAGTTCGTCTGATAATCCAAGTACCGGATTGGAGTGCGAGTGACACGGTTGGATCATCGTTGTGGATCGCTGGGTGTAAGATCGGTGTTATGTTCGTTATCTGTAACTGATTGCCGTGTGGCTGGCGGTTGTCCATGATTCTGGTCAGGTACTGCCCTGTTGGGGTGTCTTGGCAGGTATGTATTTTCTAAGAAATTTTCTGTTGCGTAGTATAACTCGACCAGATCCGTCCATCTTCACAACATACTGGTCGAATTGGCGGACCTCAATGATGATGCCAGTTTTGTCCCATTTGAGTGGGTGAGACCTATTTGGTTTTGAACGCGAACATGGTCACCGATAGCGAGTATCAAGAGTATTTTGGTATGTTCTGACCAGCGCTCAGCTTCTTTGATGTGCCGATTTCGTAGTGCCTCTTTTCTAGCACTCATTGTTTCTCGCCAGGTATGGTGGGGTTTATATCTGCCGGGTGGATCGGGATAAAGTCCCGTATCAAATTACCAAAAACACACATTGCAGGGGAAAGCTTTGTATCTCTGTCAGGGGTGTTTCTGTATTGAAGCATAGCACGTTGGAATGCATCAGTGTAAAGATCGCCATTTGGACCAGTGTTGTCAGCAATGAGACGTTTGACAGTCTTGACACCCATTTCAGCCCGACAGTTGCTGTGAGGGTAAGCGACTGAGGAGAGACGGTGATGTACACCCCAGTCTATAAGGAACTGTCGTGTAGCTGATGCTGTAAATTCGGGCCCACCATCAGAGGCTAGTTGATGGCGCACTTGAGTTGGAGGGGGCGATGCGATTGCAGTGGTTACATTCGGTTCTGTACGATGTTATGGGAGGAGTAATTTCGGGACAAAATACTGAAGCCTCGGCCCTCGAGATCATAGAGGTGACACCTTGGTGAGCAGAATGTAAAGCAGTAAATATGTCATGTCGAAGGGAGGACGTTATTACTATACGATCCTTGTATAGTATGACACCATCGACGGTATGGAGGTGGTCCCGAAACTAGAAATAGTCCCGCAGTGGTACAGGGAACTCATGGCGGGAGTACCAGACTCGATAAGGTCAATTAGTTGGTTCATGCTGTCATCACTTGCTATGGCGATACGGACTTTTTCCCATGTTACCGATTTCATTGCGAGCGCATCAAGTGAAGATGTAGCTGATGTAATATCACACTCCTCTATAGTATTAGTATCTGTTTCAGAAGCACGTTTGCCTGCTAGGAACGTTTTGGAAGGTAGCAGTGTTATCGGAATCGAACATATTGATTGATAGCCGCTATGTCATCTGTAAGTGTAAGTTTTTCAGGGTTACCAGCTGGGTGACGAGAGGCACAGTCAGCGGCTCGGCGTTTGACGCCTGGCATATGAATCATTCGGAATCGGTACCTGAGTGTCTTCTCCTTTCAGTTCCTGAGGCGAGAGTTAGAGATGTCTTCCAAAGACCTGTCACCAAGTATTTTCAATAGAGGTTTGTGGTCAACGGCGATGATGAGATTCTCGCATCCCAAAACAAAATATCTTGCTTTGTCCAGAGCGTCAGCAACTGCCAGGGCTTCACCCTCAACTGGCGCGTAATAGAATTCAGCAGGATGAGTGAACATATTGCCCACGAGTGTGATCTTCCATCCTGTACGGCAGCAAAACGGTTCCTGTTCTGGACAGCTGCAGTGTTTTTTAAATAGCCAAAAACCGATGCCAGTTTTAGACCAGTCAGTAACAAGACATGTTGGTTTACTGCGGTCAAATATTTTACGCCTTCTTCAATTTTACTTATGATTGCAGCTTTGGATGCTTAAAAGGCGTTGTTGAGGTCGTCGTCCTAAACAAAGGATATTCCAGGTTTCAATAATTGCCTGAATAGTAGCATCTTGGCCATACTGAAGGCATAGGACACTTGGTTCACAAGGCCAAACCAGGACCGCACATCTGTTAGGTTCTTGGGTGCGGGGAAATCTAGGATAGCACGAAGGTATTTCATGCACGGACGGACACTATTCGATGTAATTTCAAATCCAGCAAATTCCACAGATTCTTGTCCAAATACAAACATTTCTGGGTTCAGTGTGATACCTTGTTGTCCACAGATGTCAAGCCAATGAACAGCTTTAAAGAAGCTTTCCTCTAGGGAATCAGTCCAGAGAAGGACGTCATCTACACATTTAGTCTTGTTTGGTATATCTACTACAATGTCATCATACCGTCTGGTGTAGCCGTCACCAAATGCGATGTATCCTTGAGGAGCGGTCTTGTAATGATATCTTCCCCATGGTGTAATAAATGTAGTGAGATGGCGATCATCTCTATGAATGGACACACACTAACCATTCCAGGCATCAATGACTGTCTTCTTCTTGCTATGAGGCACTAATCTAGCTTGGTGAAATGGTGAAGGTGTATGATGAGTTTCTCGAGTAGCGTGTGCGTTGAGAGGCTGAAAATCAACAGTGCGGCGTTGTTTACCATTTTTCTTAGCACCTGCGACCATCCTATGGCACGAAATGACGGGTTACCCGATGGGAACTGATTCAAGTACACCAGGTCAAACATCCTGGTCAAGTCCAGCTTAAACTTCATCCTACCAGTGAAGTGGAACAGGTACAGGTATGTGGTGAGGAACAGGTTCAGCACTGGATCTACCATTAATCGCATTGGAGGACAGTCATCAACGGTAACGGTTGATGATTGCAGGTGTTGAACGTGCTAGATTTATAGTGGTCAATGAGTTTATGCGATTGGATTCAATTGGTTTATAAGGCAACTTTCTAGGAGAAGGATGTGGTAGCTGGCGTTAAGGGCACTCACAGATTGTCATCAGGTTGCTGACACTTCGAATGGTTTCAGTGTTGTGAAGGTCGTTCTGCAAAGCTGCTGTCATTGCAGTTTGCTGAACTTCGTTTATCTCACCCACAGTGGGAAAGCTGTCAGAGATAATACCAAGATTGATACAGGCCACTCTGCTGACGAAGAGCTTGTCCGAATTGTCGGTTACATAAGTCATCTGTCTTGTTTCAACATGCCGACCTTGTTTATCTTTGCCAGAGATACAAAGGATGCTTGCGCCGAGAATTGTGATACATTTGCGGTTAGCAGCGTGCATCTTTATGGCGAAAGGAATGAGGGCAGTGGTGTTCAACCCGAGGCGATGGATGACCTTGATACCTGCAAGGCAACTTTGGCACCCTGTGTCTGCCATGGCAGGGAGGACGACAGATTTGGTTTCAGAGGTAAGATTGAAGCCAAGGGTTCTATAATCATCGGGGTTAATAAATGGTTGTGACCTTGAACTCTTCTTGATCCAAGCATCAGAGAGATGGTCATACAGGTGATGGTCGATGGCTATTTTCTTCCTATCGCGATTGTGTTCAGTGTTTGAAATGGTACATAAAATGTCAAATACTGCACCTTCACATTCGTTTACACTATGAGGGGTAGGTGTCGTTGCTTTTGGCTTGTCTTTACTTCGACATACACTCTCAAAGTGATAATCGCGGTTGCAGTGTCTGCACTTGTGATCGTATGCTGGGCATTCTTTCATGCGGAGACGGGCTTATGAGGTCTTGCCATGTCCTTTCTTACTGCAATACGCACATGGTTCAGTTTTGTCTCTTAGTGCTGTTTGCTTTGCCCATTTGTAATTACGAGCTGCTTCTACTGCATGAGAATCTAGTAGGCGAGAAGCTGAACGTTTTCCTGCCTCTTTAGCTCCAATGAACTGAGAAACCTCTTCCAAAGTCATGTCCTGATTCTTGTCACCGAGGAGGTCGAGCTGCATATGGGATCGGCAACGCCCCCTTGCAAGTACATGTCGAACAATTGTTTCTGTGTAATTGTCACAATTGGGGCACTTTATTATAAATTTGCAGACGCCCGCAAGTCCACGTAAGCGTGCACAAAAACTACGCACATGTTTATCACGTCTTGGTGCATGTTGTGTAATGAGACTCTGGCCACCATAGTGTTTTCTTCACGGACTGCGAGTTTTTTAATTGCAGCAAGTACCTCTATATCAGTTTTGTTAGTACGGTTTCCATCCGTAGATCGTGTTAAGTCTTTGCGTAGCTGTTCATCACAATATTCCAACCGATGTACTACTTTGTCACGACCGGTGAATTTGGTCGCATCAACATATTCAAACCATCGTGACGCGAAGTATGCCCATTCCTCACTTGCTTGCTGCCGATGTAACAGGCCTCTTCACTTTTTCGACTTTAGCAGCAGTGACAGGTCATGGAGCGTGTGTTACACTATGAGCGGTGATGAGTGCAGCGACGATTGCTGAATCAAGATCGTCCATTACATATTCACAGCCAGGGATAGGACACTGTACGGCAGGCATTTCCCTTCAGCAGATGAGCCACTCTGGTTGTTGATCAACTCAGACCGTGGTCATCAATAAGAACACTGTCTATTTGTCTTTTACAAGTCTTTATGCATGCATAACAATGACCACGGTCATCTGGGATGTAACAGAATAGGATTAGTTCAATTAACACATTTACATAGGAATGTCAGAATCCACTTCATATCCATTCTTGTTTATTTATATTATCTCTGACGCAATATGATGTAGATATACTGTTGCGGATCAGTCACATATCAGATATAAACACTACAGTAAAACGGGGTCCAGAACCACTTCATGTCCATTATCGATTATTAATATTATCTCTGACGCAGTATGATGTGGATATACTGTTGCGGGTCAGTCACATATCAGATATAAACACTACAGTAAAACGGGGTCCAGAACCACTTCATGTCCATTATCGATTATTTATATTATCTCTGACGCAATATGATGTAGATATACTGTTGCGGGTCAGTCACATATCAGATATAAACACTACAGTAAAACGGGGTCCAGAACCACTTCATATCCATTATCGATTATTTATATTATCTCTGACGCAATATGATGTAGATATACTGTTGCGGGTCAGTCACATATCAGATATAAACACTACAGTAAAACGGGGTCCAGAACCACTTCATGTCCATTATCGATTATTTATATTATCTCTGACGCAGTATGATGTGGATATACTGTTGCGGGTCAGTCACATATCAGATATAAACACTACAGTAAAACGGGGTCCAGAACCACTTCATATCCATTATCGATTATTTATATTATCTCTGACGCAGTATGATGTAGATATACTGTTGCGGGTCAGTCACATATCAGATATAAACACTACAGTAAAACGGGGTCCAGAACCACTTCATGTCCATTATCGATTATTTATATTATCTCTGACGCAGTATGATGTGGATATACTGTTGCGGGTCAGTCACATATCAGATATAAACACTACAGTAAAACGGGGTCCAGAACCACTTCATATCCATTATCGTTTATTTATATTATCTCTGACGCAATATGATGTAGATATACTGTTGTGGATCAGTCACATATCAGATATAAACACTACAGTAAAACGGGGTCCAGAACCACTTCATGTCCATTATCGATTATTTATATTATCTCTGACGCAATATGATGTAGATATACTGTTGCGGGTCAGTCACATATCAGATATAAACACTACAGTAAAACGTGGTCCAGAACCACTTCATGTCCATTATCGATTATTTATATTATCTCTGACGCAGTATGATGTGGATATACTGTTGTGGATCAGTCACATATCAGATATAAACACTACAGTAAACGGGGTCCAGAACCACTTCATGTCCATTATCGATTATTAATATTATCTCTGACGCAGTATGATGTGGATATACTGTTGTGGATCAGTCACATATCAGATGTAAACACTACAGTAAAACGGGGTCCAGAACCACTTCATATCCATTCTTGTTTATTTATATTATCTCTGACGCAATATGATGTAGATATACTGTTGCGGATCAGTCACATTTCAGATATAAACACTACAGTAAACGGGGTCCAGAATCCACTTCATATCCATTATCGATTATTTATATTATCTCTGACGCAATATGATGTGGATATACTGTTGCGGATCAGTCACATATCAGATGTAAACACTACAGTAAAACGGGGTCCAGAACCACTTCATATCCATTATCGATTATTTATATTATCTCTGACGCAATATGATGTAGATATACTGTTGCGGATCAGTCACATATCAGATATAAACACTACAATAAAACGGGGTCCAGAACCACTTCATATCCATTATCGATTATTTATATTATCTCTGACGCAATATGATGTGGATATACTGTTGTGGATCAGTCACATATCAGATATAAACACTACAGTAAAACGGGGTCCAGAACCACTTCATATCCATTATCGATTATTTATATTATCTCTGACGCAATATGATGTGGATATACTGTTGTGGATCAGTCACATATCAGATATAAACACTACAGTAAAACGGGGTCCAGAACCATTTCATATCCATTATCGATTATTTATATTATCTCTGACGCAATATGATGTGGATATACTGTTGCGGGTCAGTCACATATCAGAAATAAACACTACAATAAAACGGGGTCCAGAACCACTTCATATCCATTATCGATTATTTATATTATCTCTGACGCAATATGATGTGGATATACTTTTGTGGATCAGTCACATATCATATATAAACACTACAGTAAAACGGGGTCCAGAACCACTTCATGTCCATTATCGATTATTTATATTATCTCTGACGCAATATGATGTAGATATACTGTTGCGGGTCAGTCACATATCAGATATAAACACTACAGTAAAACGGGGTCCAGAACCATTTCATATCCATTATCGATTATTTATATTATCTCTGACGCAATATGATGTAGATATACTGTTGCGGATCAGTCACATATCAGATATAAACACTACAGTAAAACGGGGTCCAGAACCACTTTATATCCATTATCGTTTATTTATATTATCTCTGACGCAATATGATGTGGATATACTGTTGTGGATCAGTCACATATCAGATATAAACACTACAGTAAAACGGGGTCCAGAACCACTTCATATCCATTATCGATTATTTATATTATCTCTGACGCAATATGATGTAGATATACTGTTGCGGGTCAGTCACATATCAGATATAAACACTACAGTAAAACGGGGTCCAGAACCACTTCATGTCCATTATCGATTATTTATATTATCTCTGACGCAATATGATGTGGATATACTGTTGTGGATCAGTCACATATCTGATATAAACACTACAGTAAAACGGGGTCCAGAACCACTTTATATCCATTATCGATTATTTATATTATCTCTGACGCAATATGATGTAGATATACTGTTGCGGGTCAGTCACATATCAGATATAAACACTACAGTAAAACGGGGTCCAGAACCATTTCATATCCATTATCGATTATTTATATTATCTCTGACGCAATATGATGTAGATATACTGTTGCGGATCAGTCACATATCAGATATAAACACTACAATAAAACGGGGTCCAGAACCACTTCATATCCATTATCGATTATTTATATTATCTCTGACGCAATATGATGTAGATATACTGTTGCGGGTCAGTCACATATCAGATATAAACACTACAGTAAAACGGGGTCCAGAACCACTTTATATCCATTATCGATTATTTATATTATCTCTGACGCAATATGATGTAGATATACTGTTGCGGATCAGTCACATATCAGATATAAACACTACAGTAAAACGGGGTCCAGAACCACTTTATATCCATTATCGATTATTTATATTATCTCTGACGCAATATGATGTGGATATACTGTTGCGGATCAGTCACATATCAGATATAAACACTACAGTAAAACGGGGTCCAGAACCACTTTATATCCATTATCGATTATTTATATTATCTCTGACGCAATATGATGTGGATATACTGTTGCGGATCAGTCACATATCAGATATAAACACTACAGTAAAACGGGGTCCAGAACCACTTTATATCCATTATCGATTATTTATATTATCTCTGACGCAATATGATGTAGATATACTGTTGCGGATCAGTCACATATCAGATATAAACACTACAGTAAAACGGGGTCCAGAACCACTTTATATCCATTATCGATTATTTATATTATCTCTGACGCAATATGATGTGGATATACTGTTGCGGATCAGTCACATATCAGATATAAACACTACAGTAAAACGGGGTCCAGAACCACTTTATATCCATTATCGATTATTTATATTATCTCTGACGCAATATGATGTGGATATACTGTTGCGGATCAGTCACATATCAGATATAAACACTACAGTAAAACGGGGTCCAGAACCACTTTATATCCATTATCGATTATTTATATTATCTCTGACGCAATATGATGTGGATATACTGTTGCGGATCAGTCACATATCAGATATAAACACTACAGTAAAACGGGGTCCAGAACCACTTCATGTCCATTATCGATTATTTATATTATCTCTGACGCAATATGATGTGGATATACTGTTGCGGATCAGTCACATATCTGATATAAACACTACAGTAAAACGGGGTCCAGAACCACTTTATATCCATTATCGATTATTTATATTATCTCTGACGCAATATGATGTAGATATACTGTTGCGGGTCAGTCACATATCAGATATAAACACTACAGTAAAACGGGGTCCAGAACCATTTCATATCCATTATCGATTATTTATATTATCTCTGACGCAATATGATGTAGATATACTGTTGCGGATCAGTCACATATCAGATATAAACACTACAATAAAACGGGGTCCAGAACCACTTCATATCCATTATCGATTATTTATATTATCTCTGACGCAATATGATGTAGATATACTGTTGCGGGTCAGTCACATATCAGATATAAACACTACAGTAAAACGGGGTCCAGAACCATTTCATATCCATTATCGATTATTTATATTATCTCTGACGCAATATGATGTAGATATACTGTTGCGGATCAGTCACATATCAGATATAAACACTACAGTAAAACGGGGTCCAGAACCACTTTATATCCATTATCGATTATTTATATTATCTCTGACGCAGTATGATGTAGATATACTGTTGCGGGTCAGTCACATATCAGATATAAACACTACAGTAAAACGGGGTCCAGAACCACTTCATGTCCATTATCGATTATTTATATTATCTCTGACGCAATATGATGTGGATATACTGTTGCGGATCAGTCACATATCAGATATAAACACTACAATAAAACGGGGTCCAGAACCACTTCATATCCATTATCGATTATTTATATTATCTCTGACGCAATATGATGTAGATATACTGTTGCGGGTCAGTCACATATCAGATATAAACACTACAGTAAAACGGGGTCCAGAACCACTTCATATCCATTATCGATTATTTATATTATCTCTGACGCAATATGATGTGGATATACTGTTGTGGATCAGTCACATATCTGATATAAACACTACTGTAAAACGGGGACCAGAATCCACTTCATATCCATTATCGATTATTTATATTATCTCTGACGCAATATGATGTGGATATACTGTTGCGGATCAGTAACATATTAGATATAAACACTACAGTAAAACGGGGACCAGAATCCACTTCATATCCATTATCGATTATTTATATTATCTCTGACGCAATATGATGTGGATATACTGTTGCGGATCAGTCACATATCAGATATAAACACTACAGTAAAACGGGGACCTGAATCCACTTCATATCCATTATCGATTATTTATATTATCTCTGACGCAATATGATGTAGATATACTGTTGCGGATCAGTCACATATCAGATATAAACACTACAGTAAAACGGGGACCTGAATCCACTTCATATCCATTATCGATTATTTATATTATCTCTGACGCAATATGATGTAGATATACTGTTGCGGATCAGTCACATATCAGATATAAACACTACAGTAAAACGGGGTCCAGAATCAACTTCATATCCATTATCGTTTATTTATATTATCTCTGACGCAATATGATGTAGATATACTGTTGCGGGCCAACCACTTATCAGTAGTTAAAGTAGGTTAAAGTATAAGCTACTAAGGCGGGCTTCGTTTTAACTATACACACATAAATGAATTAAATAACCAAGAAAAATGGAATTAAAAAGAGTAAACAAGATCATCGAATCCGCTTGATAAAGCCATGGGTATAATCCTCTCTCAGTGATGAAATAAAACAACACTGTATTATAGACTACTATAAAATATCAACTTAAAGGCTCATTCAACTTCCGAAACGGTCATTTAAGTCAGTTTTACTCTTCCTTGAGAGACTGTGCAAACGAAAAATAAATATAAAGACATTATTAGTACATAATTAAGAACGGTTTTTGTTTACAAATTAATGTTCGTCTCTTTCCGACAAACACCTTCGGCAGAAAACTGGAAGTTACGAAGCTTGTTCAGAAACGCGTCGGTCGATAATATATGATCAATTCACTTCAGAGAGAAACAAAGTATGGGGACCTAAAGGGGATGCGGTTAAAAATTAAATAACCGCTTGCGGTTAGATAGTTTTTAAGAACATCCTCTTTATTCCCCTCAGTGTATTAATGAACTTGAACCCACGAGCTAATTTATTGCACGTAAGCGACTAATTATTCATATAAAATTAAAAATAAAATTACTTTTAGAATAACTGTACTAAACAAGCCACCCTTGGTAGCCTCTCAATATTGACATCGATAAAGTGATTTATGACGTAATAGCGCGTGCGATAGTTTCATGCGTATATGCAAGTCAGGATCCTGAGCAAGAATTACTAGAACAAACTAGTACTCCGTACTCATTTTTTTCATCGCGTATAAATAATATTATGCGTACAAAGTTCGATACAGTTTTATTGCAGACATCAATTTATTAAAAAAAAAAAAACGCAATAAAGATAGATAATATTAGTGTACTGGTTAATCTGGTTAATGAACGCCTTGTCTAACGTTCTTAATCCACACACTACCACTGCAGTATTCATTTGTATACTTCCGAACACTGGCGGAGGTACAGCCGGAAAGAAACCGAGTCATTACGGAATTACAGAAATGTAAACAAATGTTAAAAGCTCGGTCCGCTCGTCTAAGAAATACACATTTCGATCGAAGTTATTTCTCGTTTTTTTAAAAAACAGTCTCTAAGGGGTCTACAGGAATGGCTTTAGCAATACATTTAATTACAATCATTTTTGTTATTATCAAAAGGTTTGCATTTCGGAAGTTTAATGAGGCTTTAATCCACGTTATATATAAATAAGCCAGTTTCAAAAATTCTAATAAATTTGCCAGAATATGCTTAATTATTTAATTCTAGTGAATAAGTTTAATGTGTAAAATGTATTTAAAACCTAGACTTACTAAAAAAACATATCAAAGAGATACAGAGTTATAAGTGTATTGTCTAGAAAAATTGACAACACAAAAGATGAATATTTTCACTAAAATTGATATTGCAAATAAAAGTGTTGGAACCCTACAACATATCTGTAAAGACTCTCGCATATTAACGTCGTGAAAATCATCCCAAATAAAATAAGTGGGAAAATCTCACATAAAACAACCATGGGAACGAATTCCAGTAAATATCGTAAACTCGCATTAAACACCACTAATCAAACAAGTAAAGTGTCATCTCTTTTTTAACTTTGATTAAACACCATAAAGTATTACAGTAAATTTTATAAATTAAAAGAACAAGTATTACACTAAATTACTTTTGTAATAATCTTGCATATGTTAAAGGAGGTTATTCTAATGATATTACTTTTTTCAAGATAACGGGTATTTGGGAACCTAGCGACAGGCCATAATGCTTCCCAACAACAACAACAACAACAATAACAAAAAGCTGCTGGAACAATGACAGGTGATCTTCTGAAAGTGATAGTGCTATGCCGCAAACATTTCGTAAATATTGTCTCAGCATTTTCTAGTAATACATTTTCTTTGACACTCGCAGATTTAAAGTCGTTTTGCTGTAATAAATTTCTAACGCTTTGATTTATTTGATATTTGAAATAGTTTGCATATAATGGTATTAAATAATTGACAATCAATTCAAGATTGATTATAGATGAGATATATGTTTAAAGAATAAGTTTGCATTCTCATACTGGTGTTTTCATTTAAGCATTTTAATGTATTTTTGTTGATTGACGTCTTGTAGAATAGTTCGTGTCAAAGAAAGTTACATTTTTTAAAAACATATACCATTCTCTAAATAATAACAAAGATGGCGGATTTGTATAAGTGTTTGTTGCTTTGTTGCATTATGTATATTTCCTGAACTAGTACACGAAGGGCTTTCGATTTTAACACCTTTTGTTATAACAAAGATTGGTATTGAAAACAATCTATATTTTAATCAGACAATTTGATTAGTCAAAAAGGATGTTATATATAGGTTTAGACTTGAAATCAAGCGAGTTAGTGTTGTTGGTCAGTTTTTTTAGGAAAGGAGTTGATGGAAGAAATCATTAGAAGCGAGAAAAAAAGTGGCTTTCCACAGTGGTTATACATATCGGATTTCCGAAGAGACAATTTATACATATGTGCTACATTTACGTTGATTGTGAATAAGTTAGCTAATAGTTGTGTCTGTTTATATCGATATTAAATAAATATTGGTTTTCCAATTGTCAAAAGATTATTGTATATAAAAGGAAAGCAACTAGAAGTTGGACTTGTGAGTTATTTCACTTATTCACCTATAATAATTAACTAAATAGAATACAAAAACGAGTTAAGACTATGACATCAGATAAAATCAAATAGAAAGGGGGCTAATTGAACTATACTTGGAAATGATGAGAGTATTAATTAACATCTCACTGGTTCCATCGTAAATATGTCCGAAGCTTGACATAAGTGTTAATAGCTTTGAACAACACAAATTGTAGTTTATCTTAAATGAAGATGAACTTTGGATTTTATATGCCATCAGATTTTTTTATTGAACAATTCGTCGTAGTTCTAAGACGTGCAACAAATTCCCAACAACTGTAATATTTGTCTTGTAGAGTACTAAATGGTTCTCTATCAGATGATTGCGAATTCTAAAATAAGAATGTTTTCATCGTGCGCGAAAGTCTTCTAAACTAGAATATCGCAAATAATTGTGAAAAAAACTAATCAACCTGTCGAGTGATTTATAACCGTTTATAAGTTGGGTGTCTATACAATGACAGAAAGGGATTTTTATCTACATTATTTTAATACTATCTAAAACTTGATCAGGAAGTGGCTACTGTATTACTTGTATGAGGTGTTCTATGCATTCAGTGACATAACAACGGAATTTTTTCTTAAATGTTACAGACCACATTTATATAAAAAAATCATAAGGAATTGAAAAATGTATGGCCTAACTGCACTCCGATTATACGTTCTATTTACATGAACGGTAAAACGACCTTCAGTATGTGATAAAAAAGCTCAAATAGAAGAAATACTGATATTTGTTAAAAACTGGTGTAATCTATAGAGATGGAAACTATGTCACTACCAAGACTCATAATCCATTAGAGAAGCAACTTGTTTCAAACGTTTGAGAAATGTTATCAACAAAAGGACGAAGTGGTGATTAAGAGCCTTAACCACACTATCACCATAGAAACATTTGGTTGTGTGGACTTTTATTGGATCCTCGCTAAACTCACGTGGTAGTTACATGACTTTAATATCTCGGTCAAAACCTTGATTCTTGAACTTGTCCAATCAAATAATTAATATCAGAGTTATGATAATAAAACATAAGCAAATACACATTTTGACATTGTGTGGACTTTTAATTTAATACTCACCAATTTACCGTCACAGGTGATACTTACCCCATACTTATCTAATATCTCGGATAATTTTTTGCATTATCAAAATATGGTAATTAATATCAGAGTTAAGTCGCTTAAATGATATGGAAATTGCACAATTTCACAAATTTACAATTAATGGCTATATAACTACGAGAATCTTAGACAAGCTCTAAAATGGAAACATGAAGTAATTATTGACAGGACAATTGTCCATGAATCGTCAAAACTACGATGTTTGATGTTGTGTGTCCTCTAGTACTCGCATGTCTTATTGATATTTACAAAGCTATATAATTAAAAAATCTCGAAATCTCGGAGAAATCCTTTAGCTGGCTTAATCTGAGCATAAGTAATGGAGTTATTGGACCATGTGTGCACTCTGTAATCTGTATTTTCTATTTGAACTTTTGTGCACTCTGTACTCTGTATTTTCTATTGGACCCTGTGAACATTCTGTAATCTGTATTTTCTATTGGACCTTGTGTGCACTCTGTACTCTGTATTTTCTATTGGACCCTGTGAACATTCTGTAATCTGTATTTTCTATTGGACCTTGTGTGCACTCTGTACTCTGTATTTTCTATTGGACCTTGTGTGCACTTGTGTGCACTCTGTACTCTGTATTTTCTATTGGACCTTGTGTGCACTCTGTAATCTGTATTTTCTATTGGACCTTGTGTGCACTCTGTAATCTGTATTTTCTATTGGACCTTGTGTGCGCTCAGTACTCTGTATTTTCTATTGGACCCTGTGTGCACTCTGTAATCTGTATTTTCTATTGGACCCTGTGAACATTCTGTAATCTGTATTTTCTACTGAACCTTGTGTGCACTCTGTACTCTGTATTTTCTATTGGACCCTGTGAACATTCTGTAATCTGTATTTTCTATAGGAACTTGTTATCACTCTGTACTCTGTATTTTTGCTATTGGACCTTGTGTGCACTCTGTAATCTGTATTTTCTATTGGACCATGTTAACATTCTGTAATCTGTATTTTCTATTGGACCTTGTGTGCACACTGTAATCTGTATTTTCTATTGGACCTTGTGTGCACTCTATACTCTGTATTTTCTATTGGACCCTGTGTGCACTCTGTACTCTGTATTTTCTATTGGACCTTGTGAACATTCTGTAATCTGTATTTTCTACTGGACCTTGTGTGCACTCTGTACTCTGTATTTTCTATTGGACCCTGTGAATATTCTGTAATCTGTATTGTCTATTGGACCTTGTGTGCACTCTGTACTCTGTATTTTCTATTAGACCCTGTGTGCACTCTGTAATCTGTATTTTCTATTGGACCCTGTGAACATTCTGTAATCTGTATTTTCTATTGGACCTTGTGTGCACTCTGTACTCTGTATTTTCTATTGGACCCTGTGAACATTCTGTAATCTGTATTTTCTATTGGACCCTGTGAACATTATGTACTCTGTATTTTCTATTGGACCCTGTGAACATTCTGTAATCTGTATTTTCTATTGAACCCTGTGAACATTCTGTACTCTGTATTTTCTATTGGACCATGTGAACACTCTGTAATCTGTATTTTCTATTGGACCTTGTGAACACTCTGTAATCTGTATTTTCTATTGGACACTGTGAACATTCTGTACTCTGTATTTTCTATTGGACCCTATGAACATTCTGTAATCTGTATTTTCTATTGGACATTGTGTGCACTCTGTACTCTGTATTTTCTATTGGACCCTGTGAACACTCTGTAATCTGTATTTTCTATTGGACCTTGTGTGCACTCTGTACTCTGTATTTTCTATTGGACCCTGTAAACATTCTGTAATCTGTATTTTCTATTGGACCTTGTATGCACTCTGTACTCTGTATTTTCTATTGGACCTTGTGTGCACTCTGTAATCTGTATTTTCTATTTGACCTTGTGTGCACTTTGTTATCTGTATTTTCTATTGGACCTTGTGTGCACTCTGTATTTTCTATTGGACCCTGTGAACATTCTGTAATCTGTATTTTCTATTGAACCCTCAGCAAAACTACACAGCAGTTATAAATTAAATGTCTTAGACGTGTTCTTGAACGGGCAACATTGAATAAATAATATAAGAGCCCTTTAATTATAAAAAGTTGAACTTTAAAGCTGTGGCCTCTGGCATGCACATTTTTATCAGATATTCATTAAACGTGTAGAGTAATTATACAACCATAATATTTCGAACAACATTTTAACTTTTAAATACGAGTATTAATGTCGGAGTAAAGGTCCCTTGTCATTACGATAGATCAGTATTACAATCAACTCAGACAAACGATGATATAGAAGAAAGAGAAAGAGAACACAAGTACTAGGAAAAAAACATTGATTGTTTTACAAAGAATGAATCAAGGATTTATTTATGAAAGAGTCATACACATACCAGTTAGTGTCTTAGAAAAATGATGTCTGATAAAAAAAACGACAGATAAAAACAAAGTAGGGAATGCAGGACAGTAAATAGTACACTGCTTGACGATACCATGGCCTCCTAGCCGGTGGATATCCGTACGATTCACTCGTGGCATCGTAATGAAGTACACTCTTCATTCCGGACACTTCAACTGGTGTTCAACGCATGTAGCAGACGACCGCCTGGTGTTAAAGTGTTCCATTATAAACTCTATTTTCAACACACCGAATCGATATCATTATCTTAAATCGACTTAATCATGTAAATGAAAATAGGGTCTTATACCTTTTTTAAGCTTGGCATGTACTTGGAAGGATGTTGATTTTGATTGAAGATACATACCAGTTAGTGTCTTAGAAAAATGATGTTTGATAAAAATACGGCAAAATATTTTATAAAAACAAAGTGGGAAATGTGAAGAATGTTGAAGAAGCAGTGATGATACATACCATGGCCTCCAGGTCAGCGGATATCAGTACGATTAACTCGTGTCATCGGTTTTAATAAAGTGCACTCTATATTTTGAACAAATCAACTGGTGTTCAAAGCATGTAGCAGACGACCGCCTTGTTTTCAGGTGTACGATTATAAACACTATTTTCAGCACAACGACTCATCATTATCGTTAATCAGAGTAACTCTCTTAAAAGGAAAAACATGGAGATGAAAATAGGTCTTATACCTTTTTTAAGCTTGGTAGATATTTGTAAGAATGTCGATATTGATTTTGGTTTCAAATATCTACCTGTTGTTACCTATCATTTTCCACGTATATAAGTCAATGCGACTTTAGCTTGACGGTTTTCTTCGCTCATGCATGCGTACGATATTTGTGAGTTTATCTACGAACTTGCGTGCGTCTTAACGAAGCGTGAGCGCTGAACAGTACAGTAGAGAAGCCAGCGGATCGCCGAGTGATACTGGTAAAAAGTATATTTCAAAATTGATATTTCGACAGAAAATTGGTGAAAAACACACAACTTATAAAAATCTTGTAAATAGTAGTTTTTACTGAAATATAATCTAATTTGTCATTTTCGCACAAAAATAGATTACGGTGATTCCTTTAATGACATCACTTCCTTTTCCAGAAAAAAAATCAAGCAGTGCTATAGATATCGAATGTCCCTAATCTGCAGCTAAACGTTTACTTTTAAACAAAATGATTTTAAAAAAGGGAACTTTAGCGAAAAAAAATATCCGAAAATATGAACAGATATATCAACATCTTCTCAGGCGATATGCAACCGCCATTATATACACTGAGAGCAATTATGTCAAAGAATAATTTCCTCCAATGAACGGGTCGTAGTTTTCATGATAGGTTATAAAAAAAATTGACGACCTTAAAGCTGAGTTAAAAATGTCCAATGGTTAAAATCGAAAAAATGAATGTTTTTTTTAACAGCGAAGATGAAAACGTCTGCTCAAAACTTTTGGTAAATTTCTTGAATCAATGATCAATATTTAAAGAAAAACAGAAAAGAAAACAATTATTTTTGCTAAAATTCAATTTTGTAACTGTTATCGTGTACAAAAATAATGTATTAAACACAAATATTCTTGTTTTAACATACGCTATTTCAATACAATGAAGATTCCAAGAAACAAAAAAGCTGTCAACATACAAATTAAATGTATACAATGCACAAACACAAACAGTTATATGAAGTACAAAGCCAGTCATGTTGGTGTTTACGAGAGTATTAATAAGATCAGACTATAAATGGTTGGTTCAATATTTGAAACTGAAACAGTCAGATTAAGATATTTTTTCGCTGAGAAATCTGTATAATTTCCCCAAAAGCACAAAAAAGATTATGCTATTTCTAATGAAGTTTGAAGCATTTCATGTCAATTTCATAAACGAGTTGATTTTATTAATTGATACACATCAACTAAAATTTATCAGTCAGTATTACTATTTGTTTCAGAAAAGATGTTTAAAGGAACAGCCGATGCCCAGATGGACGATAGACCAAAAATGACTCACTTGAACCTTCGACTCATGAGGTCAAATACACCCCGTCCAACGTATACGTTACATAAACGGCTACTACGCCGCATTTACGGTGATAACTACACACGATAAACCGATACTTCCTGTTGTTTTTGTGCACACGATCGAACAGTGAGGTAAGAAAACCCTTTATTTTCATATGACTATTTCGTTTTTAAATCAAAGATATGGCCAATACGAGCGACATTCTATTTAACTTTGTTAAGATATTGTAATTTTATTAAAAAAAAAGTGCTGTAAACTACAGCCGCATAACAGAATATTTTCCCGTTCAAAGGGGTGTTCGCCAAGGTTGCCCCATGTCGCCATCTTTATTCATTGTTTGTATTTAAATTGTAACCGATCAAACAAACGTAATAAAAATATTAACCTCCCAGGATGAGAAATAAAAACACATTTTATTACACACATTCATTTCAAACTCATATGATTTTTTTTCATAAATTGTAGTTAAATATCTGAACTCAAATTAAATATAGAAAACCGTAACATTGGACATTGAAGACATATGACTGGGGAATTGTTTTTATTACCACAGTAACAATTTTGAATAATAAACGCACTTCTGAACGCATAAAATAGATCGAGTGCACTCAGACACGCTGAGTGCAGTCTGAGTGCACTCAGCGTTTCTAAGTGCACTCAGATGCGCAGTATATGCACTATACGCTAGACGTAGTAAGATAACTGATAACTAAACTATTCGTGCGTTACTGAGTGCACTCGTTCATTCGGATACACTCTTCTTTCATTATTTGAGTGTGAAGTCAATAATCAAAACGAGATAAATAAGAGATTTTCTGTTCACATAAATATAAACCATGTAGTGTATATATTTTTTTGGGTATAACGCATGATAAAACTAATTTTGGTCAACAATTTGTCAATTATATCATAAATATCAATATTCAGCTAATCAATATAATAAAGTTTAAAAACCTATTATACAATAGACGACGCATCAATGGTTATCTACGGTTTCAAGTCCAATTAGTTTAATTTAATTTAATTTAGCACATTTAAACATGATTTGGTTTGCTCAACAAAAATATAAATAAATTTATATACATTCATATGTATTATGTAAATAACAATTCAAAAATATGTAATATGAAATCGGTATTTGCCTTGCTATTTCGATATAAATTAGTTATTGAACATACAGAACATATATTTCAATTGGATTTAAGCGTATACAGCTCTAAACACAAAAAAATCAATGCATTTGTGAATCAAACAAAACCTAGATATGCGAAAAATTATATGATTATGAGTCTTTTTGTTTTGAGTATTTTTGCAAAATAAAAATTACCCTTTTTAAATGCAATTTGGAGTTTAGTTTTATATTTTCCCCAAACAAAGTTACACCGAGCCTGTGTATTAGTTGTGAAAAAATGCACGTAAAACTGTTATATTGCAATTAAAGTGAAAACAGTATACTCGTGCACATCACATGAAAATAATAGTACCAAATTAATATCATTCTTAAATATAAAGTGGGTCAGTAGTGCAGTGGATAGAACTGGCTTCAGACGGCAGAGGTCGCGAGTTTGACCCGCGCTCTACCCTATGACCTCTCAAAACACAATTCAGTACCAGATCTAATAAAGGAATGCACTGGAGAATGATATGCATAAGCTCCGAGCTTGCTTCACAATCAAGCTAAATTAAATTAAATTATGTAAAATAAATATATGTATGCCAAAACAGGCCGAATAATAATGATGATAATAATAATATTATGAAAAAACTTGCATTTTTTTGGTATTGATTTTGGCTATATATTTCTTATTGAATCGCATGTCGTGGGTTAAATTAAGTTTCGTTAATCTGGTTCAAATTATTATCAAAATACAAGAACGCACGTATCCAATATATAAACTGTGACAAATCAAGAAGTCAATATATATCTATTATAATAACAGATCCAATGATAATAATATTTAAAAAAAAATAAAACAAATAATAATAATACAAATAAATACTACACTTTCATTAGTTTTAAAATTGTAGGATTGTTTTTATCTTGTGAAATTAACAATTCTGATTTTTAGATTTATCTGTTTTTTATCAAAAGATATGCTGACATTCATCTCCTGTAGATTGGGAATGTAATTGACTTGTTTATTTAACACACGGGACTAAGGACAGATAATTAACGGACAAAAACTGCAAACTGTCAAATATGTTCGTAATTTATAATAAATGCATTTGTTACGTAAAATAAAACAACTAAATAGTTAGTGTATTGCCCATGCAGGCACGTTGATTTATTTTTGTTTTAAATTTATTTATTTTACATCAAAAGTCAAGATCCAGAATGATGTACACTCTTAAATATGTTTCTTTCAAAACAATTGTTGTTTCATTTTATTATTTTTTAATATTTGATTTTTAAAAAAATCAACAACAAAAAAATGCTTACACTACACACCTGTCTCTCTTGAATTCACATATAAGTTTGTTACTTATTCTTTCTGTATATTTATATACATAATTGACATAATATTTTAGTTTGTATGTGAATCTGCTTAATTTTTCATGAAATATATGCAAATGAGAAATATTTTACACTAATATTCAACCAATCCAATAACTGAAAACACATGTTTTATAAAATTTAAGAAATAGGTGATTCTTTTGTGTTTACTGATTCTCAAATAAAGTTAAATTTTACTAGAAAAATATAAAATGAACCGAGGTATTTTTGATATTTATTTTAAAGTCTTCTCCTTGGCTTTCAATAAACACCATCAATTAACACACAAAAAATTGTGTTTATAAACCATTCCAATAATAGATACCTCTAATAAATATAAACACACAAAAACAACCCCAATATAATAAAATTCATGTAATTATTGCCATTTTATCTTTTCTATAAAAAGGGATACACCAAAATACATATTTAATATTTATTAAGGTCCTTCACCAAGCCAGCCGTCATTAGACAACATAATTTTCTTATACTATCATCTGCTGTGTCAAACTATATTTTATTTCTGTTTGATTTTTGTTTTAGCTCGAGCTACAATCTATAATTTGTTTAGAATGGTGTGTCCCTTTAAGATTAATGTATATATGTATATTCGGTGAAAGGAAAAAGAAAGTATACATACCTATAAACGTCGACAGGTCAAGGAACAAAAAATGTATTACATATAAATTTTGTATATTTGTTGAATCAAAAAACAAACATCTAATTCATTTCAAAGCTAAACAATAAGAAAAAATCAGTTTTTTTTTCATCACATGAATAAACTTAGTCAATAATGAAATAATTTCAAAAACCAAAATGTATGCTTTATTTTTCCTTTCAGTGTATATATATGAATGTATGTTACAACTTGACTGATATATATATTTGTACGGTTTGTTGAGGGATGGCCCACCCCGACCCTCACAGACCTATTACGGGGTGATTAAATGGATCACTTTTCAGTGATTGAAATTAAAAAAAAAGATCCAGAATGCCAGCTGTGGTAAATTGACAGCCCTAGATACACATCCCTTAATACATGTGTCACACTTTCTACCATTCACTCAGTACTGGTTATATTTTATAATGTGGGGTTTTCGTTTCGTTAATTTAATGATATTAATATCATGGGTTTACATACTAAAGTATTGTTCTGAAACCTCGATTAACCAATATCTTAAAGTAATTTGTTTGATTTGTTGTTAATTGGTTGGCAGTTTTTCTTATATCTTTTCTTTTCAATCACATACTGCGGGTTCAATTAAAATTCGCCCATCTGGCACTAATTACAATCAAAATGAAAGCATCCGCAGGGTTCTTCCGTGGGCAATAGACCGGTAAGTCACCGTTTTGGCGTATAATTTAATTGACACAGCTCTCACTGGCAATGTGACATAACGTAATTAACACCACGGGTGTCTGTATTGCTGCGTGTCATATAAGTAGCTGTATTGCACAGTGGGTATATTTTCAAACAAGTTTAATATAGTTTGTATTTTAATTAATATATTAACATGAATCATACTATCAGTAAAAACAATAATTTGAGAAACACTGAAAACAGGTTCATTTCAGGTACATATATATTACATAATGATAGCGAAAATATTTATTAAATCTTATATTATCAGAATATCTTTAGTGAAGCCACATTTAGACCCAAATCTAGAAAAACACTACATGGTTATTATTTTTCAAAAATCATTTATTATTTTATATGTCAAATCCCATCGCACGAATTATAATAAATTGTTTGCATAATTGTATTATTGATTATAAAGCTGATTTTAGTTTGAACATTAACAAAAACCAGTGACATATCCACATATTGTTAAGTCACTGCCTATACTGATCAAATGAATGGATTACTGTTAATCCAAAGACATATAAGCAGTATTGAATTATTAATAACAATTACAATATATTTAGTTTATGTTTATGATGTATCTTCAAATTTTGTGGATAACCTTGTTTGCTTTTCTGTAAAAAACGGCTTACTATATATCAAAGAAGTTACTGACGCAAACACATTTCGGTCTGGATAGTAGAAGTCGGTAGAACGTGCGATATTCTTTGATCACACAGACCACTGATAACATATCAAAATATAGACTCTTCCGTAAATCTTCCCTATTATCAGTAATGGTTTATCCAAAATTTACAACCTTTCGCCCAGCGGGTGACATAATATGTAGACAAACAATCGGATTATGAATTCAATTACCTTGACTAAATCCCATGGATACGTTTTATTTATTGCTCCATTTCTTAACAGCTTCAATTAAAAAGTCAATATGGAATCATTTTAAGAGTTGAGAGGTTGCGATGATTGGTTATGGTCCGGAAACCGAACTGAGCGGACTGAACGATGAGTGAACGCTGAACGAACGAAGCGAACGCTGAGAGGAGTATCAAATAAAGATAGTAAACATCGCTCGTGAGCAAATACTTGCGTTTGTGAGTGCACGCAAACGGAGCGTAAACGGAGCACAAACGGAGCGCAAACTGAGCGCGAACGGAGCGCGAACGGAGTGCAAACTGAGCGCAATTATGGGGTACTTGAGCGGTTAAGGGTCTGTACAACTAGTAACATTACTTGGAAAAACGATTTGAATATGAACGATTTTGCTAAGGACAACATTATTATACCGAGTATAGAAGACACTGCGCCATTAAAAATTGGGTCTCCTGCACTTTCAAAAGCATCTTTTACCAGGTCATCTCGAGTTTGTTTGTCTGAAACCATGAAGCGTGGCATATATGTGCAGTAAAGTCAACTGAAAATCCGACACTCATTATCAAGTGAATCATTGTTATAGAGCTTAGAGATAGACCCCAAAGTGACATAAACCCGACTATTCCTGTCATAATCATTCCCATAGCAACACTAATATAAACCAACAGCAACGGATGAGGCAGGAAAACGCAATTACAACAAACACGGCTGCTATGGCGAAACCAAGTGTTTGAAAGGTTTGGGGCAAAATAGCAACATACTGTTCAAAGAAAATAAAAGACGGAGAAAATGCAATGACGCGCAAACCGGATATTGAAGCAATATCCCTCATGTCTAGCATCATTTTACCTTCGTCATGAGAATCTCGAATGTCATTTGAGAGAGCAATCATTCTACTATCTATTATTTTCCCACCAGAAATTGAAACGTCATTTGCAAAATGTTTGTACTTAGCATCGACTAGAAATTTACCTTGAAGATCTGTGACAAAACCAGAAGAGGAATAATGTGCTGAGGTTAAATACGAATCAAACCAAGAAATGCTAGTGTTACTGATAAAGGAATTTGCTTCAATTTTTGCCACCATGTTTTTAATTTGTGTTTGCACTGTGTTTGACGAATAGTTGAGGGAATTGTGAAAGTAAAACCCAACTGGGGTGGTATTCACCAACCAGTCTTAAGAATATTCTTAGACTTGAACTAAAGGAAAACAAACTTAGAGGTCAATTTTTGAGACCAAAAACTGCAAGCATGCAGGGAAACCTAATATATAGTTAGATAAACTTTCACAATTATTCTATCTGTCGTGGTAAACTAGATAACTAAGGTCGAAATTATGATTTTCAAACTTTAAGTGTAAGAATATTCTCAAGAATGGTTGGTGAATACGACCCCTGGTGTTCATGTTTTGTAATATGTGTTGTCCCATTCTCTATACTTGTGATAAAAAGAGTCTTCTGCAACAAGATCCTTAATTACCAAACCTTGTTTTAAATTTATAGCCCCCCAAATACCAAAACCTAAATACACGCCAAAACAAATTACAATAAATATTTTTATAGGTGTCTTGAGAACAAATTTAGTAAGAAATTTTCTCGGATATCTTTCAAGAAAACTTTCCACGTCTTTTCGTCTGTTTGGAGGAGATCCAGCACAACAAAATACCTTTCTTTTAGAAGTACCTTCGTCTTTCTCCAAATCTTCTTTGGACTTTGTCTTGAAACAGTAAATCGCGTGTCGATTATCGTTGACGTGGTTCTCCTTCACTGTCAAACAGGATACAAACAAGGTGGCCTGATTTATGTAACAAAAAAAATCCTGCAAAGGAAAAAAAACACAATTATAAAATGTTTATAGCATATGGAATGCCAGTATAATATGCAAATATATTTTCGTAAGCATTGTTATGTTTATTCAAAAGCTATTAACGTAAATAATACTGATATGAAATAAAAAAAATGCAACATAATTTATTGATACAAGACGATAGTACGAGTGTAAGTTAACATATGAGAGGATTATATAGATAAAATAATTGACAAGTAATCTAACAGCAAGTAAATATAAATTACCTAAGACGATACATTCCATACACATGATCAAAACAAACGTTTATAACATATACTTTGGTCTCACCTATCTTATACAGATCATGTTGTTACCAAATTAGCCGTACAAAGTTTAATGTTACGTACCGGTATAAACACAGAAGTTCCGTACACCCTTGAATGAGGTCGACAATGCTCCAGCTGCAAATGCAATTACATCTGTTAGGGAGGTGATTGTTATTGCCATACCACTAGTTCGCATCATTTGTCCAATTTTAGATGCTGTATTTCCATCATACGAGGCACCAGCCAGACCAGAAAGTAAGATGAACATGTCATCAACACCAATACCTAATAACAAATCACAGAATAGCATTACAGCAATCACAAAAAAACACAAGTATAAGGTGAAGATATTAAAAATTTAAAAAAAATATATGGTTATTTTATAGTGTTTTGTACAATATGGGAATATATTGTACGAGTACGTATTGTGGTGGAAACCATATTGGACGAGACGCCTACGATCCAATAACTTCTACATATTGTATGGTCACGTGGTAACACCTAGGGTAGCTGATTGGCTATACACGTACAGGTATAGAATAACTGCAATTACATAAAATAAAGAAAATGAAATAATATCGAATTGTAGATATTTTGTTACTTTACCATACCGATTGAAAGTAGTTATAATGTAATAGGCTCGTTAGTTTGATATTCGGTTTTATTCTATACCTGTACGTGTAAAGCCAGACGTTACCTCGTGACAGTACAAAATGTAGAGGTTTATTGAATCCAATAAATTGTATATTGTACAGTTCAAAATTCAAGATGGCGCCTTAAAAAAAGGGAACATTTAGTAGAAATTTCAACGATAAAAAAAACGACAAAATGTTCCGTATGACGATATTTAACATGAAACTAAACTAAACCATAACGGCCTTAGATATTGAAAAGTGTTACGCACTTAAATGACTCAACGTATACTCGTAAATGCGCTTAAGTACGATTAAAGAGCAAATCATGATCAGGTAAATCTAAATAGCAGCGAAGTTTTAAACTGTTATTTACTATACTAAGTCATAAAAGAAACTATATATTGTTTTGATTTAAAATAATTTCATCAGGCCGTTACTATATAAATGGAAATAACTGTCGAGTGGTTCAATAAATAATAATTTGTTAAATGATAACAAACATTCTTAGTACAGGTTTAATAATATGTATGAATCGAACGCTGACTAAAATATATAAGTGTTTTATAAGCAGTTACATCATGTATAGTATCTTTTTTGAGTTAGTATATAATTCGAAATAGAACATTTCCAACAACATATCACGAGTATTACCTATAATTAGAAAAGGAACATTTTCTTACCTATAATTAGAAAAGGAACATTCCCAACAATGCTGACGAAACTCATTCCGCATGCACTTACGAGACCGAACGCCGCTACTATAGCAAGTCCAGCAGCAAGTACACCACCGAAACCCAATATCACTCGGTTACCTGAAATTAGTGATACTTGTATAACCGATCTAGTGTTATTTTCTCATGACGTAACATAGAGCTGCAAATAGAATATTTATTGAGAATTTAAAAATGAATGGACTATTTTAAGTGTAAAAATTACCGAGGGACTATCGTCCCCGATTCAGAGGAAATATCGTCCTCGATACCGAGGGACAATAGGTTTGCTTTTCCAAAACATACATGAAATAACTGTTTTATTGCCTAATCAGTTTTTGAGACTTCAACAAAAACAGGTATTTTTCAGTTAATAAACTTTTCCTCGGCAACGTCGCCAAATGTAGCCATTTGGACAAATCTCGTCTGTGGAATAATCCGTGTTTGTTTTTATATAAAACAAGAGTCCCAGACTCCCATATCCGAATTAAATGACGCGTTACTTTGTCTAACCTCGTTAAAAACGTCTTAAAAACACAAGCCCAGATCGGCATTTAGGTATCAACCGATGAACATTCTTCAATGTTTAATATTTATTTCAAATAATACAGGGAACCGGCAAACCTCACCGAATTCCGTATTTTAATATTTTTTTGCACAGCGTATTGCGCATGTCATAGTTCGTCCAGGGGCGTAAGGGGTGAAGCATTTAAAACTGTCGTCCATAAAAAAAACAGTTAAAAATGGCGACTACGTCTGTGATTTGATCGATTGACCATATACTAGCATAGCAAAATTAACTAGTTTCTTATGTGAAAAACTTAAAGGGATTAAATCAGGAAAATCGCTATAAATGTCTTAGATTTTTATTTAAAAATAGATAAAAAGCATCTCATCATTAGAAATATAATCATAATGGTTTGGTATGTCAAATTCACTAAAACGTGACATAATCGATATATTAATTTGATTGGTAAACTTGAAACGAAATCCCCATTCTTAAAATAGACAGCTCTTAAATACAGCTTGGCGTCATTCGGATTATTTTTAAGATGATGCAATTTTACTACAAAAAACAACGGCGTACGCCTCTACCCCCTGCCTCCCTAAACTCCCATATTTGATTAAAAGTCACTGTATCTCTACTGAAAAACATGTGTGCCCTTTCAGATATTTTGTTGCGGCCCTGTAAACTAAAATCATGGATCCGCACGTGTATAATGGATCAAACTGAAATCACTCATTTAATACGTCATGAAATATGTTGCACTTTTAAGCGGGACATCTATTTCAGTATAACTTTGGCGCGTAGCCCAAGTTTGGAAATCCCTTTTTAATATATTATTTTGACAAGTTTAAAAAGATATCCTTTTGGCAATACGGAGTCAGTGCGTATATAAAGTCATGTTGTATTGAAAAAAAAATGTTTTAGCCAATTTTAATATTTTAAAATATCCTGGTATAATCCCTTTAAAAAAGATAATCTTTATCACGGAAGATTTTTTGTTGTAATATTAATGATTAGTATTAAACGGCGCGTCGTAAATATTGGAAAGGAAATGCTTTTATGTGATACGCCTGATTTGAACTCCGGTGTCAGAAATACGTCTCCTTCAACCACGCATTTACCGTCTCGCAAGACGCATATGTCCTCATATATTACCGACTGCCGTCATTGTCAATCACTGTGTCATTTATATATTTGTACAATTTGTTCAACTCATCAAGAAACGATATGTCAAGTATATTTCCACTGGAAGTTTTAATTATAACTGTTATTATTATTATTATTATTATTCCACACTTATATAGCACTCTTATCATATCAGAAATACGTTCAAAAGTGCTGTACATATATAAAAAATTTGCTTACATAGTATTGCATAACAATTTTAAGAATCAGCTTAAAAGGTAAGATCACAAAACATACATCAGCACGGAAATCCCAGTCACATCAAACTGAATGAAAAAGACATGACGTCTACATATAGACTAAGATAGTATACAGTAAACATGGAGATTAAAATCAATATACAATGCAAATAAAACAAGTATATGGCATCACAAAGAAATCATAAAAATAAAAAAGTATCATAAAAACTGATAAAAAAATCAGGAAGTTGAGAGCTGGCTAGATTCAAATATCATCAAATGTCAGTGTTTCTAGAACAGTGTCACATATCACTGTTACTATTCAGTGCACATAGTGTTTCATAAAGAATGTTTTTAACAGTTTCTTAAACACAGTTAAAGATTGTGCGCCCTGGATATTGCTAGGCAATGTGTTCCATAAGCTCGGAGAAGAATGCTCGAAACTCCTGTTTCCAAATAGAACAGTTCTATTCCTTGGTACCACTAATGTCAGCGAGTTACTAGAGCGTAGGTCCCTAGCTGGTCTATAAACCTTCAACATTTCTTGTATATATAGTGGTGACTGACCATGTAACGCCTTGTAGGTATGTAACAAAATAGTTAGGTTGTTGTGGCCTAATTTAGTAGTGTCAGCTAGTATGTGTCCATTGTAGTTATATAGGCTATATTTAGGTCAGGTAGCGTGGAATTGTTAAAACGTATTGATAGATCGATAGGAGCAACGTTTTTAAGATATTTTTACATTTTCATTCTTTGGTTAAAGAATAAATCATTTTGAAGTTTAGTTCATCAAATTCCATTAAGTATTAAAAAAGTTAGAAAAATTAAACGGGTTTATTTGTCAAAAAACTAATCTAGGTTTACATTGGTGTAACAAAGTCATGAATCCAACATGGATTTATAAGAATAATTTGGATTTCTGTAGCAAGAATAATTTGGATTTCTGTAGCAATACGGATTTATAAGAATGAAATGAAAAATGAAAACTTGCATAAAAAAATGCAGAATATACGGCAATTTGTACCGCCGCTCACTTGACCTATTTATAACAACTCATTAGTCACGGACAGGCGTATCCGCATACATCGCTCCGCCATAGCAATTAACTAAAACTAAGGAATCTTTCACAGCTAATGGTGGACATAAGGACGCGTGATACATTTAGCTAAAAATAGACATAGGATGTAGGCAAGACCAGCAATTAACAAACAATAAGCAATTTATAAGGGTTGTTTTATTGCGAAAACAACTTGACAGCCGTGTAAGGCTAACGATATATAAACGTCCAAATTTACTAACACGAGGAATCGGTTTTCGAGATACTTTTAGGCTACGTCAGTTTTGATGGAACTTAATTAAAACTGCGCGATTTGAACATTTAAGTTAAGAAATAAAAACTTGTGATTACTTTTAAACTGAAACAACGTTAGGAAATTGTAATGGTGATAACTTTAGAAATTGAACTTACAGTAACTTTAGAAATTGTACTTGTGGTAACTTTGAATAAGACTTGTAATAACTTAAGATTGAACTTATAATAAACATTTGTAATCTCAACTAATTTGTGAGCTTGTATTTCCAACCTCAGGAATCCAACATGGATTTATAAGAATAATTTGGATTTCTGTAGCAAGAATAATTTGGATTTCTGTAGCAATACGGATTTGTAAGAATGAAATGAAAAATAAAAGCTTGCATAAAAAAATGCAGAATATACGGCAATTTGTACCGCCGCTCACTTGATCTATTTATCAAACAACTAATTAGTCACGGACAGGCGTATCTGCATACATCGTTCCGCCATAGCAATTAACTAAAACAAGGAATATGTCACAGCTAATGGTGGACATACGGACGCGTGATACATTTAGCGAAAAAAAGAAGTAGGATGTAGGCACGACCAGCAATCAACAAGCAATTAATAAGGGTTGTTTTTATTGCGAAAACAACTTGACAGCCGGGTAAGGCTAACGATATATAAACGACCAAATTTACTCATACGAGGAGTCGGTTTTCGAGATACTTTTAGGCTACGTCAGTTTTCGACGGAACTAAATTAAAACTGCGCGCCGTGAACATTTAAGTTCAGAAATAAAAACTTGTGATTACTTTTAGAACTGAAACAACGTTAGGAATTTGTAATGGTGAGAACTTTAGAAATTGAACTTACAGTAACTTTAGAAATTGTACCTGTGGTAACTCTTATTTAGACTTGTAATAACTTTAGATTGAACTTTTAATAAACATTTGTAATCTCAACTAATTTGTGAACTTGTATTTCCAATCTCATTACGCTACATTGGCCTAATAGCGTAAAATCTGCATCGTACGATGTTTGAGGGTTTGTTGTTTCATGATTTACACGAAATTCACTAAGGTATGTGGACTGTTTTGCTATATATGCTGACTGTGTAAAGAAATCAATGTCCAGTTAGCAGAATCATCTTTGGGTGTAGTTTGAGCATGTTACTGTTCCAGTACATAACGGTATATGGGTATGTGAACTTTATATTATGTTGTATTTAAATGTCTGATATATATATTTTTGACATAATCAGATCTAAGTAAAGTTGAATAATTTGTTCATATTAATTCCGACGATAATGTCAGTATTTTAATACACATCCACGGTATTGAGAAGCGTTTTGGTAGAATATAGGCCGAGGAATCCGAGGACGTATTTTGAGCTGTTGATATTGTGTTTACGATGAAGTATTGAGCTTCACCATGTTAGAATTGATTGATATGTGTAATTAAATTGTGTTGATGCTTTTTCTGATATTCACAAAGTGAATAGATACAGAATTGGTCTGTAATTGTTCGTATTATAAATGAGAAGTTATGTAGAGATATAATTGCTATGTTGAGATTGACGGTGGGTCGTATATGAGATGTTGTTTAAACTGACATGAAACTGCAGCTAGTAAAAATTGAATGCACTGTTATAATATGTTGATAAATCTACCATGAAACTATTAGATGGTTAGAAAGGAATGCACTGTTATCATATTTTGATAAAAATACCATGAAATTGATAGAGGTAAGTAATAGACGCCATGTCATTACATATTTGAGTAACTAGTAAATCTGAGTTTATATATATATATTGTAGCCGTTTTTATACGTAAGTGAGGAATGTGTCCGCTACGTTAACGACGTATAGACGTGACAGGAAGTCAGCTGGTGGTAGTACAGTCATAGGACAGCAGCCCACATATTCGTCATATGGACGACTTGACGTTCCTGACGTCGGAATACGTTCTAAAGTCGGTACGAGGCGACGTCAAGCCATATACTCAGTAAAGAGTTCTAGGGGAGATAACTCAGTTTATATAGCCACCGCCGCAAGGGACGAGTGATGCTATATCTACGATATCCGGACGCGGGTAGTATTTAGTGCATTTTAATAAACATTCAAATGATATAAGTAGTTTGGGTCGCCATGGAGATTACGTACGTGTAGGAGATAGAACTGTGTGGAAAAAAAATGTTAATACCACCATAGAACTTTTTTTAAACCAGCTGTGTTTTGTTTTGTGTTGAGTAATTATCTTTAATTTGTATATATTGTATAATTGTATATTCGTAATTTTATTCATGTAAAATTAAAATTGTAAATTTTACTTTGTGTATGATTGTGTTCTACCCTTGTGAGTTGTCGGCCCTTTGTCATTTTGCTACAAGGTATGTATAAGGACTTTATACTGAATCCTGTAAGGCACAGGTAAACAATGTTCTTTCAGCACTGGAGTTATATGGCTGCGGCGTGATAATACGAGCAGCAGTATTTTGTTCACGCTGCAGTTTATTTAAAGTGGAACTTGAAATGCCGACAAGAAGCGCATTACAGTAGTCCAATCTTGAGGTAACTAATGAATTAACTAGAGTTATTGTGGCATCATTTGTTAGATATCTTCTTATACGGCCAATACTGCGTAGTTGAATATACGCAGATATACATACATAATTGACTTGCTCTTCCATATCCATATGTGGAGTAAATATGGCACCAAGACTTCTATCAGAGTCTGTTGACTTAATAAAAAATTCACCAACTTTCACTGATACATTTTCAACATATTCGGAATTATGTTTTGATGAGAACAACATTACTTCAGTCTTGTCTGTGTTAAGTTTAAGCATATTGCTGTTCATCCAAGAGACAATTTCAGCTAAACAACACTTAATGCGATATAGAGCTTCAATTCTGGAAACAGTGTCTATAGGTTTAAATGAAATATCAAGTTGAGAATCGTCAGCGTAGAAATGATGTAATGGTCTATGACTTCTACAAATTGAACCTACTGGTTTTGTGTACATTGTGAAATATTTTGGACCTAAAACAGATCCCTGGGGAACACTGTATTTCATAAGTACAGGCTCTGATGGTTCACACAGTCTGGAAACGTTAACGCAGATATAAGGAAATCCATTGAATCGCATTGCCAGAAATTCCATAATGATTTTCCAGACGGCTTAACAGTGTATGTTGATCAAAAGTGTCAAACGCAGCTAGTCAAGTAATACAAGTACTGTGACAAAGTTACTGTCAAGAGATTGAATGATATCATTTCGAACTTTAAGTAGAGCCGTTTCAGAGGAATGGGATTTTCTGTAAGCTGATTGATGAGGCTCGTGCAGGCTGTTTTCTGAGAGATGTTTCTCTAATCGTGCATCTACCACCTTCTCTAGAATCTTTGACAAAAACGGAAGATTCGACACAGGTCTGTAGTTCTTTATAACATCACCATCAAGACCAGGTTTCTTCAAAAGCGGTCGTATGATAGCACTCTTAAATGCCTTGGGCACATAGCAAGAACTGATTGATGCATTTATGATGTTAGTGATCAGAGGTAGAAGTTCAGAACCCATGTAAGTATCGGATCAAGTTCACATGATTTAGTGGGAGCGTTTTGTATGATTCTTCTTACTTCTTCCTGTGAAGCAGGTAGTATGTTTTCTAACCTAGGGACATCATTTTTATGTTCTATGGTAGACTCGATATTAGTTTTACTGATCTCGTTTCGAATGGTGTGAAAAAAATCACTAACGTTTTGAGCAGTATCTTTTGAAGAGGAGCCAGAGGGAAGGTCTGGAATAAACTCTTGGTATCTTTGCCACAGGATTCAACCTTACTTGAGTAATAGTCGATACGAGCCTCTTTCAGCATGGTGTTGAATGTAGCACACTGGCTTCTATAGATTTGATGAACAACAGTAAGTTTAGTTTGAAGCCATTTACGTTCCAACGTTCGCTTCAGATGTTTAGAAGCATGTAGTTCATCTGTGAACCAAGGACAATAAGGTCGAAGTGTGATATTTTTGGAACGGACTGGTGCATGTTTATCAATTATCTTGTCAAACCATTGATGTATGAATCCAGTAACTCATCCACATTTAAACTTTGAACATGTATCCAGTTAGATGCAGGTTAGTCCTGTTTGAATGAATCAATATCAATAGATCAGAGTTTCCTGTATGTCACAGTTTTCCTCTCAAGTGGAGGTTTAGATATATTTGCACTAAAATTGACTGCTAGATGATCTTTTTTCATGTTACCAAGATCGTCACAAAGCCCCGGATCAGTCACAATGATATCAGATACTATGTTACTATTGTCCCTGGTAATGACAACGTCTAAGGTGTGTCCTCGAACATGTGTTGGTTCATGTATATGTTGTTGCATACCGCAAGAATGTAGGATTCTAGTGAATGTCATTGTATCACGGTTAGTGGGTACATCAAGGTGAAAATTTAAATCACCAACGATCATGATATCTTTATCAATAGTTGCATATTCTGACAAGAACATTGGCCATTCGTCTTCTAGAAACATATAAGTCTTTAAACCATTTTTTCGGGAAGGAGGTGGTCTATATACTATGGCTAACTGAAGAGCAAACCCATTGATGTTCAAAATACAATTCATATGTTCAAACTGAGTAAATTGATGACTGAACCTAACACAGTTTACAGTAAAAGATGTTTTGTAAATGAGCGCCACACCCCCACCGCGCCTTCCTTTAGCCCTTGCAACATGTTTTATGCTATAATTATCAGGCACAAGTTTACTAATGTATTTTTTTTCGTTGTTGGTACCAAGCCAGGTCTCTGTTAGGGCACAAATGTCAAAGTCATTAGACTCTATGTATTCACATATAGAAGTAGTTTTATTTTTAACTGATCTTGGATTAAGACAACATACACGTAATTTCTTTTGGTTCAGTACTTTACTGTTAGGTACACTGTTTATTTTCACCAGATTGTCATGATTAACATGCTGTTTGCTACACACTGATTGTTTCTTTGTTGCTCCAGGATATGTAATTTTAGCAATAAGCTGTGGAAATGCCTTTAAATTGGCCAAATTTACACCTCGATTTGTATACGTTTTATGTAAAGATTTACATTGTCCGCCTCTACTACCTCTATAAGCAAATATACCTAAATCCTTTAATCTATGTACAGTTATATTTTTTAATACTTCCTTCCCTCTCGCTAATTTTCCAGTTGTAAGTAAATCACAACGGCTGAACTGCACAATTACACTCAAACCAAAAGCAATCATGTGATAAGTTTTTTCAGTTACAAATTCTGTTGTTGATAGTCACTCATCCAAAACAATGTATTGTATCTAATTATCAAACTTTATCTTCAAATTTCTTCCAAAATTTAATTTAATTCCACAAAATAAATACACTAAAATGATGCTAGCTCATTAATAATCCAATATGACAATTTTCACGTATGCATGTCTACTAGTTATAATATAAAAATTACAAAAAGGTGAGAGCCTTTAAAAAGTGCAGCCAACACCTGGCGCAACTAATATAATACTAATAATATGTTGCTGACATAGAAGCAATCGTAAGCTGATAGCTGTAGAAATCAGTGCCACTTTTGTCTGTAAATAAAGCTTGGACCCGTTCTTCGTCCTTTACAGCCTGACTGTTCATTGGTGTATAAACTCTAGCAACATCGGTGTCGGGTTCCAACTTTAGCATTCCTATACCCAGAAGTCCGTTCATGAGAAGAATGGCAATCATTATCTTCCATGGATGATTTGAAAAACATTTCCATACCAGTGACAAAAATCTCCAATCTTTGTTTTAACCTTTTCATAGCATGTCATTTTTCCTAAAATAAAAAAAAACATTCTATCAATGTGTTTTTTCGGATGTTGTAAAACTGGCAGTACATTTATATTTCAATTGACTTTTGTCATGCATCTGATTCCTGATTGACATATCTTTACGAATCATTCATATATATTTTAAAATATCTTACTATAATGCTTTTATTACGCGTAATGTTATCCAAAACACAGTTGTAAGTCATTAGTACGAATACAGGGGCGCGGTTTCGTGGAACTTTAGAGTCAAGTTGTTTCAACTAATCTTTTTTATTGGATTCTGATTTAAACACAAAATAATAATTTTATATACTTCTATATTGAATTTAGTGTCAAACTAATTACATTGGACTATTTCCCAAACTGTTATAGTTTTATAATTATTTTTAATCATATAATTTATCATATTTATATTGATTTGAGAAGAAGAAACGTGATATTTCTTTAATACAAATCGATTTAATCCAATTATATATTTTCATATTTTTTTCTATTCATTTAATTTATTTTTCATACACACTTGGGTCCATATAATAATATATCCAAATATAAATAAGTCACGAGTGGCAAATACTTTTATTGGTGTTATCTATTATTGGTTTATATTTAATTCAAATTCAGCGGCACATAAGTTATAATATTATTGAATTAAGCGACAGAATTATAATCAAATTGATTTCATATACTTATGTTGAATACAGTGGCAAAACTGTTATATTGAATCCACTGACAGAAATGTTTAATTACATTGAATGAAGCGTCATTATGTTTTAAGTATATAGTGTAAAAACTCTTAATATATTTAATTGAAGATATTATTAAACTATACAAAAGGAGTATAGTTTACCAAACATGATTGCAAATCTTCTTCAGTGCATTATTGCATTTACAATTTATGTATTTATAAGTACATACGCTACATGCATTTCGTATTTCACTTGTTAGTGTAAATATGTATTTATGTACTAAACTTGCTTTCGTTGCATTTTATATTTATACTGTATGCTTGACGGGCACTATGAAACTAAGAAACTATGTGCAGATTATATCACACTGTCGACAGATAATTTTTAAAACACAATAATAATGATTTCAAATGCAATCACGTGACCTGGGTTTAGTTCCACTAATATTCACTTAGCTGAGTAAATGCATAAAACTTTAAGTGCACCTATAATGTTCTGGCTCCTGTTTAACCAACATATACTTAAAAACTTAAATCTCAGAAAAGCAACCAAATGATCATGATTTTAGACTGGTTCCAATTAAACTGCATATTGTTTCATTGATACTGATTATAAGATAGATAAACAACCAGTCAAAACTTAGTTAAGTATTTAAGTAAAATGTTGGTGAAACAGAAGCCTGGTTTAAGTATAGATCAACTTTACGTCTTAATGATTAATAATATATATATGCTATGTACATGAAGCATAAGGTGTAATTGTCTGATCAAGTAAGATAAGTATTTCCTGAGATTTTGTATACAATAAGTAACGATTTGGAAAGTTCAACTTAAAAATTATTTACCTTGTATGATAAAAAAAGTTTCTATCAGGCAGATGAGGTACCTTGAGTTTCGATTTCTATTCGATTTCTATTCCTGCGTTACAGCCTACTGCACGATACCAATCATCTGTATTGTAACTTCAATTTTACGTAATCTTGAAATGTGATCCTTTAGTTTCAGATAGGTTTAAATGTTGTTCCGCCTTGAAAATGATATTTGTGATATTGAATAAATTGCGCATGTGACATCATTTACTGAAACCGGAACATGACACGATATATCAGACGTAATCAGTTATTTTTGTATTGATTGTTGTGGTAGGTAACAGATGTAGTCTAAAAATGTAGGCAAGATAACGTAAATACCTGCACCGTTCTACCTCAAATACTACGTAATACTCGAGGTGGTGTGTCGCGTGATTGCACTTTCGTTTGTACTTTTATACAAACCCTGGACAGTGTGGTTGAAACCGATACAGCACGTAGCAATTTGATAGTTCAGTTAAGTTAAATCTTTTGTTTTAATTCCAATGTTGATTACGACGTTTAACCGTGACAAATAATAATAATAAACGTGTGGCTCCGCCAAGAAACGTCAGAGAATTACGCCACGCCCAACTTTATGAGTGGAACAACATGCAACAAGGTCGTATAGCTACTCTAGTGTTGTCTATGATAATCAAATCAATTAAATATTATATACAAAAACTTCCCTTTTGAGTAAATATCGTCGAGACTTAATTGATTATAATAATGTATGATGTAAAGACATATTAATATTTGTATGTAGAACATTTTATTGAGTATTGGTCAGTTGAAAACTATATGAATGAATGAATGAATTGAGTTTTACTGCGTACCAACACATTATAGGTTATTCGACGCCAACAGGAAGGAAGATTCCAGGTTCATTCTACATGTACAAAAACAACAAATCAAACTATCTATATATATATATATATATATTGTGTGCTTAATTGTTTACATTTTCCTTGTTTATTAGTTATCCAATCAATTCATTACGTTGTAGTGTGCAATACGCAATTTAGTATTGAAGGCTAGACAGAAGTTACAGCCACTCGATTTTTAACCAGTAAGACCACAAAATATTCATGACTTTTATTTTAATTCAACTTTATGTTAAACTGATAAGAATCTACATTCTCCTTTCGTAGTTGCTGTCATTGGATTGAAAATGTGTTCAGCATAATTTAAATTTTTGTATTCGACGTAGTCTATATTTTTAACGTCACTCAACGTGGGCAATACATGCTTGCCGATTCTCATCATCATTTCCCCCACCCCTAACGAACATTCCATCAACGTTATATTCATTATATCATTTGTGGTATGGTTGCTTCATTTAAACAAATAAATGATTTCTAATTTCTATTACTTACTCTGTATTGCTTGAGAATATTATTTAAGCCAACGCCAGCACGCGTTAGGGATGTTGCATACTGTTTATTAACCACTCGTGAACAGACTCGTTAGAAACCGAGTCTCCTACTTTCTTCTTTGCTTGTGTTCTGTTCTTCCATCATTTATCAAATATATCCAAGATTTAATCCGGTGGTCTCTCACATACAACGGTTCTCACTGGTTCTATAAAAAAAAACGGACTTGTTAGCGATTTATATATGTTTTGAGATTGCTTTTCAATGAGGCTTAAATGAATAAGTATAAACTTAACATATAACAGAGGTAGCCTAATTGTAATGGTCAGCAGCAAAACATCAACTAGGTAGTCGAACCATAAAACTTTATATCGGCCAATATACTGAAACAGTCAATAGTATCTATATAATAATGCTCTATTGAATAAGAAACCATTCATTGATTGTGCGAAACTTATTTGATACTAATATACTAAAACAGTCAAGAGTATGTTTATAATAATGTTCTACGGAAGAATAACTATTTATTGATTGTACGACACTAAGTTGATACATACTATACTAAAACAGTCAAGAGTATGTATATAATAATGTTCTACAGAATAAGAAACTAGCCATTGATTATACGATACTAAGTTGATACATAATAAAATAAACTTGATACTTTCTACAAAACCAAAACAATGTGCCATGATTTGGTTTTACCCTTTTAGCAGAAAGTATGGGATTGGCTTTTTTCGTGAAAACATCCTGTGACTTCGAACTTATTCAGAATCGATGCAATAAGACGTATATCTGCCAGTGTAGTGATAAATGTATATACGTCTTAACTGTCGCCATAAACATGCTTAAAAATAACGAGAGCTTATTTTAAGACACCCACACATCGGTTTCGACATGTTCAGGCATTCACAAGGGCTAACAGGAAGTATGTATAGGTCTATGCTTTATCTAATGCTATAGGAGCGATGCTTATTGGTTGCTCTATGTGTCAATGTTGTTTCTGTCAATCAAGATGTGGGTTGTCCCATATTATAAGGTATAACATATAAAGTAGGTTCAATGAAATAGCATCATAAATGTTCTGTGGTAAAATGATATAGTTCCGACAATATGGGTGTCACGTGTTCAAACGGCATGTGTTGTGATTTGTTCTGAAGGTATCTTATTTGTACGAAAGCTTGCGTTGAAATGTGTTGTTTTGACGATATGATTGCTTTTCAAAATAAATGTGTAAATTATTTTTCTCTTTAAAAATATTTATATATATACTAATTAATAGTTATGTCACTGACATGCACGTTTTATAGTATATAACAAAATACATATAAATAATCTTTATTTACTGCAACTGAGACGAGGCATCATCCGCTTTATTGAACATTTGTGAAACTTGCTTGCTGAATGAAATATTAAGTATTTAATTTAACTGTATAGTTTTATAAATGAGATGACAGAACCTTATCATATTAAGATATGATTAGTATTAACCACATGTTGAATTTTATTTTAGGCATGGAAGAGGACGACATAGTTATATTTGGTGTTGGGTGCAAATTCCCTGGTGTGGAAAATCTTGATGAGTTTTGGCGAGTTTTGATCAATGCAGAGAATCATGTCGTAGATATACCAAAAGACAGATGGAACAACGAAGCGGTGTTTGATGAAGATTTGAAAACGCCTGGTAAACTATATGTCAAGAAGGCCGGTCTTCTGAAGAGGTAAGAGTCTATATACATTGTCAATAATTATATTCTCTTTAATGGTAGTCATTGTCAAATAGTAGAAGGTTATTTTACAGTGTTTGTACAATATGGAAATGTATTGTACTCGTAGAAAAGAAAAAGACCCTTTGATTCTGTATCTCAATCTGAATAAGTTCATCATAAGAGTAAAGAAAGATCAAGATCTTTTAATTAAGCTGTGACTTCAAAGAACATTTTGTCGGTTGTTTGTTTTGATCGTTAAAATTTCTACTAAATGTAATTCGTTTTATATTAATCACTATCTTGAGTTTTGAACTGTAAAATATGAACAGTTTTTTGTTGGATCCAATAAACTTCTAACGTTACATATTGTACGGTCACGTCTTGAAAAATAAACACATATTTAACTTTAGTAGAATAACATGATAAATAATATTATATTATACAAGTTCTAGGTTTACAATCAATTAAAAAGAAATCAATGTCATTAGATTCGATATTGGTATTTTCATCGTGAAAATAATGCGTTGATGTGTATGGTTTTACGACGGATTTGTACAAAGAGCAAATAGAAATTGTATTTCATACAAAAATCTTATGTTTTAAAGATAACAATGTCGTGTCATATATTGTACATGTTGCAGACACGATGATTGGGACAATCGTTTGTTTGGTATTAGTGACATTGAAACATCGAGAATTGACTCCCAGCAGAGATATGTTTTAGAATGTGTTCATATGGCGATGGGAGATGGTGGTTTAACACGAGAACACCTACAGGGGTCCAACACTGGAGACTATATAGGTACGGTTTGTGAGATGGTCCAACACCGGAGACTATATAGGTACGGTTTGTGAGATGGTGGTATAACACGAGAACGCCTAAAGGGGTCCAACACAGGAGTCTATATAGGTACGGTTTTTGAGATGGTCCAACACCAGAATCTATAAAGGTATGGTTTGTGAGATGGTCCAACACCGGAGTCTATATAGGTACGGTTTGTGATATGGTCCAACACCGGAGTCTATATAGGTACGGTTTGTGATATGGTCCAACACCGGAGTCTATAAAGGTACGGTTTGTGATATGGTCCAACACCGGAGTCTATAAAGGTACGGTTTGTGATATGGTCCAACACCGGAGTCTATATAGGTACGGTTTGTGAGATGGTCCAACACCGGAGACTATATAGGTACGGTTTGTGAGATGGTCCAACACCGGAGACTATATAGGTACGGTTTGTGAGATGGTCCAACACCGGAGACTATATAGGTACGGTTTGTGAGATGGTCCAACACCGGAGTCTATAAAGGTACGGTTTGTGATATGGTCCAACACCGGAGTCTATATAGGTACGGTTTGTGAGATGGTCCAACACCGGAGACTTTATAGGTACGGTTTGTGAGATGGTCAAACACTGGAGTCTATATAGGTACGGTTTGTGAGATTGTCCAACACCGGAGTCTATAAAGGTACGGTTTGTGATATGGTCCAACACCGGAGTCTATAAAGGTACGGTTTGTGATATGGTCCAACACCGGAGTCTATATAGGTACGGTTTGTGAGATGGTCCAACACCGGAGACTATATAGGTACGGTTTGTGAGATGGTCCAACACCGGAGACTATATAGGTACGGTTTGTGAGATGGTCCAACACCGGAGTCTATAAAGGTACGGTTTGTGATATGGTCCAACACCGGAGTCTATATAGGTACGGTTTGTGAGATGGTCCAACACCGGAGACTATATAGGTACGGTTTGTGAGATGGTCCAACACCGGAGTCTATAAAGGTACGGTTTGTGATATGGTCCAACACCGGAGTCTATAAAGGTACGGTTTGTGAGATGGTCCAACACCGGAGTCTATATAGGTACGGTTTGTGAGATGGTCCAACACCGGAGTCTATATAGGTACGGTTTGTGAGATGGTCCAACACCGGAGTCTATATAGGTATGGTTTGTGAGATGGCTAACACCGGAGTCTATATAGGTTCGATTTGTGAGATGGTCCAACACCGGAGTATATATAGGTACGGTTTGTGAGATGGTCCAACACCGAAGACTATATAGGTACGGTTTGTGAGGTGGTCCAACACCGGAGTCTATATAGGTACGGTTTGTGAGATGGTCCAACGCCGGAGTCTATATAGGTACGGTTTGTGAGATGGTCCAACACCGGAGTCTATATAGGTACGATTTGTGAGATGGTCCAACACCGGAGTCTATATAGGTACGGTTTGTGAGACTGTCCAACACCGGAGTCTATATAGGTACGATTTATGAGACGGTCCAACACCGGAGTCTTTATAGGTACGGTTTGTGAGACGGTCCAACACCGGAGTCTATATAGGTACGGTTTGTGAGACGGTCCAACACCGGAGTCTATATAGGTACGGTTTGTGAGACGGTCCAACACCGGAGTCTATATAGGTACGATTTGTGATATGGTCCAACACCGGAGTCTATATAGGTACGGTTTGTGAGATGGCTAACACCGGAGTCTATATAGGTACGATTTGTGAGATAGTCCAACACCGGAGTCTATATAGGTACGATTTGTGAGATGGTCCAACACCGGAGTCTATATAGGTACGATTTGTGAGATGGTCCAACACCGGAGTCTATATAGGTACGATTTGTGAGATGGTCCAACACCGGAGTCTATATAGGTACGGTTTGTGAGATGGTCCAACACCGGAGTCTATATAGGTACGGTTTGTGAGACGGTCCAACACCGGAGTCTATATAGGTGCTTTTTTGTTACGAAAAGAAAACAAGATTATTAAATGCAAAGTTGAGAATAACCTTTAACAAAAATATTTAATATATCACATTTTGAATAACGTTGAGGAGATCCTCCCAGTGGTCTAAGGCGCCGTCTTAAGATTACTCACCTGTCACCGCTAAGGTTGTAGGTTGAAGTCCTACTCGCTCCAAAAACTTGATGTAAGAAAGATTGCCAGTTATTTGCGGTAGGACGGTGGTTCTACTTAATTTACATTCTGAAACTTGATATGCCATAGATATTTATACTTACTGACTCCGTATTGCCAAAAGGATATCTATTTAAACTTGTCAAAATAATATATTGAAAACGGATTTTCTAACTTGGGCTACGCGCGTAAGTTAGACTGAACTAGATTTCCCGCGTTTAAGTGCAACGTATTTTATGACATATTAAATGAGTCACATGATTTCATTCAATTTGATCCATTTCTAAGAGTAGATCTGACATTGATACAGGTTTACACGTAGTAAAATTGTTTCATCTTAAAAAGAGTCAGAATGACGTCAAACAGTATTAAAGAGCTGTCTATTTTAAGAATGGGAATTTTGTTTCAAGTTTACCACTGAGATTTATATATCGATAACGTTTTAGTGGATTCGGCATACCAAACCATTTTGATTTTATGTATTAATGCTGATTGGATGCTTTTTATCTATTTTAAACATATTTTAGTTTTTAAGACATTTATAGCGTTTTTTCCTGATATAATCCTTTTAAATAATGACTGGCGGCCCAATAGTGGGGATGACGATGGATCGGGGGTTCGATCCTGAGTCAGGACCACGTGTAGAGATCTTGAACATGACACGCTTTACAAAGGAAAACAACATGACGTGTAGTATTTATAAAATAAAGCTGAACAAACTAACTAAAGCATTAACTAGTTGTGAACAATAACATGTAAATTATCAGTTTTTCATATATCTGCAGATTAAGATTCATAACTGTTGATATTTTATTGATATAAAGGCTGCATGAATGACGACTATAAAGTTCTATCGAACGACCCTAAGACCAAAATTACAAGCTATAGCGCAACAGGAATGTCTACTACAATCATTGCTTCAAGAGTGTCGTACGTATTCGACTTGAAAGGTCCATGTATAGTTCTGGACACCGCATGTTCCTCGTCACTTGTGGCTAAACATTTAGGCTGCCAAGCTATGCGATCAGGTAACGCATGTTAATGTAGATCACAGTCTCAAAATAATGCCTTGAAATATAATATTTAGTTGATATGCTTTAGATGCGCCACTTTTACTGAATGTGATACAATTATAGGGTTAAAAATATATTTAATAAGTTTTCGACTATTTTCAAAATAGTTCGCTGATATTGTGGTTTATTGTTACAGATGAGTAAAACAAAATTGACATAACATATACCGCAATAAGATATAACTGGTGTTGAAACTTTGCATTTGATTTTTAGAGCCTTTGAGTTTGTTTTGTTTTTTTAAATCTAACGGGTGTTACTGCGCTTTTAAAAAACCGAACTGGTTAATATGTCGGCTATTATGCATTTTATGAGTAGATAAATTATAGGCTGTTTCAGTGGAAATTTTATGTAGAACAAAGATCAAAATTCAACTGTAATGACAGGCTCATCGAAATAAAGGTAACCCTTTATTGAAAATAAAATTGAAGCGATGTTTATAAAATTCAATTTTCTTTGGTATAAATGATACATATGTTAGGCCGAATATAAAGAGAGTGCAAGTTTATTTAAAAATATACCTGATGGTTCGTTTTAATTTTGTTAATGTTTGTTTTTCTTTCATTTTTCGTTTCACACAAATATATAAATATATGTTTTGGGGGAGGGAATTCGAAGGATGTTAAATTAATTGTAGTGATAAGCAGAATGAGCCGAAATGCTGATTTCAAGTAAAGTATACATGTTTATATATATTTCTGTTAATAACATTTGTTCTAGATATCTCTCACAATATGTATCTAATATATAATGTTGACTTTATTGAATTATATATTTCGGAGTATCTATTTTCCCATTTCAGGAGATTGTGACATGGCTATTTGTGGTGGCGTTAGCAGCATCATTAATCCTTATACCTATTTTGCTCTGTGCAAGAACAAAATGATGTCACCCACGGGGCAATGCCAGACCTTCTGGGATACTGCAGACGGCTATGCACGCGGAAAAGATTGCGGTGTTGTTATTTTGCAACGAGCGAAGTCGGTATGTGAAATAAGCTGTTTGATATATAATGAGCCAAAAACTAAGCTATCTGCAGTATAATAATAAAAAAGGCCGAATACGACCTGTATTGGGTAAGAATAGGGTTATTTCCTTTGCAAGCTGAGATTTTCGCTCTCACTGACATTTTGTCAAAGTGCGTGATCTTGATCATCTAGATGCTTTCATTACTACCTAAAGTAATATGCAGACTCCTGTATTAGAAGATTTAATAAACTGGGCTGTGTTCAGTTCGGTTCAATGTTAGTCTTGATCATATGCGACGCTTGCTTTTCTAAAAGACAACCGTCTTGACAAGTTGTGCAGAAGAAACGTTTGAATCTGGAAGTAAGATCTGATTGACTAAAACAAACACACTTCTGCAAATGACATGTTATGATAAAAATTAAAAAAAATACTATTCGGACGAAAGTCATGGCAGTTACCTTGTACAAGATATTCGTCATAGAAAAATATCTAATAATATAAAAAATATATATAGAAATAAACATCCAAACGATACTCTTTTGAAATATTATGTAAATCTCCGAGGTAGTCCGAATGTTTGAATCAACCAATAAGAAACGTTATTGGATTGTCGTTAAAAATGTTTTACTTTCAATCTCGGTCGAACTTGTCGAGACGTTTGTCTTTTAGAACAGCAAGCATCGCATATGATCAAGACAAAACCTGTTCTAGGCAAACATCAGTATTTATCTATCAATTAAAGGATATAATTGTCCCCATTATGATCCGATACGGCCAATTAAATGATATAACTGTCCCCATTATGATCCGATACGGCCAATTAAAGGATATAACTGTCCCCATTATGATCCGATACGGCCAATTCAGAAACTCGTCCAACCTTTCATAAGCAAAAACGAATAAATATGAATACACAAGTCACGCCAGCAGTGTTTAGTACAAGTTTTAGTTAAAAAATCCCCTATCAAAAATGTGCGATAGCTGTTTTCCCACGAGGACCGTAATACTATTGTAACCATAATAACATGTTCAGAAATCGACGAATGGTTTCTCTTTGCTTATGCTTTTGACATTCCAGTATTAGATGGTAATTTTAATATTTACATTATTTTTGCAAACTCCTAAAACCTTGTTTATCCAACGATAAGACTAAGCTACTTTGCATTTGACAAATATCACTTAGGTTAAAGAAATGTAAAGATGTGTTAAACATCAACATAATTTGAATTGCATGTTTCGTAGATATTAATAAAAGGCCTCTTATCGAAAACATCCTGAATTTAGGTGATTGATATTCATAAGTATTTGTTTATTAGGTTTAACACCATTTTAAACAAATGACAAATTATATTATTAAATACTAGTATGATATATCCAGATTTTTTGGGGGAGGAAGACCTCAAAATGAAACCATCGTCCTTCTGCAAGTAACTGGCAAACTTTTCACATGATTTGGACCGATTTAGGCTCGAACCAACGTTTTCAGCGGTGGGACGTGAGACAGACCCTAGACGCGAGGCAGACGCTAGACGCGACATAGACCCTAGATGTGACAGACCCTAGACGCTAGACAGATCCTAGACGCAAGACAGACCCTAGATAGACTCTAGACGCGAGACAGACCCTAGACACGAGACAGACCCTAGACGTGAGATAGACCCTAGACGTGAGATAGACCCTAGACACGAAACAAAACCCAGACGCGAGACATATCCTAGACGCGAGAGAGACCCTAGACATGAGATAGACCCTAGACGTGAGACAGACCCTAGACGTGAGATAGACCCTAGACGTTAGACAGAGACGTGAGACATACCCTATATGTGAGACAGACCCTAGACGTGAGATAGACCCTAGACCTGAGACAGACCCTAGACGTGAGACAGACCCTAGACGCGAAACAGACCCTAGACCTCTCTGCCGCGGAGGATCCCACTCACGGTTACTACAAAATTAGGTTCATGACACACGCATCGGTCTTATTCGTGGTAAATGGTGCACACACCTCTTTCATTTGAGGCAAATTACACTTACTGCCATCTAATAGTGTTCCTCACGAGGAACTATATAACTTTTATGGGCGAAATTTTGTTTGCCGTTCAAAAGAATTCGTGTGTTCTAATATAATGCCGCTTACTAAGATTATTTTTAATTGAACTTGCACTCATTTTTTTTAAAATGGGTTTTAATAAAAATCAATTAACCTTTTACTTTATCTTGCATTGTTTTCCGGTTCGTGTATGATATTAGCAATAATGTGTGAACAACTTTTTTAAGTTATGTGTAAACAATTATAATAATGACTAAGTTTATTGTTTATATGCAAGGCTGCAAATGATGGCAATACAATATGGCAATATAGGCAACGATTGAGATTGGCACTAACCAAGACGGACGTACGATGCAGCCAATTACAGCACCATCTGGTGAAGAACAGAGGCAACTCCTAGAAAGCGTTTACAGTAAAAGTCGCATTAATCCGGGTCACGTCGAATATATTGAAGCACATCGTACGTTTTCGGCAAATTCTCTACAAAGTTTGTTTTCAAAAAAATACAATAACCATATTTCAATAGCGATACACTTGTCATGTTTTAACGTTAAAGTAATGTCACATTAAGGGCGTTACCCGTGATTTGGAATGATTATGACGCAGTTGTATATATGAAAATTTTCAATGATTTTTTTTTCATATTCCATGTTGCTGACATCATCACTGCAAGGAAATCATCTAAATTACATCAATTAATATTTTCGTAACAATGATTATACTGTATATGTTTTATATTTTCAATTCAAATAGTATATTTGACATAACAATGCTACGTATGCAATGATCATTCATGATCACAAATCGTTACATGTTTTGTTTTGTAGGAACAGGTACACCTATTGGAGATCCAACTGAGGTCAATGCATTGGGTATGTTTTTTTTCAAATACCGAGCAGACCGACACTATGATGTGCCATTACTAGTTGGTTCTGTAAAATCGAACATAGGTTACACAGAGTCTGCCGCTGGCATAGTTGGACTTGTAAAAGTCCTACTCATGATGAAACATGGAAAGATAATACAATCTTTTCACGTCAAGAAAGATACGTCAAACGTAAACAAAAACATTTTATTTGAAAGATACGGTTTAGATATAGCGTTGGATGTAAGATCCTCGAAACAAAACGAGGCCGGTGGTAGAATTGCATGCCTTAATTCTTTCGAATTTGGCGGCTCAAACTGCCATGCTATGATAAATGGATGCAACAATCAAATCAATTTGCCAAAAAGCACAGATGATTGGCATATTGCTTGTATTTCTGCACTTGATGCGCAATCTCTTAAAAAATATCTCGAAACATTTTACAGAGACCTTCAAGCTGCAAAATTAGATATAGAAGACGTTTGCTATACATCATGCTGTCATCGAGATCATTTCACAAACAGAGTTGGTCTAACAGGAAGAAAAAAGGAAGAGTTTTTGCAACAAATGAAGATAAAAATTACAAAAGTAAAACCTAAAAAGGGAAAAAACAACATAAATGTTGTATTTGTGTACTACGGCGTAGGAACAACATGGCCGGGAATGTGTATTGAATTGATGTCAAAAGTAGACAAGTTCAGGGAAACCGTTGAGAGTATCGATACGTACCTTTCCCCACTGACTGGCCGGAAGATGAGAGACAAATTTATGGCAAATACGAATTATGAAGATCCGTTTCTGAATCATATTGCTATCTTTGCCGTTCAAGTAGCCCTTACGAATGTATGGAGACACTGGGGAGTACAGCCTGACGTAGATGTTGGTCAGTCAGTGGGAGAAGTAGCTGCCGCATCTGTTTCGGGACATTTGTCATTGAAAGATAGCTTGAATGTGATATACCATCGATCAAAGATTCTAGCAGAACAAACAGGCGGCGCAACGCTGGTTGTGATGAAATTGGAGGTCTCGAAAGTGGAGGCGTTATATAAGGCTTACCAACAAACTGTCTCCGTAGCGGTTTACAGCAGTCCAACAGCCTTTACTATTTCTGGCAATGCAAAAGATATAGCTTCTATCGAAAACGATCTAGTCAGAACAAGCCAAGAGTCAAAATATCAAAAACAGACCCATATTTATCAAAAGGTTGAATGTTCAGTGCGCATACCACAATCCCCAATTGGAAAACTGTAGAAGTGAAATAATTAAGCAAATACTCAACCTAAGCACAGGGTCCGGTCATACCACACGGCAAATTTCGACCGTAACGGGTGATGTTGCTACACAGTCCCTTTTCAAAGCAGGATCTTACTGGGCGGACAATGTAAGGAAACCAGTTTTGTTTATGCAAGGGATACAGAAAGCAGTTCAGAGAAACTCTCAATACATAATCATAGAGAAAGGACCGAGACCAGTTTTACGTGCACATATTGGAAACATTCTAGATGAAAAAACTGAAAGATTGTGCTTGCCTTCACTTAATGTCAATAAAGAACTACAATGCGTTTACTCAACGGTTTCGGAGCTTTACGAAACGGAGATTCCTGTTATTTGGAAAAACATTTACACCAATATTCAAAAGGTGACACCAATTCCAAAGTATGCGTTCAACAAATCAAAGAGTTGTTACCTTGCTGACACCGTAAATCTATATTTAGCAGGTACTGTTGACAGCAGTGCAGATTCGCATATGTTTGTCAGACGCTTTACTGAATACAAATGAAACCCGGGTTTTCAACTTTTGATTGGCGGAATTTCAACTCCATTCGTTTACGATCATTTCCTTTAAGGTAATATTCTAGTACCAGGTGTTAAAATGGGATTCCATATCGTCCAGGAATGCATTCAGAAACTAGTTTATGACCTGATGGTATCTATTGAGTTCGAAAATCCATTTATGCCATTAATTGGAAATGAATATGCACTTGCTGTCAGTACAACTGAGATGGAAGAAACATCTTTACTCTTTGAAACTAAAAGTAGCGCAAGGACACTAACTACCGGAAAGGTAAGTTTGAGAAATATTCCTGAAAGACCAGAAATGAATATCGACGAATGTAAGATTATAAAAGATAAGAAAGAATCATATGATTGTTTGAAAAAACTTAAATTTCAAATATGGAACAAGTCTTAATTTGATTGAAAAATCATGGACAACGGATTCGGAATGCTTAGTAGAAATATGTGTTCCAGATTCCGTAGCTGAAGAATTTGTCAAAACACATTTTCATCCAGCCATCATCGATGCTCTGTTTCAAACGTTTGGAATATTCGTTGTTTCAAATTCCAGCTTAGCCATACCAAAGGGAGCCGGCTCCATTGTGATTAACAGGCCACCACAAACGAGAATGTTCGGTTACGCTCATCGAATATCGAAGTCTGAAACAGGTGATGAGTATAACGCGTTGCTTTTGTCACCGACAGGTTCTGTGATCGTAGAGGTGAGCAATTTCCATACTAGAACTTTGGGTCGATCAGCTTATCTAAAAAGTAAGGCGTATGCATATGATTGGATCAATGTAAATGTAGATACAACAGATCTAGTTACAAATGGAACCAAATTGTTTGCATTGTCTTTGCAAAAAGAGAACATGCGGATGGAGAAATTTCAAAATATTTCAGAAGTTGACATGCTGCATGCAGTCGATGAAAATGTGCTGACATCAGCATTTTTAGAGAAATATGAAGCTATTCTATTTTGCGTTGGTAAAAACACTGTCGACCATATTGACGAAGGCATGCTATTCGATGCAGCAGTAGAGAGGTTTATAAACCGGAAGAAACTGTTACAGATTTTTGCAACGAACAGAGTATCGTTACCAGTGTACGTAGTAACAGAATGTACCCAATACATATCAGAAACAGATTCTAAATCTCTAAATCTGAGTGGATCAGAATTCTGGGGAATAGTTCGTTCAGCAATACATGAAGGAATTTAAGCAGATATCCGTTTAGTAGATATAAACCCTCATGGTTTAAATTATGAACTGTTACGATGTATTTTGACGGGTGGATTGGGTGACCAGGCAGAACTATGCGTATCAATGTCGAGAGTATTCGGTGCGAAACTAAAGGTCAACCAAAGGTCGCACCCCATATATAGAACTCTTAAAATGAACCTGGACTACAATGCACATCTGAAGTATGAATATGCTTACAAGGTTTTACAGTCGTTTTTTTCAGTTGGCAAGGGGCGCGTCTTCAGAAACGAAGGAATATCACAGGCTGAAATTACCGCAACACACAGTTAGTTGAAATCAATTGTAAAGCATCATGAATCCGTGTATCCTCCGACAACAGATGTTGGACAGAACACCGATAAATGGTCTGAAAAGTCCAATCGTTTTGGAAGCCAAATCATAGTAATTGAAGGCACGGGAACAATTATAGATAAAACATCAAACAAAAGAAATGGCATTTGCTTCTGTTGTCCAGTCGGTGCAGCTTCATTAGTCAGTATCCCAGAAGAATGTATATTCAGCGGAAATAGCAAAGCATATAAACCAGATTCACTCATACTCGGTAATATACTTTACCACATGATCAAAGACAAAGCGCATGTTATTGTTGCAGGTGCGTTCTGCAAATAAAATTACTTCAAACATATTTTTATGAAAAAGGTGTTAAAAAAGGCATGCAATATGATATACATTTGGAAAGTGATAATCTTACACACGTGTGCACTGATTTGACAGCAGCTTTGATATTAACATCTGCAAAGCAAGTACATATTCAAACTCTTATTCAAAGAAATCCAGGTCTCAAACGTATTGTCTCTCTCAAAACATTGATCCCGGATGCACTCCAGGCCTGTATAAATCACAAATTCGGACACATATTTATGCGGACATTAGTTACTAGTCATTTGTTTAATCCCAGTGTATTGGAATCGTCGATACAAAATATTGACATACAGGACAGTCAAGAAAAAACGGAAGAATAGCTCGGGAATCGGTTCAATTTTGAGTTACCAATGGAGCAGATAGATATAGAAACCGACATTGCGAATGACAGTATACCCCTTCGGGTGGAGCAAAGTAGTCTCTTTCAAAAGGAAGCATGTTATATTTTAGTTGGCGGTTTGCATGGATTAGGATGGGAACTTCTGCAGTTGATAGCTAGTATGGGTGCTGGGTATATTGTCACCCTGCCAAGGAGTGTTCCAACTTCAAGTAAGCAAAGAGAGATTAAATATGTCATGCAAAATTATAACATTGTTGTTACAGCCGTACAGGTTGATGTTACAGATATTCAGTCACTCGATCAAGGATTGAAAGAAATCAAAATAATAGTGAAAGGTGTGCCAGTAAAACGTTTCTTTCACGGAGCAGGGGTCCTTGCAGATTCACTTTTGATGAATCAATCAGAAGAGAATATAAGGACAATTAAAGGGGCTTGGAATTTACACACGCGGTCAAAACAGTTTCAGCTCGACTACTTTGTATTGCATTCCTCCATTGTTTCCATCATTGGCAACGTTGGACAGTGCAACTAGGCAGCAGGGAACTGTTTTATGGATACTTTAGCCTTTTACAGACGGTCAATGGGACTTCCGGCTCAAACTATCAATTGGGGAGCGTTATCTGTTGGTATGGCTGTGATGGATGTAAGCGTAGAGGCCAAACTGAAACAGAAAGGGTTTTCATATATGTCTGCTGCGGAGATTAGATCGTTTTTGATCCAATCTCTACAGACCAACGACACTCAGGCCGTATATGCAAACATTGACTTGGATAAAGTCACATCAAATATGAATTTTGCACCGCAACGCTCAAAATACGACACCCTCATTAAAGCCAAATTTCGTAAAACAAATGCGTCTGGATTAAACGAAAATACACTTGGCATTAGTGACTTAATTGGCAAAGACATAACGGAAATGAAAGAGCGACTGGCCGACTATGTCATAACGACAATTTGCGATGTGTTTGTTGCTTCAAAAAATTCGCATGAAGACTCTACCTATTTAGTTAGTCTAGGGATCGATTCTATGGCGGCAATGAGTTTTTCAAATGCGATATATGATGCACTTTAATGTAAAATACCAATTATGACTTTAATGTCAGATCAAACGACGATTTCATCCATTGCACATATTTTGGCGGAAAAAGTAACATGAGGAGAACAAGTATTGGTTGAAGAAAACAATGAAAACGATTCTTTCTTTGCAAGAGAAGTTTCTTTTATGCAACAAAGCGTAATGGATAAGTACTTGAAGAGAAAAGATTATCCAACTTTAATACGCATAGTTGATATAGAAATGAATCCGATATTTCAAACAGAGGACTGGATTAAAATACTTGAGCACGTTATGAATATGAATCCAGAGCTTAGAAATCGATATACCTGGGACAGCGTCACAGCAGACGTTAAAGTGGTACTACTAAATCCTGCAGAGACGCATATGGATTTGCAGGAAGTACCGTTTGAGACATTGTCATAGACAGAAACTTAAAAGTTGTGTTTGATCTTGAAAGGGAGTGACCAATCAAGTTCCAAATTGCCTACCACAAGAACAGAACACGTTTAAGAATAATACTACATGAAATTGCTACAGATATGATGCCTACATCTATCATTTTCCAGGATTTACAGCTGACTATACTCGACTACCATAACAAGACGGACATGCCACCAAAACGCCCCGAGATTGATATTCCTGCATTAGTTAAACACACATTACAACCACAGCTATCAAACCTTCGACTGTTTTGGAAAGAGTACATGGCGGGTACGATTTATCCTGTTTCACTTGGAAACAAACTTGACGACATTCAAGAAAACTTCTTCTGCATCAATTGGAATAAGCGTGTTCCATTTCATAGCATCGGTTTACCACTTGTTTCTACATCTGGAAACAGTGCCGATTATGACATCTGTAGACATGCGAATGCATATACATAAGTTGCACGGGACGGTGGCTAGGTGTGTGAATGCTGTACCTCTGGTAGCAAGGTTCGAAGACAAAATGTCATTGGCACGATTCTTATAGGAAAATTCGGATACAATTTTAGAAGCAATACAACACAGCGCATACCCATTTAAACTCATTCAAGATGAAATCGAAGATAACAGCTTGAAAAACAACCTTGGGAGACATTGGATTGCCATTAACGATATGCAGACACTAAATTACTTGATTACACAGAGTCAAGATTACGAAGTAGAACTGAAGGATGTCTGGACTTCAAGGATGAAATATGAAACGTTTCATTTGAATTTGGATTTAACTCCAAAATCTGTAAACCAAAGCAAGGGTATGGAATTCTAAAGCAAATAATGAAATTGATAGACAAATGTATGCAAGAAACATCTAAACAAATTGTCGATCTTCTAAATGAACTCCATGCACCCCATAACACAAGGCATCCAAATGAAATTGGGGACAAAAGACATCCGATACAGTTACAACAAATATCGACCATAAACAGACAAAATGAAGCTAACAGTTCACGTCACAATGTAATGCAAGAGACAGATGATTCGAATACTGAACAAGAAGATATGGTACTCCACAATAGTGTACTGGAGGAACACACTACATTTACAGTTATAAAGCAAGGTAAGTTATATTCTGATATAAAAAGTGAAGTGTTTGATTGTTGTTTATCACCCCTATTGAAAGGGCCAGCCAGCTTGTGCAACACTTTTATGTTGTTCCCAAAAGCTATCCTTGCCAGGCGTCTGACTATTACACATTCGGAACCTCAATTTAACTAGCTGCTGAGTGAGCAACCGGCCCCATCAGAAAAAACAACAAAATCTTCCACCAGGAATCGAACCTTCGATCTCCCGCTTCCAAGGCGGACGCTCTAACCACAAGGCCACGGAAGACGGTTAATTCTATTGTTCATTCTAAATATTTAAAGACTACGTTTCTGATTGAAATTCATTATATTACATAGTGATGTGTATATCCAACTCGTGATTACATATTTATAATGAAGGGCAAGATACGATGTGATTTTTTATAAATATAACTTTTATAAAATTTATTGTAGTAACGTCAATTTCACTAATAAAAAGATAATAATGAAATTGAAATTCATTTTCATGTTTGTAATTTTTAACGACATGGTTTACCAACAGTAACGTCATGTCCCGAATTCCAATAATATATGTTTATACCTTTGTTTTCTTTCGATTTCTGTCAAATACCATTTAAAATACACTTTATCATTTTCTGATTTTGCATAACTCCATATATTTATGATTTGTGCTCTGTATCAGTAAAGTAACAATGCTAAATGATTACTAGGTTTATTAAGTCGCGTTATCATTAACTACATCGCCGGATACCCGCGGTTGTCAATTCCGAAACTCTCCATCCATCACCCGTGGGAAAATACGCTAGCTCTGCGTCGTTTTATTTGAACAGAACAGAACAAAATATAGCTAACGTTAACAACGTCTTATCAAAATAGCTTTTAACTGAAACTAGCGTTACGATTGGATAACGTTCCCTTCATGAAATCGTGAAGGAACCAATCATATGGTTGCATCGTAGCTTGGTAGAAACAACGCAAAACTAGTGTAATGTCCCACGGGTGTTAAATGGAGAGAATCGGAATGTATCACACGTTGGTATCTGACGATACATTATGAGTAAGAAATATGATTTTATGGTAATAACTGATAAACGTTCTTGTTTCTAAAAGTAAAAAAAATATTTAATTGCTTTTAGATCTATATAATGTTCTTTTTTCTAACATGTATATACTAAGAGTTTAATTTTCAGACCAAATGTAGATAGTGTCTGAATTATCTTCGTGATAAAGGCCAGACCTGTTATTCTAATAACTGACAACCGTAATGTCCTCATTTCACTAGCAGTCGTGGAGCCAGTCAGAAATGAGAATATTGTTTTGGAATCCAGTTCCCTGTAAGTGAAAAAAATGACAGTTTTGTACGTGCACCAAACAGACACGCTATCATTAATGCTATATACAAATTAGTTGCCACTAAACAGCAGAAGAATATATAACTTGTGTGTACAAAAAACTAATATAATGGTAAGAACAAACTTGTTTAATTATCACAAAACGTATACCTCATGCGCTATACCGACGTTGACGTTTGCTTTAAAGCGTTTTATGACGTAGGGTAGGGTTAAATAATTATATATCATAAAAAATCTAGTTTGTCAATTTTTCTAAAAATCTCACAATAATTGTACAATATATAGTATAAAATCATATAAAAATTATGCAAAATTCGCTTGATTTCTTTTGTGGTAATTTTGATTTGAAGCCGTTTTTCGAAAAAAAATCGAGACAAAAATAGTTTCCGTTTTTCGCTAGTATTTTCAAAATGTGGGGTTCGTCGTAATTTTTGCATTTGTAAATCCATACGTCCGTCAAATGTGTACATGGTGATATATGTTTCTTTTCTGTGTATTAGGAATAACTCAACTGAGGTCGAAAAATATGCGATTTGGCTGCTATACATTGGGACGTCAAAAAGGCTGAACATGGCCATGTTTACGACGTCATATATAAATATATATTCTATTGACCGCTGCAAAAAAAATACATATTCACATTGGAAATTACTTTTAGTTTCATAATATACTAATTGAACCACTGATTTAGAAAATATTTTAACCTTAATCAACCGCCAAAAATCTTATGGAAAACGCGTAGAATTATGCAATATGTTGACGTCTTTTTTGACGTAGGGTGGGGTTAAATAATTAAAAATAAAAAAAAATCTAGTTTGTCAATTGTTCTAAAAATCTCACAATCACTGTGAAGCATATTGTTAGAAATCAAATAAAAATTATTCCAAAATCGCTCGGTTTGTTTTTTGGTAATTTTGATTTGAAGCATTTTTTTTTCGAAAAAATCGATAAAAAAATAATTTCCGTTTTTCGCTAATATTTTCAGAATTTGGCGTTCGTCGTTATTATTGCATATGTAAATTCATATATCTGTTGAATGTGTACGTGGTGATATGTGTTTCGATTCTGAACATTCGGCAGAACTTGACTGAGGTCGACAAATACGCGATTTTGCTGCTATAAATCGGGACGTCAGAAAGACCAAACATGGCCATGTTTACAACGTCATAAGTAAAGAAGTGTTATATTTACCGCAGAAAAAAAAGCATATTTAAATTGGAAATTACTTCTAGTTTCATTACATACCAAATATTCCACTGATTTCGAAAATAATTTAAAAGGTATATTCCTCCTTAATTTCTGTTAGGGAGGGGTTTCGAGTTCAAGTGTGAATTTGAAGATTTTTTTTTCATGATTTCGTATGTTTTACTTTTTGTCCGTTCCTACTGTGTCTTCGGGAAAGCAGGTTCTATACAGAACCTCACAATTACTGCACTATCTAATCGCTATATTAACGCCTACGTTGTCGTATGTACCAAACATCGACAAGTCGGTCTCAGAAGGAAAAGATATACAATAGTATATAAGTTGAGTTACGAGGCATATATATGCGTACATATATAAAAGCACTATATGGGTTATATGTTTATCTATATAGTAACTAAGTATTCATTCAATATAATTGTATTGTAATTGGAAATAATGTCACCACTGTATCCTGTTGATATCTATTGAGTGTGTCATCTTGAGTAAGGTTGGTTTGTAAAATAGCATGCATTTATGCAAACCTTTAAATGCATCTTTAGTTTTTTGAAATATATTTTTAAATGATTGAAGTGCATTCTATTTTGTATATATGTGGTAATCTGAGACAAAATTGTCAATCGTATTTGAATTTCGTCTTTCTGTCAATATGATAGAAAAAATATCGGGTATTTTTCCATATCGTGTAGTATCATAATAGCTCTCTGTTCAATAGACATTTAGTTCAATGTTCAGCAGACAGTCGCGTGATTTGGGTATGTAATGTTAACGATTCAAAATGCCATGAGACACAACTTAACCTTACTGTGGAAATATTTGTAGTGTGTGTATGAACATACGTTATTCAATAAATGTTGTACGTTGAAAAACTAATTCAAAATGTGATGTTAATAATTAGCTATTTGATAAGATAAGATTATCGTGGACACAAAGAATAGAATAGATTATATTTGATACGAGTATTTTAAAGATGTGCAGTTTAGATAGTGTATCTAAACTTCGTATTTAAAGTTTGTATGCAATATCTCATGATGAAAATGTAGTTTTATGTTAAAATGATGTGTGTTTTTGTCAAAGGCAAATAGATTACTGTATTCATTATCAACGAAGATTAATACAACTATTCTTTATTTACACATGCATAATTAAAAAAGTATTGATCTGCCATCATCTATAGTATGTTGAAAATGGTGAATATTTATCCCCTGGATTAATAAAAGTAAATGTTGTTGTTTTTGTTGTATAATATCTTACAAAATCAAAAGCAAATTGCTTTCCAATGTTACATTTCCACAGTTTCAATAATTGTGATGTATGAACAAACTGTTGAATTGTTTGTACAATGTGCGACACAAATTATCAAGTTTACCGTGTTTATGTGTATTTCATAAATATTTTAATGTAATCACATACATTTTATGTATGTATTGTTTATGATAAATAACCCTAATATGCTATAAAAATAAAAATGTGGGGCCGGATGGACCATGCTAAAAGGGACCGGATTCTCCAGGGGCCGGATAATCTTGGGGCCGGATTCTCCATAGGCGTTTTGGAATGAAGCCGGATTTTCCAGGTGCCATTATAATATCATAAGGTTATGTTGTTACAACAGATTAATATTTTTCGCATACCACTTCAATATACGAGAGGATCTATTTTTGAAAAATTAAACTTAAAACTGCACGTAAGTTAAAAAAATATTAAGTTGTTCAAAGAATTATCACCGATACATTTCATTAATAAAGCCATCGCATAATTGAGAAATACACAATTTTGAAAACCGTTAACATTTTTCCTCCCGTTCTATTATTTGTTTATAAAATTTGAATTTGTTATCAATTTATCTGAATATCTATGTTAAATCAAATAGCTAATTTTTAAAAAAAAAAAAAAAATAAGCCAGGCCCGATTAGCTCAGTCGGTTACGCGTCTGACTATCAATCCAGGGGTCGTGAGTTCGAATCCCCCGCCCGGCAACAGTCTCCGTGATGATTGATATACGACATTGTGTCTAATTATCATTCGTCTCTCACCACTGATTCAAGTGGGAAAGTTATCAGTTACTTACGGAGACGGGGTGTGCTCGAGTACTGGTTAATCCCAGGAAACAGTGGTTAGGTTAACTGATCGTCTGTTAGCCCTCGATGGCATAAAAATGACGCTAAATATTCAATCAATCAATCAATTAAAAAAATAACCAAAACGGCCAAAAATACCCACAGCCATGTCATGCAGTACTGTAATAGCTATTGAAATCGCTGATTAAACAACATGAATGATAAACTTATACTTAGATTATTAAAGTATACAAATAAAAGAAGACAGCGTAATTAACTTTAGTAAAATAAAAATATTAAATATTGAATAACATAAATATAAAAACATGGTGAACAACATATCATGTATGTAAATTACAAAATAGGTTTCATATTTAATTAAGAATATATACTACACAAATAAATAAGTTATTCTTGAAACAATGACTGATCGGTGGGTTATGTTCTTACAAAATCAAAAGTAAAGATAATATTTTCTAAACGGAATTAATTAGAAAAAATAAGCATTAATTTAAGGCAATATGCAGTTGCAAATCACGCGTCACGGAAACGAAATAGGCCGCGGCGCTAATATCAAACACTAATTCTAAGTCAGTTAAATACTTCATATTCGTATACTGCTACATATTTTCATTCATTTATTTATTCTTCCCTTCACTCACTCACCTACAAGCTCACCCATTTAATTATTCATGTCACTAATATTTTTAGATTCAGTAAGAGTGCATTACGCCCCACTAATGAGAAGATAATTGTATTTACCAGGTAGTTTTATTCCTTCCTGTTTGTACACTATAAAACTTCCATTTATTTAAATAAACAATTCTTATCAAAATAAAGTTGCGTGTAATTATGTTTACTGCAATTTATTATTTCTCTACCGTATACGACGCGTGTTAATTATAATTATAAAAATTGGGGTTGTGACTCTATGACCCCTTATCGCGGTTGAGTAATTTTGTAAGGAATTCTACAGAGACGTTGTTTTAAAACAGATATTAAACAATACAATGTGCAAAATCATTCATAACAATATCACGACTTCCTTACCTGCAGTTAAGTACAAGTTTATGGTTTTCTCTACCTGCAAACAAGTCAATTATGTTATTGTAGAGATTTGCATTTTGAGCCAGTTAGTTACTAACGGATGTTGTCATAATCATTTGAATAAGTGACTTACGAAAGGTGATTTTACAGTAGAACTTCGTTGGCTCGAACACGGATAGCTAGAACACCATATATATTTCGAACCACTTATCTAGTCCCGCTCGAAATCCTATGTCGATGTATATGCATGTACATATTTGGTATGATGTTAAACAATGAAACAATGCTTGGCTGGAACAACCCTTAGCTCCAACTATTGTGTCCAGTCCCGTCGGGTTTGAGCCATCAAAGTTCTACTGTATATTAAACTAATCAATAAACAATCGATTTACCTTTAGGGAGTGGTTGCCTCCACTCACTCCCCTCATCACTCCCTTTCATGGGGTCCTACTAAATGCCACTAAGGACCACTAAGGACTACTAAGTACCACTAAGGACTACCAAGGAGCCACTAAGGACCACTCAGGAGTTCAAAGGGGGCACTAAGGACCACTAAGGGGTTCAAAGGGAGGACTAAGGACTACAAAGGGGTTTCATATTAAGATTAAGATTGTCAGTTAGCTACAATGGACACATTTTAAGTGATTTAAATGATGACTTGGCATTAATCACCTGGATACAGATAAAATCCATCATAAGTTTCTTTTGGTTCTTTTATTAGCATGCTTGGTGTATAGTACCATCACATGAGCCCTTGGTTTAAAGTCCCATATGAACGATAGTTAGTATTTTTAGTTGGCCAGCCCCGGGAGTCCAACCCGCAACACCAAGACTAGAAGTATCGTGCTCTATAGACTGGGCTAATTGGAAGGTTCCTATTAGGGACAACAAAAAGGCACTAGGTACTGCAAAGGGGCCACTAAGAGGTTAAATGAGGGTACTAAGGACTACTTAGGGGTTCAAGGGGGCCACTAAGGACGCCTTAGTACCACTAAGAAGTCTTAAATGGGTTAAAATGGGGCACTAAGGACTACGAAGGGGTTCAAAGGGGACACTAAGGAGTTCAAAGGAAATTTAAGACACAGCTATTTATTACATTATTAAGGAGCACTAGTGTACGATAGACATAAGAAATTCAAACCTAAATTCTCACATAGCAATGTAAACTTACACATAAAAGTAGTAATTTGACACATCACACTTTGATGATACATCTCATATTTCATAGAGAGATAAAGGCGATAAGCCGAAACGTCGGTAATAAATATTAACTTACGTTTTTTTACGTGTTGGTGTTGTTTTTTTTATACTGTATTATTATACAGACAGATAGACAAACTGACTTTAAGTTAGTTTTAACTTCACTTAAATCGATAAATTACGCTAAATGATTATTTCATCATTTGATACGTATATCATATATGGCCATTCAACACTCTCTCATAAAACGCAGTTTATTACACGAAGACAACACTAAGCTAAGTGCCAAATCATAATTCTATTTCTTTACCTGACTGATACAATATTTTTCGTCCGTTAGAGGCGTAGTGGGTTAGACCGATGTAATAAGGTCAGTAATGATCTTTATTTATAAGATGATTAGATTATGATAAAACTAAAAGATATTTAGTTTATACCACCTGCAGTGTGACCTTAGGATTGTTAACCGATCAGAGCGCTGCAATGTAGGATGAGCATGATATAGCCTAGACACATGCTTAGATATCTAACAGTATAGGGCTGTATGGTTTACCAATATCAGTAAAGACTGATGAATAATGGTATTAGGGAATGTCAAATGACGTTATTAGTGTCATTAACATTCAATATAGAGTTACGCAAGACTAGATATAAATTACACTAATTAATAACCAAATTTATAAAAATTTATAATAGATATAATAGTGCTAATTCATATACTGGCATAACTCAATCTCCACATCGGAGTGGGAGAAAAGGATACACATACTAGTCCACTGGTGACTACCTATTGATACTCCTTAGTACCCCTATACTTAAAAGTAAAACTTCAAGATAAGTAAATAGTACACTCTTCCATTTTTGTATATTTTTAATTTTATCATACTATAATTATATACACATATAGTATATAAATAGCAATATACTTAGGTATAGGGCTATATGGTTTACCAATATCAGTAAATACTACTGAATAATGGTGGTAGGGAATGTCATATGACGTTATTAGTGTCATCAGCATTCAATATAGAGTTACGCAAGACTAACAATATATATTAAACTAATTTAAAAAAAAAATTAAATCAATAAAATATTATATATAACAGCAGGATATACCCTACTGTATTCAATATATCTTGCACAAAGAAAATCAAAGTAAAATTATTTATAAAATTTATAGGGAGAATAAAAATCATCACAGTAATAAATATGCCAATAAATCTTGTACAAAGTTTAGATAATTAAAAGGAATCCATGTCAATAAAAAAAGAAAGGTTGATTACTTGATTACCGTATGTAAATAATAAATATGTAAACTATCAAACATGTATATAATCGTCATATATCATTACTCATCCTTCATATGTCATTCATATTCATCAATTTAGTTTTAATCATCTGTTCAGGCTCGCCAAAATGACCAGTTCAAAGTGCGCGGGTAAATAAAAACTTCAACAACAACAGATATCTAACATTGAGAAATTTCAGGGACTAAGATGGTGCAGGGCTGATTGAGACTTATATGGTAAACAGGATATGTTCTTATTACTGATATAATCAAACAAAACTAAATGGGTAGCGAGGGGAAACTGTGTTATAATACAGCGGCAACTGCGTTGCTAAAACATAGTCTTTATATACATGATGAAATGTTGACAGAGATGAAACCCGAATTAGCGCGGGGGTAAAGTAGGCGACCTTGAACCAATGATTGTCGCGCTAAATCGGATTGATATTGCGCCACTTACAATATCCTTGATCAATAAGAGCGCGCGAATCTAACATTATGTGACCTAGATATGACCTCGAGGCAATGACCTGGATTTTGGACTGGAACCACTTTTAATAACAGTGACCTTGAAAACTGACTGTCACGCTAAATCAGATTGATATTGCGCCACTTCCAATATCGTTGAACAATAAAAGCGCGCGAATCTAACACTATGTGACCTAGATATGACCTCGAGGCAATGACCTGCATTTTGGACTGGAACCGCCTAGGAACCTCCTCTACGGACCGTCATTGGCTACTATTAATACACAGTTTCTGACTGCTACTGTTTTATTAGTTATTCTGGTATATTGAGAGCACTGACCCATATCTCACCTTAATTAAGTCACTACCTTATGCTACCGTTACACCAAACTAGTTCTCAGAACGTCCGACCCCGTCCTACAAAAATAGTAGAACGGGTTGTGAACTGGCTAGAACGTGTAGATTTAGCAGGAAAATGTCTATAATACGATCATAGTTAGTAAACAAGCAGTTCTCAATACGTCCATCTAGTCCTTATTCCGTCTACAGTCCGTTTATATAACGTTCAGATCGGGTAAAATTACCCCGTTCTCCTCATGGGGACACCGTTTCCAACCAGTCCAAACTCATCTTTAGTCAGTTTGAACCCGTTCGCAACTAGTTCTACTACGTTCCTTATACGTCGCAATCCGTTCAAACTAGTTTGTAACTCGACCATCTCGTTCAAAGACAGTCGAACTAGTTCTGAGTACGTCCTCATCTCGTTCCTAGTCCGTTCAGAACGTAATTGCAATCATGTCCTGACCTGACGGCTATAAAAACCCAGTACGTTTCTGCCAGTCCTCATTCTCGTTCGCCGCTTCAAGCTGTGAAGACGAACTCCACAACAATTGTGACAAACATCGTAACCATCTTGCATCCTTGTGATCATCATGCCTCCAAGGAAGGGTAGAGCCAGACAAACAGGGCGTGATAAAGCTGCCACTACTAAAAGAATCCAAAGCACCTGCTCAACTGAAGCCCGTCCAGATCACCCCAAAGTTCCTGAGCCCGTTTCTGAGTCTAGAAGTAAAGAAGATGATGGTGTTGTTTCCCCTCCACCCTCTGATGACTCTGCCTCCAAGTCAGATGTCGGAGGAAGATGGAGGACAGAGTCAGAGCAAAAAAAAGAAGAAAACCAAGACATACACCCATCTTACCATAGCTCAGCAGGAAGCCATGGTTGACTGGCTCAAGACCCATGAAGTCCTCTACAACAAGAAGCTGGAGGGCTATAAGGACACCAAGAAAAAGGCCTTCCTTTGGCTGAAGCAACCAGAATTGATGGGCGTGGACGTTGATGAGCTGAAAATCTGGTTTAACAGCCTGAGGACCCGCTACACCAAGCTGAAGTAGATGAAGTCTGGCGATGGTGCTCCTGAACACACCGATAAAAACCAGTGGGTGCTGAATAACTTCTCCTTTCTGGCCCGATTGACGTACGAGGTGAAGAAAAGGACACTTGTAGCTGTAAGTACATCTTCACATTACTACATTAACATTTTATGTATATATGATATATTGCGAGTCATTTAGTATAAATTTATATTAAACGAGTCTTGAATATGCTGTTAAGCGAGCCTCTGGCGAGTTAACATCATTTTCTAGACGAGTTTATGTAAGTATATTAAATGACTACAAGCATCATATTTTTTTTATCACATAACTTATCACATTTTGACAGGTCTATGTGTATGTTTTCGCTGGACCAAAACGCCACCGCCCCCTTAAACGACGTCATGACGTCACAACGTATATTATACGTGTGTAATATAAGGAAATAATGTAATGGCTACATTAACTTGAATACAGAAGCCGTTATGTGATAAACCATGTTATGTACCTTGCATTATTATTTTTTTCAGAAAGCAGCTAAGATACCCTGTACTAATGCTTTTGGTAAGTGTAAAACTTGACTGTATTAGCAACATGTACTTATTATGCTATACTTACGATTTATTCTTATTGTTGCAGCTCAAGTTCAAGTTACCTCCACCAACAACTACAGCTACAACTCCCGACCCGTACATGAAGAAGACACACCCTCACCCGCTCCACAGATGACAAGTCAGAAATCTGGCAATGAACAACAGCTGAGCTCAAACACCACAACACCTTCCACCAACAACTCCAGGTCCTCCACACCAAAACAAAGTGACCTCTTCAGCTCGGCCATCAACGACAAGATGGACCAGTTCATGGGGATGCAGAATCGTCTCATGCACCAGATGGTCAGACCAAACACAGACCGGATGAAGGAGGTCTTCGTTGATTACATTAGAGAGTCTGTCTACGAAATCCACCCACACTTATGGAAAGAGATGCATAGAGACATCATGAAGACTGTGCTGATGTATAAAGACAGAGATAATGAGCTGAAAAGAGGCCAACAGCAGCGTACAGCTACAGCTACAACTGGTTGGCAACCAGTTCCTCATATGTGGCCATCTACTGTGCAGAACCCAGTGAGTGTTTGGGAGTCCACAGAGTCTACCTGGGTGAATCAACAGTTTCCTCAGCACCAGCAATTCTCCCAGCAACAACAGTCACAGCAATTGTTCAAGCCGCAGCATCCACAGAACGTCTTCCAGCCACAGCAGCCAACTTCCTCGATGCAGCAGCAGCGACAACTGGACAAACAACAAGGCACGCCTCTACTCAACACACCCCAGTTCACCCCTATGGACTCCACACCGGACAGCAGCTTCTCTGGGCTTAGCTCGCTACTTGTTGTACCCTCGCTAGATCAACAACAAGGTCAGCAGCAGGATGATGAACAGGAGGACCCCCTATAATAAGGAGACTGACGAGCAGAAATAGATTGATTGTGACTAGTGTTATACTATGAGTCGCCCTTTGGGTGCCCGCTATGTGAAGGGTTTACTGTAATTTTTATAATTTGTGTTTGGTATTGATAAAAATATGACAATGCATATGGTGATATGCTTTATGATTGTTTTTATATTCCGTTCAAGACGCTATTTTGATATTTTTTTATAAGCTGAAGTACAGCATGAAAATACATGTAAGTGATAAATAAAACCTCTACAGCGGCCGCTCATTGAGAATACATAGATTATGCGTGACAATACATAGATTATGCATGAGCTTTCTGCATTACTTTCAACTTGCATTAAGCCACCTGTCTTAAAGCCCCAATATGAGCCATCCTTTGGGTGGCCGCCATATGGAAGTTTTACTTAATTTTATAACTTGTGTTTCTAATGGTTAAAATGATAATAATGCATATGGTAATAATTATGCTTTATGATTGTTTTATATTTAGTATGATAAGTAATCACTTGACTTTTTGGTCTATAATAAACAATAGAAATTTGAAAAAATAAATACATACAACAATGTTACTAAAATCACTGTTACGTGTTTTATTTCTTTCAAATACAATGTTACAAGCAATCGCCTGATACAATCATGACCATGGCGCACATAAATACTGTAAACACATTTAAATTCGAGGACATGATGTTTCGTGGAATAAGTGTAAAATACATTTTAGGGACATTAAATTAATATTCGTATTCATCAAACTTTCAAATAAAGAAATGAATTCTGAATCATTTGAATTGGAGAATTGCTTTACTCTCGTAATCCACGAAAATGAATGTCTTACAAATATGAATGGTTTTACAGTAACTTTGCATTTTCTTGCCCCTCTCTTGCAATTAAAGTAAACAAAACAGAATTTGTCCTCTCTAGGACATACTATATTTTTGTTTACTTGAGAACCGTTGTAACCCAACCAGCAAATCTCTATTATCCAATCAGGTTAGACAGGTAAACCATAATAGAATGATATAGAATTAAGGTTCTTGGTCGGAAATCCAAATGTGAATTACAGTTGCTTTGGTGAAGATATCATATACGTATAGAGTTTTGTTAGGAATTACAGCCCTTCGATTAACATTAAAAGTACTCTGTGTAACTATCCCTATACAACTCTAAAGGATACTTCACCGTAACTTCCGTAATTCACCTTTGAAATTCGGGCCTATAACATTTTCCATTAAACTTAAATTGAGACATTTGCATAATCCGTGACTTCTTGAATCGGCAGACAGTTATTACTATTAGCAGAGCAAACGCAAACACAAATACGCAAAAGTATTTTCCTAAAGTATGGATCCTGATTTAATCTTTAAAGCTAAGCTCACAACTGAATTACAAATCAAACAGTTTCCTCCTATCGTCCTCTCATAGCATGGCACTTACATATCAAGCATTCTGTCCTGCCACGGCACACGTTCTGCTGGACTGTTGAAATAGTCCCTTTGTCTTTTGGCCACAACCAGATCTCTGTTTCCTCCCTGTGGCACGTCCAAGTCTGGGAGGTTGACATCTTGTCTCCAGGCACCAGGAACGAGGTTGTGTGCACCATCTTCGTCATCTAGTTGAATGTTCTGAATGGCTGGGTTTCGGAGACGGATGATGTAGTGAAGGCACACATAAGCTTCAACGATAATCTGTACGGTCACTGGCATCTGCTGCATTGTTGACAAGAGGACTCTCCATCTTTGTGCCATAATGCCAAAGGCATTTTCGACCACACGTCTGGCTCTAGAGATCCTGTAGTTGGCAATCATTTGTTCTCTTGTCAGGTGACGGCCTGAGTATGGCTTCATGAGGTATGAGCGAAGGCCAAAGGCGTCATCCCCCAGCAGGATGTAGGGAAAGTTCTGATCATCATTTGGCAATGGCGAAGGAGGAGGGAATCCAATGGAGCCATCGTCTAAGCATTCTTTCAGTTCTGAATGGTTGTATATCTGGGCATCGGACTGGCTTCCAAATCCACCAACATCTATCCACATGAACTTATAATCTGCGTCTACCACAGCCATTAGCACTATTGAATAAAAGCCTTTGTAGTTGTGGTACATGGTTCCAGTCTTAGGAGGCTTTCTGATTGCCACATGTTTCCCATCCAGAGCACCACAGGCATGTGGGACATTCCATCGCATCATGAATTGCTCAGCAATATGTTCCTATGCGTCTCTGTCAACAGGGCAGGCGATGACTTCATTTTTGAGCTCCATCACCAGTGCATCACAAACGTCTCTCACCAATAAGCTGATTGTGCTTCTGGCTACCCGGAAATCATACTGAAGGCTGGCATAGATATCTCCTGTTGCCAGATGACGCAGAATTATGGCAAGCTTCATTCCTGGTTCCAAAGACTTTCTGTAGTTGGTGTCATCTTTTGCTATAAAGCGGATGATGCGTTGAAGAAGTTCGTTAAACATTGGTGGGGTGATTCTCAAAAAGTTGTAGAAGGACTCCTGATCATCCAGGCGGAGCTCCTCCATCAGCTGATGATAATGTCCTATGGCTAATCTTCTCTCCGGTTTTAACCAGTTCCTCACCCAACAAGTCTTGGTCTTCTTCTTCTTCTCTCTCGCCCGACCAACTCATTGTATTGTTGCTCTGCTTCCAACAAAAATTGTACGAAGCCAACATTCAAAATGTTAACAGCTGCAAGATTATCCATGGTTCAAGGCATAAAATAGTGTGCGCCCAAATGATGAACCAGTGAGAAAACGGCCCGTATTTATACCATACCTTGTCTGATTGTACTGCAAAAGGGGTGGACGTTGTAAAAACTGCGTAAGAACGCAATAAACGTACTCAAAACGAGTAGAGAGTGCTGAGAACCTACTGAGAACTTTTAGAACTGTGTGGAAACGTGTTGCAAACTTGTTATTTTGTTTTTATATATTTAGACAGAATAACAACGCACTGAGGACGTAATGCGGTCGAATCGAGTCTGTCTGTGAACGGGATGAACGAGCTACAAACGAACTCGGTCGGTGTGCACACGTACTACCAATTGACGCCCGATCCCATCACGTCATAGCACGTTCCTAGTACGATCCAAGTACGGCAATTCCGTTCGTAGTACGTCCATCCCGTTTTAAGTACGTTGTCACTCCGTATAATTACAGAACGGGATGGTCGCCGGGAAATTTTGAACAGGCTCAAAGTTCTGGAACACCATTCCCGTTCAAACCCGTCCGAGCTCGTCCATGAAGTTCGTCATCAGACCTTAAAACGTTGCTACTACGTCCACTCCCGTTTGCACACAGTTTGTGCCCGTTCGGCTACATTTTTCAGAACGTAGTGAGAACGAGTTCGGTGTAAAGGGGGTATTATAAAGGGATAATGCTGCACTAAAAATGATGCACCCGTTCATTCTATTTTTTACTTTATTCTTGTCAAAATATCCCTCCTCCTACGTTTCTTAAATTCTCTCTCTCTCTCTCTCTCTCTCTCTCTCTCTCTCTCTCTCTCAATCACCTATCTTTTCTCTGTCGTCTATCATTAGGTGTTCTAATATTCTTCCATACCATAACTTTATCATGTTGTTGATATTTCCATTTATCGTCGCCAATGTTTTCTCTATTGGGGACGCCTCCAGAAAAGTATTAGTAATTTTTAGAGTTTTAGAGGATAGTGGCGAGATACAGAATACCTTTTTGTAGTGTCCCCGAGTCTTTTACATGCCCGGTGAAAGCACCGATACATTGGATCTCCATTTTTGTTAGTCTCATCCGAAAGACTGTTAAGTATTTTTAGATGTAGGAGCGGGGGATCAAACCTGCGACTCCTGGGTTCGAAGTCACGTTATCCTCACTTTCACTTTCTTCTTTTATGTTCCCTCCCTATACACCTTTGTGTTCAAAACCTTACTACACAAAAAAACCAGTACCAGTGTCTATGACTTAATCAACACCGTGAAAAAACACACGTTGGTAACTTCATTACACCGAGAAAAATATTATTTAAACTTATCTAAACATTTGCGGATAAAAGGTCTTGCTCAAAGATATTATACATAGTCGTGGCGGGGTATCGAACCCGCGTCTCCCCAATGGGTCTGATGCTCTATGGACCAAGCACTCCACGAATCAGGCGCTTCAGGAAAATGTTGGTAACCTATTTACAAAAGGCAAACTTATATTTTGTGTTAACCAAAACTTCAATCATTATTAATTTATATCAAGTTACACATTCTACTTGTGTGGTTAACGCGTTTGACACTTAAAAAACAAAAGACAACCGCTACGTACAAGATAATCACAAAAACTACACATATAGGGCAACCACACGTTTGGTACCTTAATTACACAAGACAAAGTACCTCATGCTTGATAACTATACGTTCGGTATTTAAGTTACAGAAGACAATGGCTACATGTACCTACATCCGTTTGAGATCTTTATTACACAAGACAAGTGCTACCTGCACTATAGAAACATGTTTAGAGCATAAGACAAGCACAAATTGAATGATGACCACCCAGTCGATATTTTAATTACACAAAACAATCACCATGGGATGATAACTATGCGTTTGGTATTTAAATTACACAAGACAAGAACCAGTCATATGATAAGCACAGGTGTGGTACATAAATAATACAAGACAAGTGTGACCTGCGTGATAAGCACGTGGCACGTGTTTGGAATTTAAATTACACAAGACAAGCACCAACTCCATAAGAGCATCCGTTTTGGTACCTACATTACACAAGACAAGCACCAACTTCATGAGACCATCCGTTTTGGTACCTACATTACATAAGACAAGCACCAACTCCAAGAGACCATTCGTTTTGGTACCTACACAAGCACAAACTGCATGATAAGCACACGTTCGGTACTTAACTTACACAAATACGCATAAGCGGCATGAGAACCATACGTTATGTATGTATCTAGACAAGCACCAACTGCATGATAAGAGCACGTTTGATACCTAAAAGACACAAGACAGGCACCAACGACGTGAGATCCACACGTTTAGTACCTAAACTACACGAGACAATCACCAACTGTATGATATGCACATTCATCAATGACATGATAATCACACGTTTGGTACCTTGTTTTACATAAGACAAGCGCTACCTGCATGATAAGCACGTGTTTGGTATTTAAATAACACAAGACAAGAACCAACTACTTGACAACCACACATTTGGTACCTAAATTACACAATGAAATCACCAACGGAATGAGAACCACACGTTTGGTACCTACAGTACATAAGACAAACACAAACTGCATGCTAAGCACACGTTTGGTCCCTATTATACAATTAAAGCATAAACGGAATGAGAAACACACGTTAAGTAGGTAAATTAAAAACGACAAGTACCAACTGCACGAGAACTTACGCGTTTGGTACCTAAATTACACTAGACAAGCACCAACTGCATGATAAGCACACGTTTGGTACCTAAATAACACAAAGCATCACCAAGGCCATGAGAATAACACTTTTGGTACCTTAATAACATAAGACAAGCGCTACTTACATGATAAGCACGTGTTTGGTACCTAAGTTACACAGTAGAAGCACCAACGAAATGAAAAACAAACGTTTGGTACCTAAAATAGACAAGACAAGCACCAACGGCATCAGATCCACATGTTTGGTACCTAAATTACACAAGGCAATCACTAACTGCATGATAAGCACACGTTTGGTATCTAAATAACACAAGGCAAGCATTAACTGCATGATAAGCACACGTTTGATGCCTAAATAAAACAAGGCACGCACTAACTGCATGATAAGCACACGTATGATAAGCACGTGTATGGTACTTAAAATACACAAGACAGTCAACAACCGCATAAGAGAACCACACATTTGATACCTAAAATACCCAAGACATGCACCAACGACATGATATGCACACGCTTGGTACCTGTATTACACAAGACAAGCACCAACTTTATGATATGCACACGGTTGGTACCTAAATTACACAATTAAAGAACTAACAACATGAGTACCACACGTTTGGTACCTAAATTACATAAGCAAAGCACCAACGACATGGAGATCATACGATAGGTACCTAAATTACACAAGACAAGCACCAAATGCATGATAAGCACACGTTTGTACCTAAATTATGCAAGACAAGTGTTACTTGCATGATAAGCACATTACACGTGTTTGGTATTTAAATTACGCAAGACAACCACCAACTGCATGATAAGCACACGTTTCGTATCTTTTCTCACTCGATACACAACATCCTTACTCGACAATAGATTTTTCTTACTTTATCTATATTCATCCTTATACAACATTCAATTTCCTTATTTGACACTATATTTTCATACACAACACTAGATTTTCTCACCCGATACACAACATCTTTACTGGACTATAGATTTTAATACTGGGCACTAGATTTCCTAATCTATATATACTCAACATCTTTACACATTTAATTTCCTTATATGACACTGTATTTTCATACGCTACACTACCTTTTCTCACTGAATACTCAACATATGCGACACTAAATTTTATCACTCAATACTCAACATCCTAACAGGACATTCAATTTCCTTATATGAATCTAAATTTTCATATGCAACACTAGATTTTCTCACTCGATACTCAACATCCTTAAACGACATTCAATTTCCTTATAAGACACTATATTTTCATACGTGACCCTACAATTTCTCACTCAATACTCAACATCCTTACATGACATTCAATTTCCTTATATGACACTATATTTTCATACGTGACCATACAATTTCTCACTCAATACTCAACATCCTTACACGACATTCAATTTCCTTATATGACACTATATTTTCATACGCGACACTAGATTTTCTCACTTGATACTCAACATCCTTACATGACATTCAGTTTCCTTATATGACACTATATTTTCATATGCAACACTAGATTTTCTCACTCGACACTCAACATATATATATTACACCAATTCAATTTATATGACACTATATTTTCATACGCGACACTACATTTTCTCAGTGAATACTCAACATATGCGACACTAAATTTTCTCACTCAATACTCAACATCCTTACATGACATTCAATTTCCTTATATGACACTATATTTTCATATGCGACGCTAGATTTTCTCGCTCAATACTCAACATCCTTACATGACATTCGATTCCCTTATATGACACTATATTGTCATACACGACACTAGATTTTCTCACTCGATACACTACATCCTTACTCAATATAGATTTTTCTTACCGGGCACTACATTTTCTAATCTATGTAAATTATATTCAACATCCTACCACGACATTCAAATTTCTTATTTGACTGTATATTTTCATATGCGACACTAGATTTTCTCACTCGATACACAACATCCTTACACAACCATTGAGTTTTCTTACTGGGCACTAGATTTTCTAATCTGTATAATTATACTCAATAATTTAGTCGACATTAATTTTTAAACACCACACTTAATTTCAAAACTTAAAATTAAAAAAAGTTCTGAAAAGTGTGTCCACCATCAATATATGTAAATATGACGTAACACCTTGACGGTGTTAAATTAAACATAACTTACTCATCAAAAGCACTCGTTAATTCCTTCAGCATGTTAACCTTTATTTTAAAAATGTTTTAAATTTCCCTAATGTTTATTATTTAAAGAAAAATTAGTATAACTATTAAAAAAAATAAGGATTTGTATGTTGGCATATTGACGACTAGATTTTTCGAAAGCGAGGCAAAGTATTGTGAAACAAATGCCTGGATTTAATCTCTTATATTTCCCTCAAAACACAATGAAAAATATATTTTTATATGTTTATTGTTGAATTATATATTAAACTTGCAATTCTTAAAGGTCATAAAATAAAATAATGAATTGAACTGTGCATGCGTAGAAACAAATGCGAAACCCAGTCCGAATGAATGAAACCCAGCCCCTAAACCCTTAATAGGGGCACAAAATGGCCGCCGGGGACACGATCATCAAACAAGTGGGAAATTTACAAGTTGGACCTAACTTATTAATAAGGTCAAGGTTTGACCCTTTTTCATAATCCTCGGACTATCAATATGATCTTAGTTTGACCTTAAGAAACAATAAATACACTTGTTGCCAACAGGTAAGTCAACCCCTCTGCCACCTTTGGTAACTTTTTTACCAACCCCGCCCCCCCCCCTCCCCCCCCCACGCTCTTTCAAACATTAACTCACCTTAAAATTCAGTATAAACATCATTAAAAGTGACCCCAAATGACCTTGACCTATAAATTCTAAGTTAGAAATCAAAAGTCTATGGAGGGACACAATCATCAACCCAGGGACACAATCATCACTCACTGACAGAGGGACATAATAGACGATTTTCAGGGACACAATCATCCATCAGGGACAATATCGTCAAATGTCGAGGTTCACAATCATCAAATTGAGGGACACTATCATCACTAACCACTGATATATATATATTCAACAAGTATTTTAATATATTTCAGGTCATCAATCAAAATCCCCAGAGGGACTGTACATTGTCCAAAAAGGGGAATGACTTGGTCTTCTGTGGCTTGGATAGAGTGACGCGAGTTTGCATGTGAATTTCTTTTTGGTAGGGTGTTCGAGTTCACAAATGAATTTCAGGATATTTTTGTGAATTTCGTGTGTTCCACTTTTTGTTCATTCCTCAAGGGCGTAAGAGCATTTCAATTATTGTGGGTGGGGGGGCCAACCTTAGGAGAGAGTGTATAATGATGTATTTCCAGGCCAAAAAGTATATGCTGAACCTGAATATTTGTGGTGGTGCCTCCCTAAATCCCGGAACCAGGTTTGAAATTTTGACCTCATAACTAACTAGTTTTCTTTATATATAATTTTCAACATGGATTTTAATTTATTTTTAGATCATCATTTAAGATCTATGTCCTCTGGGACTTGGATAGAGTGATGCGAGTTGGTGTGTGAATTTCTAAATTATGAAAAAAACATGATTTTTTAATTGGAAAGCCACTGAATGTCGGTCTCTGTATGATAAGGTAAAAAGGCCCTGGTCTATATAAAATCCTTGTTGCGGAGCGCTCATAAAAGGCGGGGTCTATATAGGACCCCACAATTGCTGCAACACCTACGCTTACGTTGTCTTATGTACCAAACATCCACAAGTCGGTCTCACACGGAAATAGTACATAAGTTGAGTTACGAAGCATATATATGCATATATATATATATATAATTTTTATATATATATGGGAGAGATAATAAATTAATTATTAAAAATTAATTAATACATCCAAACAATACTGAATTCTTTAAAAATTATTTTAAAAAACCCGAGCGCTTGCGGAATATATATTATTCCTTCTTCAGGAGATGAAAATGAAAATATGAATGATGATAATGTTATGATGTCAAACGATTACGATGATAAAAACATGGAAGTGTGGAAAAATCACAATAAAAATTAATAAAATTGTGAAAACGTTCACAAATTATGATGTGCGCCTTGAGGCGCGCATATACTTCGCAAAAATATAAAACAAATTGTGAAATTTAAAAGACAAATATATATATATATGAATAGTTGTATGCCTAAAACTGAATATAGGGAGGGAGGGAGGGAGGGAGGGAGAGAGAGAGCTCTACATATGCCAATTTATTCAATGTTTGATTTGTAATCATGAGAATATAGTCAAAAAAGTTGTAAGAGAATGTTTAAAAGTGAACACAATATTTAAAACAGATGTATCTAAATGTGTACAAAATTATATTTGAAATATGAAAAAGGATACCAGTACTAGTAAATGCATATTTTCAATATGATATCACAGACACTGTGGCCAGGGACCTTTGTTTTTTGCTGTCGAACCTTGTAGTTTTATTTGAGCTCGGTCCATCTGACCTTTCAAAATTTAAAAATAAACAAAACATTTTTTTATTCTAATTAATTAAGCATCAACTCTCCAGTTAGTACAAGAAGTAGACAAATTTCTGAATCTCCACTGATGAAGCCATTGAACAAGTTAAACAGTGATAAAAAATACAAAATTAAGAATTTATTTAATGCAGCAAATGCTGTGGCTATAGCTGGTAAACTATTCTTAGATTTTCTATTCATGTGCACAGTGCAGTGAAAAAATAAAGTAAATTATATACATGGCTGTGGTTGTACTAGCTTCGCTGATGTCATTTCAAAAGCCACTGGCCTAATGGAACCTATAAATGAAATACACAATGCACATTTTATCAGTTAAGTTTGGACCTTTCTAAACATTTTGCCGACCTGTTTCAAAACTTTTGTTGGAAGTTCCCCGACCTGCCAGTTAACTGCACTATCTTAAGTTGTTGATGCTTTTTAATCTGTATGTTAATTTGTTGCTTTTTATACATGTAGAGTGAACCTGGAATCTTCCTTCCTGTTGGCTTGAATAACCTATAATGTGATGGTATGCCGTAAAACCTCATTCATTCATTAATAATCAAATGTAAACAAATATTGCTTGTTTATTCTTGTAGTTCAATGATTATGTAAATGTACAGCATTTAAAAATGTCGAATTTACAAGTTTGTATAATTCATGTCTTTACAAGAGAAATTGCTATTTTCTGGGTGTAAATGTAATAGAACGATCTTAGTGACATTGGAATAGTATAAAATTCTTTCAATACATGTATATATTTCGTTGTTGAAAAATTATCAAATCCAATACAGTTACTATCTTTTCATGACCCTTAGCACGTTTGCATTGTAATATGATACAACGCGTATTTAGTTACAACAGATACACTTAGATATGTATGAAATTAATACAAAAAAAGAAAAGAAAGAAAAACGTTTTCGTGTTTTGATTATACTAAAATTGGCAGCCATTTCCGTTTAACCCGGAAGGAGAAAAAACGGTGTCTATATAAAAAATCGCGCTTCAATTTAAACTCAACGCTGTTAGTATAAAAATATTAAAAATATAAATCTGAAGTATTAACAACAATTAAATAATAAAAATAAATTTGTGTTTACGATCCGATAAGATACCCGCGATATATTAATACCTGTCAACCGCTTCGTTGCTTGATCACGTGATCACTCGATAATAACAAAGTTTGCATATGGCTTCCGTGTTTGGCGCGTGTCAGCATTTATTGAAGCACTCGGGATTATTACAAACTGTTAATTGTCAATGCTGGTGTGAATCAATCCCTTAAACAATCCTTTAAACCACCATGAGGTAATGGTTATAACAGTTTGTTATAATCAAGGCTTATTTGTGAGTAGAAGATGAGCGATTATCAAATCAAAACATGGCGACGATCTGTTGTTTGGTTGTCATTTGGTCATTCGCGCATATTTTCAAGTTTTGTATCACGACCTCCCCCCCCCCCCCCCCCCGCCGAAAAATTGGGAGCCAAGCAAAAAACGCGTTATAACGGAATTCGCGTTCTATCGGACCGCGTTATAACGGGACCGCAGTGTATATATTTCGTTGTTGAAAAATTATCAAATCCAATACAGTTACTATCTTTTTATGACCCTTAGCACGTTTGCAACTGTGCATAGCCCTTTTATTCCTTTGCTTATATGAACTAAGAAAAAAAGGGGTTATTGATCTAAAATGTAAGTAAATTGTTAAGTTTAAAAAGAAACATGCGTCTCTAAAATTAAATCAAGTGCAAACCTTTAAAGGAGCCCTGGGCAATTTTGGTAGCTTGTCATTTAATCATACTTTTGAAAATGTTATATCTCCATGATGCAAATATGAACTTAAAATTCTCCAGTACAAGTGCAGAACCTTAATTCCGTTTCTATGTTAGAAACAACAAAACTTTTGGTAAGTGGTTAACCCTTTACTTCATATGGACACCTTTGAACACCTCTAATATAGAAGGCTTTTGAAAACAGTGTAGAACCAGTACTGTTTGATCGTAACAAGCAGTCAGAACAGGTTCTGCACTGTTTTCTGCTCTATCAGATTAAACAAGTCAAATGTATCTATTCATGGAAATTGACTGTGTGGCTTTTGAGTTTGGAAAGAGTCCATTTAAACGGCATCATCATATTTCGCTTATACATGGTCGTATATGACAAAAAGAGCTCAACTGTGTTTATTGGTATAACAGAAAAAAGAGACTTTTACTCATATTTCCAAATCTAGTGTGTCACTATTAGTTTTAGATTTATAAATATGTTACTATTGTCTTATATAGGAAGTTGCATATTGTACATGTAATACTTGGAGAGTAATATTTTTCATATGATTATACATAATTTACATTGGGTTTAAAGATTAATTTGATGCTTGACCAATTGAAATCAAAATGAAATCACACATCTCATTTAATACATTACAAAATATGTTGCCATTTTAAGTGTGGAATATATTTTAGTCTAACCTAGGCAGTAGCCCAAGTTGGGAAAGCCCTTATCAATATATTATATCGGCATGTTTAAATAGATATTTTTTTGCAATACAAGGTCAGTGAATATATATAGGCACAGTTTATTGGTGGGAAAAACTTTCAGCCAATTTTAAAAAAATCCTAATATTTTTCCTTTAAACTTTTAAAAGTTTAATTCAATATAAATATATATATATATTTATACAATGTATAAACACCTTTATCTAATCCTACACATATATATGTATATTATACATATATATGTGTAGGATTAGATAAAGGTGTTTGTTGCAAACACATGAAAGCATGGTATGTGATCCAGTGCTTCACACAAAGCCAGTTCTACCACACCATAAGTGTTACAAACTGCACAATTTCGCCATTTAAATAAATAACATATATGCCACTTTCGCTTTCTACTACACTACAGGTACATGTATTTAGGTATATCAGCCAACTATTTCATGTTATATTATTATAAGTATTTAGGTCATATTTTTCTGTTTTTTATTAAATGACTTTGTACCATTGTTTGTAACACGGACAAAACCTAATAAGCTATATTTTAAAACTACAACCCATGGATTGTTTATTCCATAATATTTCCCAGACAATAATTGGACTTAATTAATTTTAAAGAAAGCAAGCAAACAGGTAACATTTTGGGAAGTGGTGTCCAACCCCTGAACATTTTCTCACCATGATTAAGGCGAGGTGAGGCTCTTTTCAAGGCAATGTCACAATGTACACAGTACATGTGTATTGTGAAGGGTTCTGATACATATCTCCACTGGCATACATGTATTTTGTAAATCCAAGGAAAACAGTATTCGCTTTTTCTCTATTTTCACTAAAACAGGTACCGTTTTCTTTAATAATTCGGAAAGCTCTGGACCTAAATTCATCAACAATTCGAGTCTGAGAGATGGACTCGGACTAAAATCTTACATTTTTGTAAAACCCTGTAAACATACAATTATGGATAAGAAAGGTGATCCTGTAACATTTTCTGTTAAATAATCATTCAAACTGCTTGTTTTTACAAATAAGTATAGCAAATTGCTCATTAAATAGATATTATTTGAATATAAAATTTTTGACAATTTGAGTCCGGGTCTAAATCTCAGACTCAAAACATTGATGAATTTAGGTCCAGGTGTGGGGTCTGAATCCCTTGTATCCCTCTCTTAGGACACATAGTAGATCTACCAGTAAAACTCTGTCGGTAGCACGTCCAACTATCAATCCCAGTTTCGTGAGTTCTTATCCCCATCTGGCAACAGTGCCTGTGATGACTGATATAGAGTCAAACCTGTATAAGCGGTCACCTCTATAAAGTAGCCACTTGTCTTAAGCAGCCACATTAAATTTTTGTTTTTTCCCATAAGACCAATTTTGCTCTTTCCCTTAACTGACTGTTTAATACAGGTGAGACTGTACAACATTGCCTCTCACTGTTATTCATCTCTCACTGCTGATTCAAGTGGGAAAGTTATCAGTTATCAGAAATGGATGTGCTCTCGTACTTGTTAACCTTCCAGGATCCCAAGAAAGAGTGATCATTGGTTAGCAATCCATGGTATATAAATGACCCTAATATTCAAAAACCAAACTGAAATAAAGAAAATAAGCACCACCATGGCAAATAAGATTTGAATAAACATTCTTCTATGATTAAAATGATGTTTATTAAAAAATAAAAATACAATTATACAAAATAATTGGTAAAATTCATAAACTGAGTTTTTGTGTAAATTCACTATAAAACAAAAAATAATGCATTTGCTTGTACACATATATCTTCCATAGCTGCACTTTGTCTAACTTATATAAGTTTGTGTTCCTGGGGTCGTATTCACCAACAATCCTTAGAATATTCTTGGACTTGAGCTCAAGAATGAATTTTGGAAAATAGAATTGCAGACCATTTTTTGAGACCAATATTTGCAAGCATATAGGGGCACTTAATACATTATCAAATAAACTCTCACATTTTTTCAGTTTATCAAGTTAAACTTGATATCTAACGTTGAAATTTGGATTTTCGAGCTAAAGTCTAAGAATATTCTTAAGAATAGTTTGGTGAATAAGACCCCTGGTTTATATGCCAGTACATGGATATAGCATATATCTCACCTCAAGATGACGCAAGATGACATAAACGAGCTGTCACTTACACACAAGCAACATAGGTGGTTTTATCATTAACATGCAGTTGATAGGTGTATGCAATTGTTTGTAAGATGGATCCATTTTTTATTGTATTTTATTAATGTGTAATCCTATTATTTTAAAATGCTCCCATTATGAAGAAACAAATTCTTATCAGTAGTATTATGTTGAGGCATTTCAATTAACTGTGGTCATTCAGACCGTGTTTTTCAGTGGTCATCCAAACCTATTTGTTTTTCAGTGGTCATCCAAACCTATTTGTTTTTCAGTGATCATCCAAACATATGTGTTTTTCAGTGGTCATCCAGACCTATGTGTTTTTCAGTGACCATCCAAACCTATGTGTTTTTCAGTGGTCATCCAAACCTACATGTATGTTTTCAGTAACTTGTGATTATAGAACTTCATTGATGACTGAATTATGGACACTGATGACTGAATTATAGTCAATGATGACTGAATTATGGTCACTGATGACTGAATTATGGACGCTGATGACTGAATTATGGTCACTGATCAATGATGGCTGAATTATAGTCAGACACCAATCAATGATGACTGAATTATAGTCACCGATGACTGAGTTATGGTCACTGATCAATGATGACTGAATTATGGTCACTGATGACTGAATTATCGATGCTGATGACTGAATTATGGTCACTGCAACCCTTGCATGTCATCACAGGCTACAAATTGAGTATTTTTTTGTATTAATTTGCTGTAACTCTGCAGGTTTACAGATTTCAATGTTTTACATTCATTCTGCATCTTCACTTGTTTAATGTTTTTATATTTTATTTTGCACATTTGCTTGTACATGAAGATTGAACTTTGGAATTATTTTAGTGATGATCTCTATTTTTATTGGAACCTAAATGCATTCATACCATATACCAGTGTTAATAGAACAGAACCATTATGCAAAATGGGCACATTTTCCTCATAAACCATAAACGAAGACAAAGCTGTCCAAAAATTTAGGAGTTGTTAAAATGCTACTCGAGATGCCATTCCTGAGTGGTGTGTCTCATGATATGGATATCTTGCTACATTTCCTCAGCCTGAGAAAATATAACATATAACTAAAGGGCCACTTGCTTCAACTAAGACCAATCTTGTCTCTCAGTTTGTCTAAGTCTGCAACACTTTTGTACTCTCGTTTCCAACCTCGTGTAACATCCCTGCATGAGGACAGATCCAAATGTTTTAAATTTGGTAGACCGCTCACAACATTTCTGGAAAAAGCAAAACAAATGTCAAAATTGTGATGACATATCATAATACTCCAATAGAAAAAACATCTGTGTGTTAAGAAATGTTTTGGTTCAAATTCAGTTAAAAGAAAAAATTGACAGCTTTAATTCAAATCTCTATTTTTTATTGTTATCTCAAACATGACATTTGGGAAAGCATGGAATAAACATAACATAAATGTAAAACTATCGGTATATTAAACGTTGTTCTTGCCATTAAAAACCACTCATTTTATTAGTTTTAACTTTAATAAGAAAAAATGTAAAAAATATTACATGTGTATATAAATTTAGGATGTTGAAAGACAAATATAATAATATGCTAGAATTTATTGAAAACTTTTATTCAAATATTCTTCAAAATGGACAAGAAAAATATGTTTGATGAGAAAGCCAATATAATTTCTGCATAAATTCAACATTCTATCCATTTACCTTTAATACATGACATCATTTGTGAAAAAAAGAATCAGAGTTCCTTGTTCTTTCATATACACTCAGCACATGTTTTCACTCTTTAAAGGGAATATACCAGGATTTTTCAAAACATTAAAAAAAACATTTGTGTCCCAATATATCATGCCTATTTATACTCACTGACACTGTATTGCCATCAGAATATCTATTTAAACATGGCAAAATAATATACTGAAAGTGGATTTCACAACTTGGACTACGCACCTAGAGGTAACATAGTTTGTGACGTATTAAACAAGTCATGTGATTTCATTTTGTTTCATTTTGATCCGTTATACATTTTTGTGGATATGACAAACCAAACAATACAAATTTTATTTATTAATGATAATTGGATGCATTTTATCCATTTTAAAAATATTTTTATTGTTTAAGACACATAAAGTTTTTTTTCCCTGATATGCTACTCCCTTAAATGGAACAAATTATGCAGATTAGAAAAAAAAATAATGGATAAAATTTCTAAATCTTACAATGTTTTACTAATGTCAAGAAATGACAAATAATTTGCTTACTTGACCATGTCCATATTTATGTCAGTCCCTGACATATCAATACTGCGTAATGTACATGGTGCAGTTCCGCTACAAAGTGTGTCTAGAGCCTGATCTAGGGTCGCCTTACTCAACGTGTTCCAAGACAGGTCAATGTCAGTCAGACTGTGCCGCCACTAGAAACAAATCATAATATATATATATATATATAAACTGCTGTGTTTCCATGGTCCTAGGAAATAGGCCTTTGGTTAACTGATCTGTTAACCTTCGGTGACATAAAAATAACGCTAAATATTCAATCAATCAATCTGTGGTAGAACTTTGTTTTCATTGAATGTAGGTTCAACATACTGTATGTTATATGGCAGACACCACAGCTGAGATCTAGTGACAGAGTATACACATGCCAGGCGTGAGGGTAAAGGTTCTCCACATGGTAGAGGTGACAAAATTGTATCATCTTATTTCATTTTATTCAGTTTCATGGATTTGCTAGAAAGAAAGAAAAAACAGGAAACTGCCAATTGCATTTTTTATGAAGTTATATAACTTATATTTTCAAATCCAACATGATTTCACTCGTTTTATATTTAAAAAAAAAAGTTTCAGCTAGGAGATTAATATCTCCATAATTACATTTATAAGTAATGACTGATTTGATGCATAAGTATAATACATTTCTATTTCAAGATTGCTGTGTGTCTCGTTCAGGTATTCACACCACGAAACAGATTTTGCTAATTTAAACCCTGCACTTTTACTATTGTAGTGATCACACTTTTACTATTGTAGCGATCACAATTTTACTATTGTAGCGATCAAATTTTTACTACTGTAGTGATCACACTTTTACTATTGTAGTGATCACACTTTTACTATTGTAACGATCACACTTTTACTATTGTAGGGATCACACTTTTACTACTGTAGTGATCACACTTTTACTGTTGTAGCGATCACACTTTTACTATTGTAGCAATCACACAATTACTATTGTAGTGATCACACTTTTACTATTGTAGCGTTCAAACTTTTACTATTGTAGTGATCCCACTTTTACTATTGTAGTGATCACACTTTTACATTTGTTGTGATCACACATTTATTATTGTAGTGATCACACTTTTACTATTGTAGTGATCAAACTATTTACATACTTACTTTTTTAAACAAAGTGTGTAAAGGTATGTTGTCATACGTATGCGCAACACTTTTACTGAGGTAGAACTGCTCCAGGTGAGTGGCGGGAATGTCCATAAGACATGTCAGGGCGTCCATGTTGTACTGTTGTAGCGATCACACAATTACTATTGTAGCGATCACACTTTTACTATTGAAGCGATCAAACTTTTACAAGTGTAGTGATCCCATTTTTACTATTGTAGTGATCCACTTTTACATTTGTTGTGATCACACATTTATTATTGTAGCGATCACACTTTTACTATTGTGATCACACTTTTACTGCTGTAGTGATCAAACTTTTACTATTGTAGCAATCACACTTTCACTACTGTAGTGATCACACTTTTACTGTTGTAGCGATCATACTTTTTTCTATTGTAGCGATCACACAATTACTATTGTAGTGATCAAACTTTTACTATTGTAGCGATCACACTTTTACTATTGTAGCGATCATACTTTTACTATTGTAGCGATCAAATTTTTACTACTGTAGTGATCACACTTTTACTATTGTAGTGATCACACTTTTACTACTGTAGTGATCACACTTTTACTATTGTAGCAATCCTACTTTTATTACTGTAGTGATCACACTTTTACTGTTGTAGCGATCACATTTTTACTATTGTAGCAATCACACAATTACTATTGTAGTGATCACACTTTTACTATTGTAGCGATCAAACTTTTACTAGTGTAGTGATCCCACTTTTACTATAGTAGTGATCACACTTTTACATTTGCTGTGATCACACATTTATTATTGTAGTGATCACACTTTTACTATTGTAGTGATCGAACTATTTACTTACTTTTTTAAACAAGGTGTGTAAAGGTATGTTGTCATACGTATGCGCAACACTTTTACTGAGGTAGAACTGCTCCAGGTGAGTGGCGGGTATGTCCATAAGACATGCCAGGGCGTCCATGTTCTTACATCCTCGCATGTCCAGGACAGTCAGCTTCTCTGAGGTCTTCAACAATCTGTGTAGCAATGTTAAATTTATGTTTTACAAATTAACAGTCTGTAAAGCAATGTTACATTTATGTTATACAAATGAACAGTCTGTATAGCAATGTTACATTTACGTTATTCTAGTTAACAGTCTGTATAGCAATGTTACATTTACGTCATACTAGTTAACAGTCTGTATAGCAATGTTACATTTACGTCATACTAGTTAACAGTCTGTATAGCAATGTTACATTTACGTCATACTTGTTAACTGTCTGTATACCAATGTTACAGTTATGTCACACTAGTTAACAGTCTGTATAGCAATGTTACAGCTACGTCATACTAGTTAACAGTCTGTATAGCAATGTTACATTTACGTCATACTAGTTAACAGTCTGTATAGCAATGTTACATTTACGTCATACTAGTTCACAGTCTGTATAGCAATGTTACATTTACGTCATACTAGTTCACTGTCTGTATAGCAATGTTACATTTACGTCATACTAGTTAACAGACTGTAAAGCAATGTTACATTTACGTCATACTAGTTAACAGTCTGTATAACAATGCTACATTTACGTTATACCAATTTAGTACATATGTTTTAAGGCTTGATTTGAACATTTTGCATTACTTTATACAATCGAGGGCTAACAAATGATCAGTTAATGTGACCACTCTTTTCTGAGATCTTGGAAGGTTAACCAGTACGTGAGCATACCTATCTCTGCAGGCAACTGATAACACAACAGTGAGAGACAAATAGCAATGAGATGCAATGTATATCAATCATAACAGAAAGTATGGCATGTTGAGGATTCAAACTGACAACCCCTAGATTGATAGTCAGGCACACTATCGACTGTGCTAATTGGGCCTGGCTATGTTTAAGAGCCTCACAGAAGACTGAATTATGGAAATAAGTTCTCTCATTAAATAAAGACATTAGTTTTAGTATTTGTTTAGTTTCTGGAGACAAATCATTTTTTTGAATATTATCAAAAGCCAACGTCGGTGTTCCCAAGAAATATTTGTAGAGGCACAACACACCCATGAAGTGCTTCTGTGGGGAAGTCATCTATCATGATATTTACCTATGTATGACTTCAGGTGTAACCCCAGTAAATATAGCGCTGTTATCCTTCAGTGTTGAGGCTAGACTCAGCTCCTCAAGTTCCGGAAATCCTGGGGACATCTCCTGGCAAGAAATTGCAACGAAATTCCGTTAAAATCAATATAGGTACAACAGGGTGTTCAAATTAAATACTAGTAACTTCAAATTTTTATTTCAGGTTCATGTGTCAGTAATATCAAAGACTTTCAGTCTATAGAGCTTCTGCACCAGACCTAAGATTGGTTGGTTGGGGCTTCAATCCCAAGATATGGCTTCGTGGGGTGTCCTAGACACTTTATCCATAGATGCTTATGTACTGGTTCTACCCAGGAATATTTCAAGAGTGATTTGTTTTTCATAAGTTATAGGAAAATGTATTTTGTACATAAGTAGTCAAATTAAAGTTATTATATAGCAGCCATAGTCTAATGTGTCAGAGACTAATCTGAGAGTGTATAAGAATGGTGTGGAATATATCTTATTTTGTATTATTGTTAAACTTGCATGAAAGTACCGACTAAACTTTTGGACATCAGTATATATACATGTTAATACCTCTTCACCATTTACTGCAACTGAAGCCCTGAATATTGAATTTGCGAGTCCTAGAGTACGTAGACGGGGACAGCTCCTCTGGAACCGCTCAATGTCCAAAGCCATAAATCCTTTCGAGAATTTGATGTTTGATATATCCAAATGTTCCAGTTGTGGGCAATTGTCCTACAAAACAAGAATTCTGCGGAATGATATGTCTCGCTGTGTCCGCTTTGACCGTTAATACACACATGGGAGAGAAAAAAATTAAAATATTACATTCATGCAAAAGTTATCTAACTTGTATAATGTAGTAGGTTTAATGACTAAGAAATATTGTAGGAAGTATAGTGTGAAGTTTCGATCAAATACATTAAGTGATTTTTGAGATATGAACTTGATGGTAGTTGCACACAAAACTTTAACCAGTATTTCTAAGTAAAACATATCTAAAAAAAAAAAAAACGTAAACCAGTATTTCTAAGTAAAAAAAAAAAATTAAAAATAAAAAAAGAATATTTTTTTTTTTTTAATTAAATTAAAAAAAAGAAAAGTACTCAGCATCTGCATTATAAAATGCAGGGTGTTAGTTGTAACTATGATCCAAGTATGAGTGTCCTAGCACTTGTACTTGTTGAGAAATAGTGTAAAAATGAACACTAAACGTTGGAGGTAAATGCAAAATTCAGCATCAAACAAAGTCAATGGACCATGAAATGTAGGTCACACTTAACATCTGTAGTATATAATGTGATGCAGGGTGTTAGTTGTAACTATGATCCAAGTATGAGTGTCCTAGCACTTGTAGAGAAATTGTGTAAAAACGAAAACTTAACGTTGGAGTTAAATGTAAATGTTTGACGCAGTCGACGGAAAAGCAACACCTTAATCTCGTCTCTACTTTGTCGCGGCGAGACAAAAATTAAAGTAATTTAAGATAATGTAATAGAGTATAAAACACAGAGATATAATTAAACAAATAAAAAACTAGGATATCACTTTAGAGACACGAAATAGCAAAGTATTAGTATAATAAAACACCACATGTAATTACATATGATGTGATACATATGTACCGTATCGGCTTATAGAGGCAAACTTTTTTGCGGTTTCAAAACACAATCTTTTGGTGTCAATATATTTTGGTACATCATTGAGGTTCCATTAAATTTACTTTACAATAGGTGTGGAATCTTCAAATCATTAGAAAGACTTTTTCATAAAATCTTTAAGTAGTGAGAAAAATACTGAGTCTGGCATAATTTGTGTAGTATGAATTGAGGGTAGTTACTGAATGCATGAATGCGTGAGTAAGCAAACATCAACAGACAATGAACAGTAATTAGCCAACTAGTACATTGTACTGTTCGTTCTGTATTTATTTCCAAATACTGTTAAAATTGACAGGTAAAAATCATTATTATTCACAACATCGTTCAGTCAACGCAGCCAAGAAAGACATGTCATATAAATTACACTCAAGTTAGTAATAACTTAGTATATGTCAATCACATGAAAATGAAATACATACAAACACATATATATATGCTTACATACCATGATGGGGGTCCTCCGGAGCCTAGTTGTCTACGGGGCCATCTCAAAATCACTTACCTCTTACCGCTAAGGTCCTATGCTCAAATCCTGCTCGCTCCAAAAACTTTAAATGAGAAAGTTTGCCAGTTACTTGCGGAAGGATGGTGGTTCTACTCATATTTATTCTGAGGTCTTCCTTCACCAATAAAACAGGATGTGCCGTATATAACCTGTATTGTGTTGAAAATGGCGTTAAACCCCATTAAAAAAAACAACATACTATGAGAGATGTGAACACCACACTGAAGCTTGAAAGTTGATTGCTGGATAAAACAAGGCGGCGTAAATTGGCGCCACATTTATCTATGATGTGGTTTAAGGTTTTGGGTGATACAGAATCTGCCTGAAAAGATAAAAGAAACATTACTTTTTTAAGGCATAAAAAGAACATGTAATACATTTGTTTTTAAAGTATCACCATTTCTTTAAATAATGAAGGAGTCCAGCCCGGTTAGCTCAGTTAGTCGTTCTATTAAGCCAGGGGTTGTGAGTTTGAATTCCATCTCTATCCTGTCTCCGTGATGATTGATATATACAACATTCCATCCCTATCCTGTCTCCGTGACGATTGATATATACAACATTCCATCCCTATCCTGTCTCCGTGACGATTGATATATACAACATTCCATCTCTATCCTGTCTCCGTGATGATTGATATATACAATATTCCATCTCTATCCTGTCTCCGTGACAATTGATATATACAATATTCCATCTCTATCCTGTCTCCGTGACAATTGATATATACAATATTCCATCTCTATCCTGTCTCCGTGACAATTGATATATACAATATTCCATCTCTATCCTGTCTCCTTGACAACTGATATATACAATATTCCATCTCTATCCTGTCTCCGTGACAAATGATATATACAACATCAGTGCTCCAAGAATAGGATAGCCCGATGCCCGGGGCTTGTCAAATCTGGATCCGGGCATGTGCCTTTTTCAAAGTTACTTGCCCGTCGGGCTTGTCTTAAAAAATCGGACAAGCTAGTTTTCACAATACACAGGTCTGCAAATATCTCTATTCGACACGACACAGGTCAAACTGTTGTTTAAAGACCGTAACTAATCAGTATAAACAATTGACCCCTGCGGTGTTTATCATACCACATGCCCGATAATGCGACTGTGTAAACCTCTCATGCATATTCATTTATCTATTTTTATTCCTCTAATGTGATTGGTGGATAGCTTTGAATATAAAGTAACCTATTTTTAATAACCGCTATGATTGGTTGGATATCTACGCCCAAGGTAAACACGTTTCTTACCACCTACCCGAGCAAAGACTAAAAAAAGACGATGACGTAATTCGCGGGTGTTTCTCAAATTCTCCATTATGAAGAGTATAAAATTACCTCCCTTTGCCAAAATGGTAACGATTTCTAAAATCTGGTAATGTTTTTGCAGATAATTTGCGATCGATCGCGTTATGTAAAATGTCAGCGTTAGGTTCTGGTAATTTTATAAGTATTGTGTAGATTTACAATAATTGGAACTGTATGTATATAAATTTTCTTCTGTGAAAACGTGGGAGTTGATATTGAAATTGAGTTTACGGTAAAGAAAAATGTGGGTGGGGTATTATTATAGTAATAAACATTGCTTTTTGGTTGTGCAGTTTCAGCGTATATTTTTTTGGCATGATTTAAATATAGTATTGAAAACAACAATTAAGATGAATTATGTGGGATTTTTTTAATATTTGAAATATAGTTGACTAGTTGCACTTTCTAGATATTTGAAGGCTATCATAGATTGCATTCATTTATCATATTGCCAAGTTTTCTTGGATAGATTGAATAGCTTTGTAGGCTTGGCAATAATTAGAAAACAAGAGAAAGATATTTAAAATAATGTTTTAAATATACTCCTGCTCCCACACTGCCACTGAATCGACAGAACAGAAATGATAGTCAATAAAGAACAATTGATTGATTGACTGATTGATTGATTGATTGAATATTTAGCATCTTTTTTATACTAATTAAGAACAAAGATTAAATACAACATACTGATAGAGACATAGTCAGTTCTCCCGAAATTCTCTCACTTCTCCCGGTCTTATTCAAACTCTAAAACTTGTGATTTAGACATGCATAATGTTATGGGAAGCTTACCCTACATAAAATGAATACATTTAAGTCTATGTTTACATATTTCATATTATACCGCAAGGTGAATTGGTTATAAAAATCTGGGCATGTGAACCGTTGATCAGGGCAAGTTATTTTTCAGTCAGGGCAAGTAGATTTTTTCAATCTACTTGCCCTGGGCTAGTCCCAATTTTTTTTTTTTCTTGGAGCACTGAACATTCCATCCCTATCCTGTCTCCGTGACGAATGATATATGTACAACATTCCATCTCAATGTCATGCTTCTCTCACCGCTTGTTCAGGCGGGAATGTTACTTATGGAGATAGGAATGCTCGAGTACTGGTTAACTGTCTAGGATCCAAGGGAAGAGTTAACACATCCTCTGTTAGCCCTTGATGGCATAAAAATTATGTTAAATATTCAAACAAACAAATCAGTTAATTAACGAGACAAAGATGTTGTAAATAATGTAAGTGTGCAAGAAGCCATGACACACTGAAACTTATTTGAATTACGTCATAATATTGTTGATAAATTTATAATCTAAAATATTAAAACATTTAATTTACTGATCAATAGACAATGTCATAATTCACCGATCTTTAAAATTATTTTTTACATTTTTAGGTTAAAAATTCTTTTTATTATATAATTATTCATAAATATGTCAGAATATATTCCACTATTTTTGGAGAGTATGTCTTCAGTACAGTTTTAAAAACTTACAAAGTAGCAAATATATATAATATCTTTGCTTTCATAGAAGAAACATACATATATATTTTGACAGAATTTAGGTATACATTTCATGTACATGAATACAAATGTAAGAAATAAGTGACCCATGAGTGAAAACTACACAAAAGTAGTCTGATTTGAACACATCATTGCCATCATCACTCACTGTCAACCTTTTCTTGATAGAAGAAATAAAATCAAAAATGTTTTTTACTACATTTCTTTCTAATGAAAACAATAATAGATTTAAATTTTGATTTGATAAGATTTGTCATACTGTGGTTGAACTGAGATCTAGATCTTCCAGGTGCCTGCATGCATTCACTATGGTAACAACAGAGTCGGTTGGAAGCTTGTTGCAGAGAGACAGATTTAGGGTTCTGAGTTTTGTACAATGGTTGGCAATTGCCTGCAACAGAAATAAAGAATAAACTATATTATAAATATGTGGAAGTTATTCATTTAAAGCAGAACTGCAGACAGACAGACAAACCATAACCTGTGCTAGTGGTCACCTCTATTAAGATATCACCTGTCATTTACAGGCACATTTTCTATTTACCATTTTTATAATTTTTAATTTTAATCAACCTGTATGTATTAAGCAGCCACCTACCTTAAAGGGTCGTTTTTACTCTTTTCCTTGAGGTGCTGCTTAAGCTAGGTTCAACAGTACTTAAATGAAATTATCAATAACATAACTTTATGGCATTTCAAAAACTCTTAATTTTGTTAGTTCATTTTACATTGTTTGTGAAATCTTACAACTTTGACAAATCACGCTCAAAGTCTTCTTGGGCAGAACTAGCAATAAGCATATGCGGATAAAGTGTCATGCTCAAAGACACCACACATAGCCTTGGCAGAGGATCAAACCCACAACCCCGCAATCCTGAATCTGATGCTCGTTCATTGGACCATTCATTCCACCCACTCTCAAAATAAGTTTCTCACCTGAACACAAGTCAGTTTTGCCATCAGGGCGGAGTTTGTTAGGTTTAGTGTGGTACACTCGGATAATCTCTGTTTACATAATTCATTAAATCTTCCAGGTTTCAGTTTCAGCCGCCCAGATGACATATCAACTTTCTGCCATAGATTGGGATGAGCGCTGATGTCCTTCCAGAGTGGACACACCTTGGCAGCACTGTAAAATAAGAATTTCTGTACATTCATCTGATAGAGAAAACTTCTACGTTCATCTCACAAGATGTCAAACTTAGTTTAAACTTATTTATTTTACATTGTAAAAAAGTTACTGCAACTTAGACAAATTACACTCAAAGTCTTCCTGGATAGAACCAGTACTAAGCATATTCGGAAAAAGTGTCTTGCTTAAGGACACCAGATATAGCCTCTATCTGAAACTTCTGCACAGAAAGTCAAATAAATTTGTGCACAACTCGGCCTAAAAAAAATAGGTGAGAAAGTTTGGCACTTACTTTCAGAAGGATGGTGTTTCTACTCAATTTCATTTTAAGGTAGCCCTCCACCAATGAAACTGGATATGCTATTATATGTTGAAAATGTAGTTAAACCTCATTAAAAAAAAAATTATTTTTTACATATTTAAGTTTTTTTATTATGATTAATCTCACGATACCATGAGTTTAGATTTGTTAAAACAAGTATAGCATTGAATGTTTTAATAGCATTTGTTTGTTTTATTGTTTTCTTCTTTGAAATTAGATTATTTAAAGAATTTTTGCTCACCGGCACAGAAAAGGGACAGCACCCTCGTCCTGTACAACAAGTTGGAATATTTTTTCCCATATTTCTGTCGGCAATGTCGGCACATTGCCATTGTAAACAGAAGCTGCATCTGGTAACTTAGCAACCTTTTTCTTAATGTTACTGCCATCATCGGTCTTTCTCCGTTTACTGGCCACTTTTTTCTTTTCCGTTTTTTTCTTCCTTGCTGCACCACCACTAGGCCCAGGACTATCAGAATCAGAATTTTGCCCTTTCCTGTAACAATGATTTGAAGGCAAGTTTTACAAATTATAAAACAACAGAAAACATCTTGAAACAATAATGAATTTCATGTCGAGATATTTTCGGGGAATTAAAAGCTTCATTTAGTCACTACGTTTTAATACAAGAGTAGATAAAAAAATGTCTGTTGACATGATGATATACTTGCAATTGATTGGAAACCATTGTTTTTACAGAAAATTAAGTCGACAAGGGGCAATTACCCTGTAAAATTTGGCAAATATCAAACTTGACCTGTATATACTATTATACAGATACATACAAAATATTAATTAAATACATAGACCTAGGAGTTGCCATGGTCTGGTATTTAGCATGCTTGTTCCTATACCCAGAGTTCCCCAGATCTATTCCCGGTGGCAATCCTTCAGAGGGGATTTAAAATAATTGACCCGTGCACAGGGAGAGTCATACACAGTGCACCTGAAAAATCTCACTGAACTTCTATGTTAATAAGTGATGGAAATGGTAAGAGACAAATGATAATGAGACACAATGTCATATATCAATCATCCCGGAGAATGTTGCCGGGCAGGGATTCGAACTCACGACCCCTGGATTGATAGTCAGACTCTATGTTAATAAGTGATGCAAATGCCCATAAACCTCCCTCAAAATCAAGGCTTCCTATAATAATCAGAAATTGATTGCTGGAAGTATTGAAGAAGAGGTTACTGACCAGAAATCATAGTTCTACCTTGAGCACACAGATGATCTGAAGCATGGACAGGGGTAATGTCAAAACACCATTCTTCAAATGACGGTGGAATAAAAAGTAACATTAGTGTATTGTTACATTTGTGTATTATAAAATAATAATTGCTTTCCTATGTATTGAAAATCTGGTGTTATATAAAATATATAATTTTATATGTAACAAACCCAGGTCGGTAATCCAGGTCATCCTCATCATCTGAAGGCCACTCTTCTCCCTCTTTTACATTGAATGAGAAAAGAATTTGATTCTTTGGGTCCTTTCTCATTCCCAGTATACCTCTTTGTTGTCTCGGCATGACTGCTGACTGACAATAACTGTAAAGTAGTTATTACAAATCTTTATCAAAACCAGTATATTCTCCAGTTATTAGCATGTAGTGATTATGAACAGCTAATTTTCATAAAAGCTTGATTGGATCAAGGCTTAATTGATCTGTTCAAAATTAACATATTTTAACAAAATTCTAAAAAAAAAATGGAAGTCTGGTGATGAGTGGGATAATTTTATGTGAAAACAGTTAAGTTTGAGAAAAAAAAACACCAACAGTCAGAACTCTACAGTCAAGACAATATAATGTAGTGAATGTATACAGGTCACTTACTACAGCTTAGCTGTTGAACTAACTTTTATAGAGACATGGTTGAAGTACAAGTATGGATAGGTGACAGTGTAACTTTCGAACATGTGTCTGCACAAATCACTCTTTCCTTGAGAATGACAAGGGGTGGGATATGGCCAGGAACAGTGGGGAGCTTTACGTTGTACAGTTGGGGGAATGGGGGAATTCCTTTAAAGGTTAAAAAGGGGAGGAGTGTAATGAATGCACATAGGTTACTTACATTAAGCCTCTTTTTGAGCTAGCTTTTATAGCAAATGGCTGAAGTGCACTGACTGTACTGAGAAGTAAGCAATGTTGTATGGGGTTAATCTATAAGTACATTTGGATCAGGACTTGTATAGAAGGACAGGAAACTTGCATCTCCTGACTAAATAGTGATGAAACAGCACACGAAGGATTCAAAATTTGCAAATTAATCATTCATTATTCATAGGAAACTGATTTCTTGTATATAAACAGTAAGTTGTATGTAATCTTAGATGTTTAAACATGTTTTGATCATGCAAAATGCTCTTGAATTAAAGATATTGAAGTTTGAAGGAAAATTTATCGTATTTTGTCATTATTTTCGCTGCACTATGAGAGCATACAAATTTTGTAACCACAAGGTACTTCAACAATTTTAAAAACAAATTTCTGAGAATGGTATTGTTTTGATGACAATTTCGTTCTGTAAGAATTTTTATTTGTATTCCTGAGATAATTAGAAGTGAAGATAATTAAAAACGAGATATTGCGAGATTTTGCATTAATACACGAGTGTTCGCACAATCTCAATCAGTTGCCTTTCCTTCTCTATATAATTCCTTGATGTGGATCATGGGTGACCAATGTCACTTTAATAAGATGGTTCAAAGATGGTGTTACCATTGTCAGAGAGCACTCCTGATCAACTAAAATTCTATAATGAGTTAACTGTTTATTAAATGGTTCATACTGTCAACAACAATAAAGAAGTTCAGATCCAAACTGCCAACCACTTTGCAGATGAGATTGGACAACAAACTCTTGCTCTCAGTATTGGCACTGACAACCACAACCCATGCAGAATGTTTGCAGGTCACTGCTCTGGCATTCAAAATAAAAAAATATAGTATAGTAATATGAACAATGCTGCGTGTCTGTGCAACTGTGAGTGGAATAAAAGTAAATTAACATCATGATTACAAAGGAGAACTAAAAATGACATGGTTTAATTGTGTTAAAAATCTTACTGAAACAAAGTGAGGTTAAAACAACATCAACATGTCTAAGTGAGGGAGTGTGACAACAAGCACATGTACAATTTTGAAAAACAGATGTAATCTGACATCTGAACTACGGTCTATCTGCAAGACGGCCTCTGCAAGAGACCGCCAACTCAGTTTTTCAAACATCATTTGCCTATCTAGAGAAAGTGTTCGTTGCCCTGCGAATAAATTGACATTTTTAAATGACGGTGATAAAAATAAAGACAATTACACATAAAGAAAATCTTTACTTACATTAAATACAGCAAACTACATACTATTTCACACTGTTGTGAAACAATGCCTTTTTCAAACTTATTTACATTTTTGTTACTTAAGCGGCCTAAACGGATTGTACATTTTTCCTACACAGTCGTAATAATTACAAATTATGAGGGTAATACTAAAACCCGGCCAGGTTCCGGTTGACCAATCAACATTCCGTCGACAAGGAAAAGGTAAATGTGGTGTGTGTGTGAAATAGTGATTATGGTGTTTTAGTGTACTTATTTCAATTATTCTGCATTGATTTTTTTTCGAATATAAAGAGAAATTATAAAAAAATAAATAAATAAAAATGCTTTAAAGTGTGTACACAAACTGCTGCTGAACCTCAAGACCAACTTGAGAAAGTCACTGGCCAATATGAGAAAGCAGCTGCTACAGAACTAGCGTCTGCCCTTACTAAGATAGTCCTCTCAAACCGGATGAAGTAGCTCAAGACTGGCGGGAGGCCTCAGTAGTTCCACTAGACAAGAAATGCTATCAAGCGTCGAACTACACCAATGTTCTTGACGTACTTAATATGCGGACTCTTGGAACATGTAGTGCACAGCAATGTCATGCAGCACTTTGACAAGTATGACATTTTAATTCACAATCGGCAAGGATTTCGTAAGCGTCGCTCATGTGAGACACAGCTCCTTGCCACTAACCAGGAAGTCGCCTCAAACACAGCAAAAGGGAAGCAGGCAGATGTCACTTTACTGGACTTTGCCAAAGCTTTTGACAAAGTCCTCCATGCACGGCTACTGTACAAGTTGGACCGCTCTGTTGCTGACGTACTATCGGGAGTTCCACAAGGGACAGTACTCGGCCTGCTACTGTTCGTAGCCTTCATCAGCGATCTATCATCCAAGTTATTTGCTGATGACAGTGCAGTATTCAAGGCGATCGAGAACGACTATGATAGACAGGTCCTCTAGAAAAGCCTCACGATACTGGAAAATATACTGTCATCAGAATCGCCCCTCGCTGCCAAAAGATCGTAGACACCAAATACAGTATCCATGGCAACACTCTTGAAATAATTGACGCCAGCAACTTAATAGCTTGGAGTCACATTCACCGAAATCCTCACTATGGAGAAACACATAGGCAACACCTCTAGCAAGGCCAGCAGGACACTGATATTCCTACGCAGAAACCTGAGGGAATTGTACGCCACCTGTCAAGGAAGCTTCATACTTGGTCATAATCCAACCCTCGCTTGAAAAAGAAGCCACCGTCTGGGGACCCACACCAGCAAAACCACGTCAATCCATAGAGCAGGTTCAACGTATACTTTTATAAATCACAAAATAATATGGAATTACAAGTAGAAAAGCGCTTTTCAGCATCGTAGTTTAGACTTTTCACAATCGTAGTTTCTTGTTGCTCATGCGTAGTCGAAATTAAAAGCATGGACGAATCAATAATTTATTTATTGATTTATTGATTCCTTGATCGATTGATTGATGACTGAATTACTGATTTGCTTGTTTGCTCATTAATTCATTTGCTCACTTACTTTGTTACTGACTGACTGAATGACTTACTTATTGCCGTTTTGTGAGCCGTCAGTACAAGTAGCTATATAAGATATAATCTGCACTCATTTAGATTATATTAAATTAAGCGTAATTAATCATGTATATTTTCGGTAATTAACTTGTTATCAATATAACAAAATACAATAAATAACGAAAAGTACTTAATATTCCTTCCTTCCTCCCTCTCTCACTCATTCCCTCCATCCCTCCGTTCATCCGTGAACAACATTGCCAGCAAAGCCAGCCGTACTGTTGGCTTTCTCCGTAGGAACCTTAGAGAGTGCACGCCAACTGTCAATGATGCCTCCTACAAAGCCATAGTACGGCCCATAATGGAAAACGCCTCAACCTTTAGGGACCCCCACACCAAATCCAATATCCAGACCCTCGAACAGGTGCAGAGGTGAGCGGCCAGATACGTCTTCAACGACCATTCTACCAAGACCCCAGGATGTGTCACCAATATGATGTCTGACCTTGGCTGGGAGTCCCTCGAATGTCGCCGAAGACGCAGCAGACTAGCTATGATGTACAAGATACAGAACAACCTTGTAGACATCCCCTCAGACAGGTATCTCATGCCCAGCGACAACCGCACTCGAGTTTAACACAGGTTCTTCCAAGAACACATCAAAGACGCAACCTACGCCAACTCCTTCTACTCAAGGACGATAAGAGAGTGGAACTGTCTCCCCACTAGCGTAGTGGCAGCTACAACTCTTGAAGCCTTCAGGACTCTCCTTGCGGAGTGACCTGACCACACATCACCAAACAGGACAACATTGTACATAATTTTATCTTTGAATGTTACCATTTAAACTTGGAGACTGCAGGCCATCACGCACACCCAGTCCCGTTGAGCTATCGACGTTCTTTGAGAGCCCAGCTTAGTATTGGGAGAAGAAGAAGATTCGTTCTCTCTCTCTCTCTCTCTCTCTCTCTCTCTCTCTCTCTCTCTCTCTCTCTCTCACACACACACACACACGCGCACGCATACCCAACTTTCAGTTTCATCCACTCTAGAAAAGCCGATATATTTTTTATATAGAACAAAGAAGGGCCAATTTACTTTATAACTAATATCTCATCCTTTAACAACAAACGAAGTATTGAAGCTAAAACCCTCCCCGATTTTATAATGTTTTTTTCATAATTTACAAATAAAAACATTTTGGTCCTTTTTGCAGTTAACGTAAGTCACCTGTATTCCATATATGTTCTATATAAAAAAGGTTAAAAATCAATGAAACATTTTTTTAATTACCTAAATAAACACATTTTTAAACAAAATTTGCTTTCACAACAAGTGGACTAAAACAGTAAAATGTCTCATCTTTTTGAATATATTTTTTTTTACGAAATATATATAAAATATTTTGGTCCTTTTTAACTTTTTTTAACAGTACCATGACATTTTTAAAGCATTTTTGTGCATGAAAATTGATATGTATTGATGTTATAAGAACTTATCGATTCCTACAGTTTAGTTTATTGGGGTCATAAAACTCTAGCGTCACAAACCAATAGGCTTATAAAAATAGGTTATATTTTAGAGATCATTGTGTTTTATAGTTTTGATGGTTTTTATTTTTCAGTTTTAGTTTTTTTCACTATAATTTTAATTTTAAAATTACATAAATATGTAGTAAAGATCTACGAAATTAAAAAAAAAATGTATTAGATCATAGTATGAAACTCTTTTTATTACTCGATAAATTAAAAGATTACAAACAAATAAACGTGTTTGTTGTTGTTAACTGTAAAGTATTATTAAAGCGAAGTAACTGTTTTGTTATCGTTATGAAAACAAACCTAACCTGTTTTTGACACTTAGCACTTGTTTTTAACATTGTGTTTAATTACCACCTTTGTGGGGTTACAATGTCTAGTGTCTTATTTGTTAATTGGCATTTTACAGGTGTTCTTTTAGACGACAATGTTGCTATATAAACAAATATGTGGTACATGTTGTTGTTGGTGACACTTAGTACCTGTTTGTGACACTGTATGCTCAACAAGCCAAATTGATTTGGTACAATCGGCTGTGTATGAACCTAGATATCGAAGAGAAATAACTTGAAGTTATTTTCCAGTATCGAGAAGCTATTGAACTTTAACATGTATTTCAGGGTTTCCAATTTTTATGCCGATTACACTTCATCAATCCTTATCTAATAGGCCTATCGTAAATTATTCATTGATATGTGTGTATAAAAGTATAAATGAATAGTAAATTTATAGTGGTTTAATATCTCATTAATCGTTTATTGTCTTTAATGAAAGGTCAACATATCTATGTTATGTAATAATGTTATTGCGTCTGTCTGCGTGTTCTTCCTGCATTATTTTCTAATCGAGTCTTTCTCTTTTGTCCTCTCTTTCTCTCTCATTCTCTCTCTTTATTCCTCCTCTGTCTATATATCTTTCTCTCAGACTATTTCTCTTTCTTTCTCTCATTCTTTTTTCTCTCTTTCCCACTCAGTCTCTTTCTCTCAGACTCTCTCCATTTCTTTCTCCCATTATTTTTCTCTCTTTCCCACTAATTGGCCTATCGTAGAGTATTCATTGATATGTGTGTATAAAAGTACAAATGAATAGTAAATTTATAGTGGTTTAATATCTCATTAATCGTTTATTGTCTTTAATGAATGGTCAAAATATCTATGTTATGTAATAATGTTATTGCGTCTGTCTGCGTGTTCTTTCTGTATTATGTTCTAATCGAGTCTTTCTCTTTTGTCCTCTCTCTCTCTCTCTCTCTATTCCTTCTCTGTCACAGATAGTACGTATAAACTATGTTGAATAGAAAATTGATTATGTTATTAGTTACGCAAAACTTAAACTAGAGTAATTCCTCTAATTTAAAATACCCCCGAGGCAGGGCAATAAAACTCGACCAATATCGATTTATTAATTAACTGGCAATGTATCATGCATCGCTGCGTTTTATAGACCGGCACTAAAAGATTATCAACACAGGATTACAAATAAAGAGCGTAACTTTAACGATACAAACATTTGAATTATGTCCCTTGATTTTTGATTAGGTACCGAAAGTTGGACACGCACGCACGCACGCACGCACGCACGCACGCACGCACGCACGCACGCACGCACGCACGCACGCATACACTTTTTGGAGCTTTTGCTCTCCTCTAACACGGTGTCTGTCCTTTTGTTTACAGTTTTATTCTGAAAGGAAAAAAACGACAGGGTGGTACGAGATGAACACCGGTGCGCGTGCACATTCTATACAAATACTGGGTCATCTCGGATACCTACATGTACCTGCCGTATACAAAGGTATCCATTGTGTAATTAATGGTTTATTAAGAGAAGAGCAGTAATCAATATATATAAAATACGCATACCAAATTCATTTATTTACATAAAGGTGTAATTATATAATGGTACTGATAAAACATATTAACTAAACTTTGCTTATATGAAATACATACCTTATGTTTAACCCCACGTTCAAAGTCAGAAACTACGATGGTGAAAATTCGAAATTACGACGGTGAAAAGTCGACTTTTCACCATCGTTGTCTCGACTTTTCACCATCGTAGTTTCGACTTTTCACCATCGTAGTTTCGACTTTTCACCATCGTAGTTTCGACTTTTCACTATCGTTGTTTCGACTTTTCGCCATCGTAGTTTCGTTGTTTCGTTGTTTCGACTTTACTTAGTTAAATAAATATGCCGCGATGACCCCAACGGGACACCGTAGGTAAGCATAATATTATGGAATCAAATAAGATGAAACTAATGTACAATCGATTTCAACAGCGTCGGTTGCCCCTTTAAAAGACATCAGATACAAACAGAACATTAAGCTTGTATTGGTATACAGTTTAAGCAGTATACGTATTTGTCAAAATACCGCCCATTTAAATGTCATTATGGTTGCTTGGCTGGTTACTTTATCGTTTTGGTTATAAATAGTATTGCATAGCTATACAAATATTGTAAAGTTCACGAATAAGGACAATATAGAGAACAAGAGCTAGTTCAAAAATAAGGCAAATGTTCGAAGACAATATAGAGGACTGTTTTTATCGCCTTATCTCGTTTTTAATCCACCTATTGTGTATAATCCTTTACTATTATATTTTTAAATACTGACCATTCCCATACACATTTCTGATGATTGCCGTTACAGACTGTGCCGTCCTTTAAATAATATGTTTTGGTTATAAATAGTATTGCATGGCTGTACAAATATGTTAAAGTTGGTTCACGAATAAGGACAATATAGAGAACAAGATCTAGTTCACAAATAAGGACAATATAGAGAACAAGATCTAGTTCACAAATAAGGCACATGTTCTAAGACAATATAGAGGACTAGGTTTTTTTTATGTGGATAGATATCTAATTAAGTTTTTTGCATAGTAATTTTAAATAAATTTAACGCTTTGTAAACAATAAAACAGTTTGGACAGCTGAAGTTTTCAGTAAGAAGGTAAACACATTATTTTAAGGACGGCCTTTGCGAGTTCTTTTAGAAAAAAAGAAAAGGGTATCTGCAGTCATCTTATTAACTTCATGTTGTCAATGTAAATCTAATTAAAATTGTTTAACAACATTTACTGACCACACGTTTTGATTAAAATGTCGAAAAAAAAGTACAAAACTCACTCACTCACTCACTCACTCACTCACTCACTCACTCACTCACTCACTCACTCACTCACTCACTCACTCACTCACTCACTCACTCACTCACTCACTCACTCACTCACTCACTCACTCACTCACTCACTCACTCACTCACTCACTCACTCACTCACTCATTCTATCAATCAATCACTTAATCAATCAATCAATCAATCAATCAATCACTGACCGCATACTTTACACTCCAACAATGCAGAGTCGCAAATACAATAGAGATGAATATACTTGAATAAAGATTGCAATACACAGGGCAGAAACGGCGCAATACGAATTTCATTGACTAAACAGGACAATATCTCATAAAGCAAGATAGTCATTACAAATAGTACTGTATACGGCAAGTGTATAAATGGAAGAAAACATAGCGAAACACAGAATTATACCCAGGTTTTCTTACCATAATCACGAATATTATCATTAGTACATACCATGCTCTCCTGTGTGAGGACATATTTTTTAAAGCAAAACTTTACCTCCACAATTCGGGTGTTATGTTAAACTTTGCTGTATGTATTGTTTATATGTCTCTGCTGTTATTTCTATATTTCTTTCTTTTTCTCGTTGTATTGATGAATATAGATGTTATAACTCATTTTATTTTGTTCTTGTTGTTTTGTTTTATAGAGTCATGTAAGTTTTTTTATATTTGTGTAGAAGTAATTGCAATTTTGATAAAACAGTGACCGATATGCCTTATTAGGCTGCGTGTTGCTTAACATGTATTAACATTTTTGCTACTGTTTTCTAAATCTTCACATGCATTGTACTTTTCACTTTAGTAAATAGAACTTATATATACGACGGATAGATGAATCATATTACGACGTATACAAGTCTCTGGGTGGATGTATACCTCCATTACACGGTGCTTTTATATTTAATTTCGTTAAGGGCTATCCGTATTATAAGAACACGATTTATCAATATAAATTGCTGTATAAATATGAATAAGACATAAGACATTTTATTGACTTAAACTATATACAGTTTCTCGTCATCATATACATATATATACATATATATATTAACAAATATTTCATTACATGACAGGTATGTTTTTTACTTTGAATTGATCTCTGTAATAAAAGATGTTATAATAATTTCATAAAAATTATTAATATTTGTGTCATCAACAAAAATCATGAGAATGAACATAATAAAGCACATTTTAAGACATGATATTTGGAATTGATCGCCTTATTACAAAGCTTCGGAAATAAATTTACTTAAATTAAGAAGTTCTCTTTTATTTGTAGATTGCAATAGTGTTATAAACTTAAACATATTTGGTATTGTGTAATAAAACTTCTTGATATACTTCTTTCTAATTTCATTATAGTTAGAACATATTAAAACAAAGTGATACTCATCTTCAATATCATTATTATTACAAATCTGGCATAGTCGTTCATTTCTTTCTATCCCATATCTCCCTGTTTCAATTCTTAATGAATGTGAAGATAATCTTAATTTAGTTAAAACACTGCGTAATTGTTTAGTACATAACAAATCTAAATATCTTTCATAACCATGTGTTAGTTTTATATTTCTATACTCTCTTCGACTCGACATCCACCGTCCAAGTTTGAATAAAACTTTCAATCATTCTTTTACGAAAAACCGAAAGAAAATATTTATTATTTATATTTGTTGTATTATCCCACACACACACACACACACACACACACACACACACATACATACATACATACATACATACATACATACATACATACATACATACATACATACATACAACCATAATTATTTAGGATGGACTTAACCTTTGAGACCCAGTTGATTAACCCTTTTTCACAATCAGCTAACGAGTTCTTATAAACACTGCTTAAAATAATATTATCAGTTGTTGATAATCTTAACCAGTACTTAACAATTTTAAAATATCGAGAAATAAACATCGGATAACGCCCTAGTTCGCCATAAATACCAGAATTGCTAGTAGTTTCTTTTACGCCCAGTATAGCTTTGCAAAATTTTAAATGAATGCGCTCTAATTCTTTTGATTTCGTAAATCCCCATACTTCGCACGCATAATTAAGAATCGAACTTACAAATGCATCAAATAACTGTAGCGATGTCTTAGGATTCACTTCAAGCTTTCTTATATTAACTGTTAAAAGATTCATCGCCTTTAGTGCTTTGCCACTTAGAGACTTCTGATTTAGAGCGAATGTACCTGCGTAATTAAAAACAACGCCTAGATAACTAAAATCATCAACAACATCTATATTTACGTTATTATATGTCCATTGTTCAGAAACTGTTTCTCTACCCCTCTTCCGAAAAACAACAACCTTAGTTTTTTCTGTGTTAACTTCGAGCCCCCAAGTTTCACAATATTCATATAATCTATTTAAGCTTTCTTGAAGGTCTTCAGGAGTGGTACCAAACAAAATCATGTCATCAGCAAAAAGCAGTAATATAAGGGAAATATCATCTAAGTTTAGGCCACATTTAGTTCTATTTTGTAAATAAAGCTCTAAATATTCGATAAAAAGAGCGAACATAACTGGCGACATTATCTCCCCTTGCTTTAAACCGACTGATATATCAAAAAAATCTGAATAAGACCCACAAAGTTTCACACACGATTTAACAGTATTATACATTGAGCGTACAATTCTGAGCATTTTACCGTTAATACCCAATTTAAAAAGTTTGTATAAACCGAATCAAACGCTTTTTTTTAAATCGATAAAAGCACAGTTAAGTCGTTTTTTCTCATTTAAAACTTTGTCGATAATATTATGAAGTATAAAAATAGCATCCGTTGTAGACCTACCCTTTCTGAAGCCAAACTGTGTGTCAGATATAATACTATTTGCCTCACACCATTTGTTAATACATGCGTTCAAGACGCTGGTGAAAATCTTTCCCAAACAACTAACTAAAGTTATGCCCCTATAATTGCTAACTACGTCTTTGTCCCCTTTTTTGTGTAACGGAATAATGACCCCCTTTGTCCATTCGTCAGGATAAAAAAACAACTTATTTTTCAGTGTATACTATGATGCATATAGCGTATTGCCATTGAAATTATTTAATTGTATTTCACACGTATGTGGCTATGTTTTGTGGACGGCAAATGATTGCGTTTTGGTTTGTTATTATGACCCCGGAGGCTTTCTCTCCCTATTTATGTGGCAATCTCCTGTTATTGGGGGTAATTGTAGATAAATAGGGAGAGAAAGCCTCCGGGTCATAATAACACACCGAGACACAGTCACCTGGCGTCCACTGTATGTGCGGTCACGTCTGTGTTATAAACATAGCCGCGAAAAGATTGCCCAATCATGCAGAAACTGACCCAATTTAGCTCCCGTAAACTCTGTATGATATAAATCGTGACTCTTTATTACTATACCGGGGTATGTGATGTCATCGGAAAGCGTGTTTGAGATCTATAAATAACAAAAGACTATACACCTGTTTATACAACTTCAATCTATTGGTTTTTGGATACCCTTGTACGTCTTTTAAAGCACTTGGTATGACATACTTGTAGGCGTTACTAATACACGTTTTCAATTGAACGGATATATATATATATATATATATATATATATGCTTAACGGTAGCCGTACATAGATTTATTAAATACTTATATCGGGTTACGAATGTCATTGATAAGTTCGGCGGCGTATAAATACGATATTAAGTCACCGGTAACGTAGGCATTGTGAAGGGATAAGTGAATGAGGCACACGGAATCTTGATTTATAATATAAATATGCAGATTAATAAATATCGGAGAAAGGAATTCGGACGTGAACTATAACAGTAAGAATAGTTGTTAAATTCAGTGCTGGTAGTGATTGTCTATGCTTAAGGTTAAGTAATGTTTATTACACCATATTTATATTAATAACCTGTTTTATTACACATGTTTCGTTTTAAGCATGAATGATAATACTTACATGCAAAAGGATTTTCGGACATGAACTTTAAGATTAAAAATAGATTTTAAAATAGGTATTGCATAGTTTATTGAACGATAGTTACGGGAATATATTAGTAGATTCCACATGGTAATGTTAACATAATAATAAAATAAAACACAAAGTGTAAGTTTAGGACTGAGTAAAAGGAGGTTATTGTGAATTTATACACCAAACTTCGACATGGAAGAAAATAAACAAACGCTGAAAGAAACATTCTGCAAATGGCGCGACGCGGTGGACGCGCACAAAGGTTGCAGCTTCGCGAGGGCGATAGACATATACATGGAAATAAAGGATGTGTCTGCCCGGATGTTGTACAACATGGCGTGCGCACATATTAAACTACATCAGCATGCACGTGCTATAGAGGTATTTTTTTCTCTCTTTATTCCATTTATTTGCATTCTTTCCCCCACTTCTGTTTCATCGGTCGGGATATTTTAAAATATTCCATGCACCGCCGTACTTTCCTTAGCCCCTTTCCCATCATGTACTGAAGGGAACAGCTTACCCGCAACTTTTGTATTTTCCAATATCTATGATGTGCAATCAGGGACAAAAGCGTTATCATAATTATCTTAGTCAAAATATGAAGTAGCGCTATTTAAAGTTGCATATGCCATCAACAGACAATTATGTATTTTAACAAAACCTTAATGTTATTTCTTCCTCAAGTCCAAATTTCAAGGAATTTGCTTTGATACTTTTTGAGGAAATACATGAAATGTCAGGTGGTGGGTTAGCGGTTTTGTTCAGTATATATGTAGATATCACATTTTAACATATTGAAACTGTATCAGGTTTCAGCAGTTACATTATCATCTGTGTTTTTTTAAATAAAAGTGAAATTTAAAACGACTCATTGCCACAATAATTGTTTTTTCTCAAACGTTCGTATGTCATGTTTCACAAAAATGTATCGGTTATATTTCGTGACTCCAGTAGAATGTATATTTTTTAAAGATATTTAAAGTCCCATCTGTGTAAAATTGAAACCGAAAGTTTGAATCTGATAATGTTGTATACATTCTAAACTACGCTGCTGGGGTCGGTTTCAGTAAACAGTTCGATATGAGATTTTCCCCAACTTAGAAATCTCAGATCTCTTAATGATTATTTGAACGCATAACATATTAAATGACACAACAGAATCGCAACAGTAACACATCTCTACTCACATGGAAAAGATAACCTACAGAATGGCGTTATATAGTATTTCAAACATTTAGAGGAACAGTTAAAGTTGAGATGTTTAGTGAAACTAAGTCCTGATCATAAGATATGTTAGAACGGCCGGACATTATATCGATGCATCTTAATTAAGTAACGTGTAAAACAAAACCACAGATGTCAATTGTTTTTCAATAATATGTTTTGTATACGGAAGAATTTTTTAAATTATATGCTGTTTGGTCAACAATGGTTGCGTGACTCATGGTACAGTGGTAGAGCACCGGATCCAAGATCGGTGCGTCGTGGGTTCGATCCCCGCCACGGCTATATGCGCTTACACAAATTGATTATACGTTCTTAAATACAACGTTTCAGATAGTATTTCTTGGGAATTATTATCGCCATGAAGCAGGGTGTAAAGCTTGACCTAATGCATGAGTATGAATCAAATCCAGCCAATCTAGTCGTGCGTCTCGTCAACTTAGTTTAAATTAAAGTAGCTCTATTATATTCCCGAACATGTTCTTGTTTTAATTTTTCATATTTCTTGTTTTGAAAAGGGATTAATGAATGTTAATCTGTTTTTTTTTGTGAATTTCCGCACGTAATGTTTTTTTTAAACAATATGTAGATTTACGTGGAAGGTCATGACCGAGTGGTCTCAGGTCACTCTCACCTAACGCCGGTCCTCAGACAGTGTTGCCACTTACTTGTGGAAGAAATACAATCCCGCTCAACTTTATTTGAGGTCTTCTTCAACAACTCCATCGGCTACGTGCGGCACTTCAACAACTCCATCGGCTACGTGCGGCACTTGTCTCTATGATACAACTGAAGCCGCGCAATAGCCGCACTGACACACAAATGTCAAAAATTAAATGGAATGTTTGTTCTCCTTTGAGCGCACAAAATGACATATTTATGTGTCGACGTGCCGTTAAACACCATTCATTCCTTCGTTCATTGTTCTCCTTTGAAAATTTAAAATGGCTTAAAAAGTATTTGAAGTAACAGGAAAATGCGTTTAAAAACCTGAAAGTTTCCCCGACATCCCATACCCCCAACCCCACAAACACACTCTCCCCTGGCGTTGACAATAATATAGGTGACTAGTATTGCGGTACCCCTCGATATAAAACCTGAACTATGATGAACATTGGTTTAACCCCCTTAAATTTATACTTCTGTATTGTCTGTTTATATTGCAGCATTTATCCATGGCCGTGAAGACGGACGAACACCTCGCTATTGCCTTCTACCAGAGAGGGCTATTAAACCTGAAAAACAAAAGGTATACACCAAACATGTCCATATAATACACCATATATATGTCTCTCTATGTCGGGTACATTTAATATACCATACATATGTCACTGTATGCCAGGTACATATAATATACCATACATATGTCACTGTATGTCAGGTACATATATTACACCATACATATGTCACTGTATGTCGGGTACATATAATACACTATACATATGTCACTAAATTTCGGGTATATATAACACACTATGCATATGCCACTCTACGTTCGGTACATATAATACACCATACATATGTCACTCTATATCGGGTACATATAATACACCATACATATGTCACTAAATGTCGGGTACATACACTACACCATGCATATGTCACTAAATGTCAGGTACATATAATACACCATACATATGTCACTCTATGTCGGGTACATATAATACACAATACATATGTCACTGTATGTCTGGTACATATAATACACCATATATATGTCACTGTATGTCTGGTACATATAATACACCATATATATGTTACTAAATGTCGGGTATATATAATACACCATACATTTGTCACTAAATGTTAGGTATATATAATACACCATACATATGTCACTAAATGTCGGGTACATATAATACACCATACATATGTCACTAAATGTCGGGTACACATAATACACAATACATATGTCACTGTATGTCTGGTACATATAATACACCATACATATGTCACTGTATGTCGGGTACATATAAAACACCATATATATGTCACTAAATGTCGGGTATATTTAATTATATTTTGATTCCAAAAGTGCACGCATCTTACGTATAAGCTAAGGATTGTGATATATTTAGGTGATAAACAGTTTTAACATTCAAAATGAATTATAAAAATATATCTCATTTGAAGCGATATTTTTTTCAAAAATTAAAAAAATAATCTTTTTAATATTTACCAGTACTAAAGCGGCGTTACATGACTTGGAGACCACGCGGACACTATTGCGTGGCAACACCTGCATTGACTACAAGCCACTGGGCATGCTTTGTAAAATATATCTATGTGAGGTGAGTTTCGTTCCTGTCCGTCTGTCTTTACCTAGACAGAATTTACTAAGACAATTTCTCTTGCTATGGAATATGTACATGTATATAAAAAAATGCCATTAAATTTAATATGAAAGTAAATTTATTTCAAATTTACGGCGCTATCAATTAAAAACGAGATATCCCCCCTTTTTTATTAAAAGGTTCACTCACCAATTGTGATAAATTTTCTCTTGACACTAAAATAAAGTTTAAAATATCCAAGTTCGTGTTAGTGTCTTTGTTAATTTAAAAAGGGGCATAACTTTGTTAAATGATTGAAATGGGCATAATTCTGGTAAATGATTGAAAGGGGCTTAACTCTGTTAAATGCTTGAAAGAGGCATAACTATGGTATATGTTTGAAAGGGGCATAACTCTGTTAAGCGCTTGAAAGGGGCAAATCTCTGGTAAATGCTTGAAAGGGGCATAACTCTGATAACAGTTTGAAAGGGGCGTTACTCTGGTAAATGCATGAAAGGGGCATAACTCTAGTAAATGCATGAAAGGGAGGGGCATAACTAATAAATGCTTGAAAGGGGCATAACTCTGTTAAATGCTTGAAAGGGGCATACTTCTGGTAAATGCTTGAAAAGGGCTAACTCTGGTAAATGTTTGAAAGGGACATAACTCTGGTTAATGATTGAAAAGGTGCATAACTCTGGTAAACGCATGAAAAACATCCATTTTTGCAGATGTGTGGTCATTTGTGATTAAAATACTAACTTTATTTTAATTTCTATAATAAAGTATCCTCAGTAGGGAAGTAAATATAGATATGATAAAACTCTATATCAGTCAGTAAAAAAGTAATCATAAAAAAACGTTACTATGGAAATTGAGTGTAATCATATTAACATTTATTTTAATTTCATCAATTGTTATCGGAACGACAGAAAAGAATACCAAGAAATAGCGATTGATACTTCTTTAAATAGATTGTTTTCATAATTTCCAAAACAAGTAACGTCATGCCATTACATGTATTTGATGTTGTTTTTGTTGTTGTTGTTGTATGGTGTTTTTAACGTCGCTTTTAAATGTTTTAGTCATATCGCGACGATGTCTACTTGAGACAGTATTCTGAGCGCTGTCACACTGGAGTATCATGCCGCAGACATATGGTGTAGATACCACACCCAGTCACTTTATACTGACACCGGGCCGACCAGACCTAGAACTTTCCTCTAAATGCTGAGCGTCAAGCAAGGAAGCTTCTAATACCAGTTTTAGAGTCTTTGATATGACCCGGCCGGGGATCGAACCCACGACCTTCCGCATGCAAGGCGGACGCTCTACCAATGGATCACGCTGCGGTCACATGCATTTGAAGAAAAAAAAAAAAACAACAATTGTGTAGTTTATTAAATATGAAACTTCACTTAGGGATTGAGCATTTCCATATTGTTATACGTTCACATGTTTAAAGATTATTTGAATCTTTGAACTTGAGTTCGAACGATTAACCATGTAAATGTCCTTTAACTCAGAGAACTATGGGACGGGGTGCGTATGGCTTTCCGCGGGTCGAAGATGGCGAGTAGGACACGGTCAAATGTTTCGGTGTTTTTTTTTTGTTTATATTTTATGAAACATTTATATGTTTCCATTTACCATACTTAAACATTTTGAAATTGAAATTGTTAACAAAAATTATGTTATTATTTTGTTCAATTAATTTGCCGCAATGGGGACGGTTGTAACTAATGTAATGATTGTAGCCCAACCCATTTGCTTATGTTATGTTTGTAATTGTATGAACGGTTATATATATGTGGTAAACATAATATTATGGAATCAAATAAGATTAAACTAAAGTACAATCGATTTCAACAGTGTCGGTTGTCACTTTAAAAGACGATGATTGCCGTTAAAGACTGTGCCATCCTTTAAATGATATGTGTTTGCTGTGCTCCGATCCAGTATTTTTTTTATGTGGGTAGATAGCTAGTTACGTTTTATGCATTGTCATTTTAAACAAAAATGGACAGAAATCATAAAAAAAATAAACGCTTTGAAAAAAAATAAAACAGTTTGGGTAGCTGCAGTTTTCAGTAAGAAGGTAAACAGATTATTTTAAGGACGGCCTTGGCGAGTTCTTTTAGATAAAAGAAAAGGGTATATGCAGTCATCTTATTCACTTTATTTTGTCTATATAAATCTAATTACAATTGTTTAAACAACATTTACTGACCACGATTTGATTAAAATGTCGAAAAAAGGCACAAACGACACTCACTCACTCACTCACAATTGTCAGACATGCGTATTACGCCTGAAGAGCTATTTTTGTTTTATAGCAATTACTATAACGGGTATTAATTTAGGTTTTGTACAACATGGCACTGGCCCATCTCCATGGTAACCATGTTACGGAAGCTGTTCGTCTGCTGACAGAAGCGTTACATGACACTGACGATAGGCAGAAGAAACTCCTGATGTCCACTCTGGAAACTATACAGGCATGTACTGAGGAAGTGTTATTTCTTCTTGTAAATCTTGAAAATAGTTAATTTAAAAGCAGCATTTATAACACTGAATGGGAAGTGGCTGTACTATCGCGCTTTTATTAAGAAATGGTATCATCTATGATTAGATCAAAAAGGAACAAATTAGCACTATTTACATAGGAGAAAAACAATACTAGTATCATATTCATTACTTGTAAACAAGATCTACATTATTTACAAACATTAAATTGTTGATGAAGAGTAGGATATAACATTGATATTTTGTATCTCTTTATTCTCTCAGTGTATGTCTGTCTTTCTGTTTGTCTGCCTGTGTTCCTGCCTGTCTGTACCATTTTTACGCATGCACGCACGCTCTCTCTCTCTCTCTCTCTCTCTCTCTCTCTCTCTCTCTCTCACACACACACACACACACACACACACACACACACACACACACACACAGAGTTATTGCCATCATATTTGCAAACGAGAGAGTGGTCTGTATTTGTCATGTACTTTACTCAACGAATTCTATCTAGCATCTAATATCGTGTAATCATTCCAGGACAAGAAGTTAGACCTCTTAGCACCGGTGTACATTTCCATAGATAACGTGTTTACTCCACCAAAAAGTATAACGTCAAATCTGGAGAAGAAAACCCTTGTCGGGAAGGCAAAGGTCGTGTCGGCGTCGGACACTAACGATAAAGATGCCACGTTCAATGGAATGAAACGGGTAATTATACAGTTTACCTTCTCATCTAAACACCCACACGGGCTCGCAGTCTTATATGAAATAATGCCACACTTGTCCACAGTAGGGATTCTTGTATAACGGTTTTGGTTTACATCTCGAAAACAAAACACATTTGAATACTGAAATGGCGTCCGTCCGCCCGTTCTTTCTGCCAGTTCATTGCGTTTTGGACCAACACCCTTGTGGACACAACTTTGGCCACATTTAAGCCCGATTGGAACTAAACTTACTACAGCAATTACATGGTCTTGACGGGAACCTTTGATCTTTGCATTAAGATTATGGTCCATTAATGAATTACGGCCAATCCAGCCTATATCCATTAAGAAACAACATCTACTCTCAGCAAATTTCATATTGGACATGACTTGAGGTCAAGGTCATATGGATTACACTTACCCTAAAAAATCTTTTGGGTATTCCGTGTATTGTGTTGTTTTTTTCTTATTAAGTTCTTGTATATTTTTGTTCAATTTTACTATATCCAACCTGCCACTGTTACGTCATGCTCACCTGGCTCTGCACTTATGGTGTAACATTCAGCCTGATAAGTTTTCACATTACACTTTTTGTTTACGTCTCGGGCATTGCTCCAGTACCCACTTCGTAATGGTAATAGGTAACGTCTATTATGCTAATTCCGTGGCCTTTTTGAGAGGGGGATATGACTTGACTGGATTTCTTGTTGATACATGCGTTAGTGTTTATTTGGCATACATGCTTTATTATTAAAGTGCATCCCTTAAACTTATCTTAATATATGGGCGTTACAGTTTATTTTTAAGAGAATATCATTTATATATGATTTATTTTGTATAACATATTGTCATATGATTGAATATTTAACTTCATTTTTATGCCATTGAGGGCTAACAGACGATCAGTATACCCCATCTCCGAAAGTAATTGATAATTTTCCCACTTGAATCAGCGGTGAGAGACGAATGATAATGAACCACAATTTCGTATATCAATCTTTACGGAAACTGTGGCCAAACTCACAGGGATTCGAACTCACGACCCCTGGATTGACAGCCAGACGCACTACCGACTGAGCTAATTGTGCCCGGCTTGTCATTATGAACTTAGTATGTCACATTTCTTGATTCCATTTTTTATTTCAGAACCTATAGATCGTGCACACACTTTTTTTTTTTTCAATTAAATATTCGATTTTCACGCAGAGATGGAAAAATTAAAAACGCACTTGAACCTTGCTTTTTTTAACTGAATCAAATAGCCATGAAATGTATCGAGCGTGATGTATATTTAACGAAATGCATTTGCTTTCATCTTAATATGGAATAAATTAACCGCTAGATTGAAATAACTATGATTATACGCATGACGGTTCGTGTTATACAAAACCGATTTTGCACGAAATCAGAAGTCACAAAATGACTATATATGACTAAAAATAAAAAGTAGATATTGCATAAATTATGATAATTTTGCTAGTTTGATATTCGATTACTTAAACGATTAGGACCATACTTTGTCGTATACTGTAACACACATGTCACGATAACTTTTATTCAGGTACAAGAGATTAAAAGTTCCCAACAGAACTCACCAAAAAGTCCTCCTCCCAAGACCCCCTTGATGATGGTTCGCAATTTTTTCGGGAACAAACAAGGTGAAAATAATGCGCCATTTCTGAAAGTAAACAATAACGTTATGCGGGAAAGCAGATCGACAGGAGATTTACCGAGTGTTGCCACAGCCAAAGGTGCAGATGGCGATCATTCGACAAAGACATCATTTTACACGAACACAACTTCTGATGAAGATATACAGTATAAGACTTCAGTAGGGACGAAACAACGAGCCTCGCTAGGTACCTTGTTTGGCAATAGTTCGACTGCATTATCTCAAGCACTTTCTACTTCATGTGATGTTCTGACAGCGTTTGTCGCACCACCAAATGACAACGATACAAATGGATATTGTCCAATAGACGTCCGCGAGAAAATTGGAAAACTGGATAAAAATAAAAACGTACAGTATCCTATTGTAAAAACAACAGCGACTACTATAAAGACACAACGTAATTTTAACGACAAGTCTAATGTAGAAATAAATAATAACGACCAAGTGTGCGTGAATGATACACGCCGTGATAAGGACAACGAAGATAATACAAAACGGGCGGAGTTTAGATCAAACGATGTGAAAAGAAACCGCCCTCCACCACCGTCATACCCTCCGCCCCCTTTACCACCTAAGATTGTTATAACTCTATAAATTACAAATATAGAAACCAATACAAATGCATATATCTTACATTTATTTGTTTAAAAATGTGCTATTACGCCTTTTGCCAAACCCACATAACAAATACACGTCGAATGATAAATGTATTTTTTCTTTGCAATTGCTGTTGTTTTGTGTATACAATGTAGGCCTGCTGATGAAAAATGCGCCAACTAGTTAAATGAGTAGAACCATAACCGCAGACTAATTGAATTAACGATCCCGATGTGGCCACTCTCAACACATATACAATAGAAGAAAGCAAAAGCCATTTGAACATAACGGGCCTAATTAGTTTTTTACGGACTCATGAGATACCGGTGCCATTTGTGTTATTCTGTGTTTATGCATAACGATTGTTTGAGATACAGGCTTCTCTACATGCCATTTAAGCACACAGACACCCCAGCACTTGACTATCAGAAATGGTATTCCCCTAGCGCTTGAATTCTTTAACCAAATTTTGCAAAAGTTTACTTTCCTTTAAATCATTATTTTTCTTTGCATGTTTTTCTCTCATGTTAATGCCTTAACCCTTTACTTCATATAGACGCATTTGGACACCTCTAATACAGACACTTTTGGACCCCTAATATAGAAGGCTTTTGAATTATTGGGTGAATTATGTTTATATTAACTGACAGAGTGGAAAACAGTGCAGGAAGTGTTCAGATTGCTCGTCACGAGCAATCTGAACTCTTCCTGCACTGTTTTCAAAGGCCTTCTGTGATTGGTGCGGGGAAACGCGTATCTATGGAGTAAAGGGTAAAAGGAAACATACCAAATATGATTAATACAAGTTATACTAGTGAAATATATTTCAATGAGTGCCTTACACAGCGCTTGAAAATGTGTTGAAGGTGTTTACGCACTTTTACCCCAGTGCTTGCATTCTTTTCTGTGGAGAACCCTGAAATATATATTAAAATGTCACATGTTACTTGTCATTTACTTGTTTGTTTTATGAATTATCGATTCGATATAAAACAAGAAATACATGAAATAAATAAATTGTTTATATTTCATTTTGTTAACTTGTTTTAGTTTTGTAAGAGGAACAAGTGAAATATATTTTATTCATGAAATACACTTTAAAAAATAATATGAAACAAACAACAAACAAACAAACAAACGAAAACAACACACAAACACACTTTTGAGCTCACAGCAATAAACGTTTTCCAAACCAATTAAATGTAGCCATTAGCTTGTTCCTAATAGATAAATGACGTGATTGCAGACGAATACTGGACCTTACATGTTCATGTTGACTTGTTATTGTTTTATTCGAATTAGAATTCGAAAAGTTGTTTTTTCAATAAAACGTAAAGTTAAGTTTCGAGGTACAATTCGATTATTGTATTTTTGAACACGTATTAGTTTATCAGCATACATCTTCAACGTTTGACCAAGACATTAATCCGGACATTATGACCATTGCAAGGACTGTCCAGTGTTTGTCAGCCAACATGCTTTCAGAGTTACTGACTCTTAGCGCTTTAAGAATACCAGAAAATATCACGAGCATAAATACTTGCGTTCGTATGCCAACTGTCGAAGTGATAACACCTCATGTGTTAAGTATAAATAATCAACAAGAATGTCTTTCTAGAGAAGGAAAAGCTTTTGAATTTCTTCTCAACGTTTTGAGTAATATAAATTGTGTAAAGCGAAGTAATCAAAACGGTTTTACGTATGTGCTATATACGATTACCTCCCTTTATCTACCGAAACTAAAGTCCAACTTAAATTGTATTTTATCGAAAATGTATTCCATTCTAATACATTAATAACGCCAACACACGTACATATCAAAAGGGATGCAGAAGTAAGTATATGACTGATTTCAGAATCTGCTTCTTAAACTGAAGTGTTTGATCATAGCTCGGCCGATGTCTCTAAAACAACACTTAGTACCGGTTCTACCCAGGAAGCAGATCCGATAGCGATTTATATAAGCTGTTAGCTTTCATCGCAATCGAGATAAAATAGTTAGTATAAACTAAAACCAGTGTATCACTATATTATACAACTACTGTAAGGTGTTTGTTTGAACTTACCATAGTCATTCAACTGAGCAAAATACGCCGAGTCACTTTTAGTTGTAGTTTTGCATGATCGATTGATAGCACCGGTGGGTCATATACATACAGAGACTGTGGCCGTTCCTACTTCGTGCCGTTTCACGAAACATCAAGAAAGTTATCTGCAATCTGCAAACATTTTCAAAAGCAGTCTGACGCCCTTAGTTTAATAGAACGTGGCCATGTGCACACAAAGGTGTGCTGTGTTAAAAGGGTTAAATGTGTTTCAATGGCTTCCTTTAAATGACAGTTAAGTTAAATATATTTATATTAATACAACTATCTTTGAAAAACGAAGCCACTAAAACAGTTCAATGCACATTACTTAAACACCACAAAGATATATCAAAACATTAGCCTACCATAATTGCTAAAGAAAATAATGAAGATAGTTTAGTTTTTATGCACTCGCTCACACGTCTCTTGTTGGCCACAAGATGCTGCTCAATATCCAGCACATAATGGAACAACGCACTCACACTAGACAGTTTCACACTTCTTAATGATATTATGTTTATACGGTGTTTTGCTCTGACGTATACGGTTTTTCTTCTTCAATTAAATGTTGTAAATGGGTAATATTTAAAAGCAAATATATTCACTTATGCACAATTAACTTTCATTCAATACTTTAGTTCAACAGGTAATGCAGAATACAACAAAATGATATTATATGTCGTTCAAAACTGGATCAGTAATTTTCACGTGACTATCAGTATTTTCCGTTATTTTACATCTCGTCTTCTCACACAGTTAACATCCTGCCATTACAATATCTGTATGACCTCGGCTACCATCGTTTGTATTCAGATACCAAATACCAGTATATACAAAACTATATCGCTAGTATGTGTGGCGCCATTATTCAGGTTTTAATTTATGTGTGTTTTTTCTCTCTCGCGAAATCTGTTTTTTATTTAAATTCAGCATCGTAGGTTTCATTCAGTCGATCACGACATAAGTAATGTAAGATACTGTGTTTAATATTAAAGTCAACACTGCATTCTTGCAATGCCTTACAGAAAGCATTGTTAGACCGTACATACTTATGCAAATTACACGTATATTTTTTTCCATTCAAGATAATGATACAGGGATAGTGATATCGCTAGAGAGAAAGAGGGAGAGGAGTGATTTCATGGAAATTACCAAATTAGAATGAATGTTATCGGTCGAAAATGCGTGTATATAATTTTATTTTGGACAAATGGGTATATGTATGAATGGATGAATGAATAAACAAGATGACACATATAATCCATGTGCACGTAATGAGGATCAGAATAAAGTAACACTCGCCTTGTAAAGTATGGAGATATATATTGAAACGCGTGTACCAAGTTATGTCTCCTTCACATAATCAACACCCCTCGATAGAATTGTGACCTTAAATTAACATCCTGTTTATTGACAATATCTGTTACGTGACGTACAGACCTATAGACCGCGGGAAATTATGAGATTAAACAAAATACAGTTAATATTTTAGCATATCATTGTGAAGTTTGCTCCTTTTATAAAACTACGTAAGCTATTCAAATAACGATTTCTCCCGTTTAAGTACAAGCTTGTGTTCCATATCCTCTGTCAACCCCTTCGTACCTTACACGCAATGGTCGTAACCCATTAGATGTAGATTGTGTTGAAACTGTCGCCAAATATTTTTTTATAGGAGACACAATTTTATAGCTATTCTATAGAAAGGTTCGTTTTACTATTAAAAATGATTAAATTGTCCATATTACGTAGATGTGTTATGGTATATCTGACTAACATATAAGTATAGTAAAGAATTGTAAACGATTTACGTGTAGTTATTTGTGAGTTGAAAATACAAACGTGGACAATTTAATTGATATGGATATCTAAGTCGTTGTTTTGTTAATAGTACCATGATTAATAAATTAGAACCGTTGACGTAGTACGGAAATTGATAAATTTACGTAGAATTGTTGAAGAATTGTTTCAATTATTTATGATTCTAAATCATTAACGTAGAATTGTTGAAGAATTGTTTCAATTATCTATGATTCTAAATCATTAACGTAGAGTTGTTAATGAATTGTTTCAATTATCTATGATTATAAATCATTAACGTAGAATGTTATATGAAGTGTTTATATTAGTAATGATTTTAGATCATTAACGTTGACTTTTTTATGAAGTGTTTATATTAGTAATGACTTTAGATCATTAACGTTGACTTTTTTATGAAGTGTTATATTATTAATGATTTTAGATCATTAACGTATTTTTTTTATAATTTGTTTAAATTATTTACGATTCTATATCATAAACGTAGATTTGTTTATGAAGTGTTTAAATTGTTTATGATTTTAGATTATTAACGTTATTTTTATGAAGTGTTTGTATTATATATGATTTTAGATAATTAACGTAGAATGTTTTTATGAAGTGATTATATTAGTTATGCTTTTTTATCATTAACGTAGATTTTTTATGAATTGTTTAGATTATTGATGATTTTATATCATTAACGGATAAGTTTTTATGAAGTGTTTATAATGTTTATGATTCTAAATCATTAACGTATATATTTTTTATGAAAAGTCTATGATTTTGGATCATTAACGTAGAAAATAACCAATGAAATAAAATTATTTTACGTAGAATAATCCAAAATCTGTGAACATTAGCGTGTAAACTTAGTTAGGTAAAACAGTTTGAAACCACTTATGCAGTTCATAAACTGATACCATTTGCTTTGAAAGTTAATGGGAAGACAACATTTACGTAATGAAATACATGTATGAATTGTTTAAATAATTTATGCAGAATAATTTACGATTTTATAGCATTTTCGAATAAACATTCATGATTTCATTAAATTAACATAGACTGTTTCACGCATTTGTACTATTTTCGTTGTAGTTAATGAGTAAAACTATTTAGTGGCTTGGCTGCGCCAGCGCTGTGTGTGGTGTCCTTGAGCAAGACACTTTATCAGCACAAACTGGTTCTACTAAAGATGACTGCGAGTGTAATTTGTCTTAGTTGTAATAACTTGTGTGACACAAGTAATCGAAGTAAAATAAATACGTTTAAACCAAATTTACGTGGCTAATGATTCAAGACAGTTTACGTTGAATAGTAGTTGTTCATTGGTTCGTTTTACGTCGGAAAGTGTATGAGTTATTAGAACTTTAATGTAGACTTTTTCTTCAGTTTATACAATTCACGGAGAGAAATTCTATTTACGTAGAATATTTTCTGAATGAATACCATATACAGTAGAACATCGATAGCTCGAACCCGACGGGACTGGACAAAATAGTTCGAGTGAAGGGTTGTTCGAGCCAAGTATTGTTCAACATCATACCATGCATTTACCAGTATATACATCGAAATAGGAATGGGCTGGAACCAGATAAGTTGTTCGAGCTACATGAGATGTTCCAACCCTCCGTGTTCGAGCCAATGAAGTTCTACATATAATTCAGGAGTTGGTTTTATTACGTAAAAAATTTATGAACTGAAACAAATTTATAGAAATGGTTTGCCGTTGCTAACAATTAGGATTGATCTGTTGTTTTAAATACCATTGGTATTGGCATTCATGAACCGTAACATAATATCTGTATGCTTTCTTGAAGTTTATAACAAATTAGTAACGATAACGTTTCAGATAACCTTGTCAAAGTGGATTTTAATCTACAAAAATCAAATATGAAAGTAATTAAAATGCCCAAATATTTACTTAATGTTTTATTTATATAGTTTGAAATTATGACAGGATTAAAAGGTGAAACATTATATAAGATATTTGATATGGAGAGCCTTAATTTTGAAAGCAAAGAGCAAAAATTTGAAGTGTGAAAGAAATTTTGATTCTGAATTATGAAGCTTGAAATGCGAAGTGTAAAACGTGTTTGAAGTTTGAAACGAAAGTATGACATGTTAATTTATATGCATATATAATATATAAAAGACCTGTTGTGAACTATGAATCATGAAGTACAAAGTCACAGTATTTCGTGGAGCCTGTTTTGCTAATTTCCTTCGAAATTATAAGAGTATTGTCAACAACAGACGTTTCAATCAAGGGCCCCAAGGAAGATTAATTTCAAACTAAGTGGGCTACCCTTTTTAAATAAAGACTTCCATTCCATTCCATTCCATAAATACGAGAATTACAATAGTATGCTTACGAAAGCTCATATGAGGATGAATTTTGTCAATATTTTTGTCACTCTTAATATTTCGCTGAAAACGGTCATATACTTGCGAACTTAAGTGAAACGGGGTTCCGAAATATTTAGCGAAGAATTTGAAGTTATGAAACAGTTACAATGTTTATCTAGTTTTAGTTACATCATCAAAAGTTATAGTCTTGAGATAAAAAAAAACATTTCTTTTTAAATTCGTTATTACTCTCCGTTTAATGACCCCCCTACAGTGTGGATGGTGTCACATGTTTATACGAAAATCTCAGACTTACGAAGGGTGGGGTGAAATGGACCTCTGCATATTTACTTTTTCAGGTATTATTTACTAAAATTAAATCCTGCTACCTGGCTGCGTAGACACCTGCCGGATATGTCACTGGAGGATATCAACACTTTAATTATAATTTTGTACAGAAATGTATTGAGAATTAATTGTGGAAAAAAAATGCTATTAAATGTCGTAAAGATAATTATGTTTAAATTATTGTACGGCCGTAGAAACGGATCTATTTTTGCTGACGACACTACATTTGACACATAAAACTTTAAGCTCCTTCATTCGTTATAAATACTGCATAACTGACAACAATATGTTACTCGGGTATATAAAAGAACTGCATATGTAGGATTTATTATTCGACGGCTATTGATGCTTGAGCGACCGCTGTTTGCTTGAGCAAAAATTCGATTGCTCACATTACATTGTAATTATAATCATTGCGGTGAAAAAAGGCTATGATACTGTTGTAAATTTCAGTTTATTCACACTCAAACTGGCATATATTATCAATACTAAACTGTTGAAATATTTTATTTGCTGTAAGAAATAGTTAAAAGATATTTTGATTAAAATATTATTTTGGAATTTATAACATTTTTAATAAAACCTTACAATTCTCGAGCAGCCCTGCGCTTTTTTAACAGTTATAAATCTCTATATGGATCAGCAGACTTAGTCTGAACATGGAAGATCAGAAACAAACCACTAAAGAAATTATAAGCAAATGGCGCGACGCGGTTGATGTGCACAATCGCGGCAGTTATGACGAGGCAATAGATACATACATGGAAATTAAGGAGATATCTGCCCGGATGCTGTACAACATGGCATGCGCGTATACCAAACTACAGCAATATGATCGTGCCATACAGGTGAATATTTGCTCATATCTTATTATTAATTTTTTTTTTTAATTTTTTTTATTTTGTATTCCAATACATTACAATATATAACAATATTACAATTTCAATTTACAGAACATATAGCATTTACACAAGTGTTATTTTTTAAATGCCAATTGTAAATAAGTAGTTTTTTGTTACAGACATCTCCCCAATAAGGGATGCCATTCCTTATAGAGAAATATCTGTAACAAAAAAACTATCCATGGTATGTTTTAAATATATATCATTTAGAAAGTTTAATCCATTCATCACATAGCTATGGTGTTATGTGTTACAATTATAACCGTAAAATGATCATTTTTAGTCGATATTCTATGTTTAAATTTAATGTCTCATATAAACAATAGTATTTGAACTTGTTAAGTGACAAACACCGGTTTTTGTAGGAAAAAAAAGACATTTTTAACAATGAGTTACATAATCAATTGTATACCAAGTTTTTTTTCACATAAAACAGCAAAGCAATAGCCACACACACACACACACACACACACACACACACACACACCATATCAGTATTTACACATACATACACACATATCTTTATACAGTTATCATTTGTCATTCATAAAAAGGCATTATATTCATTAATAGCTAAGACTGTAAAGAAGCATTTAATAATAACAACAAATTTATTTACAGATACGCTATACGTAGTCCATGAATTGGGTTTACTGGTTTTCATTTCAGTTAATATAATCACTTTTATAAATCTAAAAAACAAATTATATGGGATTTTTAAGATCAGGTTGAAAATTGGTGTTCTAAATACTAAATATTTGCATTTTGTCATAATACTGATAATTTTATAGAAATAATAGATTGAAAGAATAAAGTCTACTGTATGTGATTGTATAAATATTTATGACAGTTTAACTACAAAACCAGTATAAAACTTCTTTTTCTTATCCACTTTTTTTCTTTTTCAAATGTCAAATTATAATTATAATGAAAATTATCAATTGAACATCTTTATAAAAGTTCAATACAAAAAAGACAGAGTAAAGTCTACTGCATGAGACTGGATAAATATTAAGAATAGTTTAACTGCAAAACCTGTATAAAACTTCTTTCTTTTAATCCCTTGATTTTTTTTCTCAAATGTCAAACCATAATTATAGTGAAAGTTATAAACTGAACAGCATACTAAAAGAAAAAGTTCAATACAAAAAAGACAGGGTATTTCCTTGGAGCTGTGGTGTTCATTTCCAAGAAGGAACAGTACGGAACAAATAAAGTGTGACAGCTACTTTTTATAGTTTTAAGGTATGCATTGTATATTATCTAGACGTGTTGTAATTTAACACTTCATATGAGAAGAAAAATATACAAAACAAGTAATATTCAAAGTAGTGATTTATACACCAATCAAGATGTTTCAAACTTTTCAATTGTACAATTTTTAATTGCATTTATTTTTTCAGTTTGGTACACATACTTTATTTGTTGCTTAAAATTGATGAAGAATGGTAACCTATCATCTAACTTGCACTTATAAATAAAGTATTTTGCATGAAAAAAATAATTTATTTAAAATATTGTCATGTTTAACTGATCCAAAGATGATATCTTTCACACTCCATTGATGTTGAAATATTATGTTTTTGTCATTGCATGTTGTTATAAAACTATCCCAGAATGTTTCTACATACTTGCATTCCCAGAATAAGTGTGTGATGTTTTCTACATGATTGTGCTTTGCGAAAGGTACATGTATCATCATTTTTTTATCTTCATTTTTGTCAAAAGAGAATTTGTAGCTGTAATTCTGTGGTTCATTTTAACTTGAAACCATTGTATTCTAGTATCTTTTGTACAATTAAAAGGTAATTGATATAATGTTTTCCATTCTCTTTCAATATTTAATCCATACTGTCCCGATTTAGTAATAGAAGTTGGCGACACATTTGACCTTACAAGAACATCATATATTGCACGACAACATTTTTGTGCTGTTTATGCAAGACACTGATAATGGGCATATTAGATTGTCTAATTTCGTTGCAAGGTGAGCAAAATTAAGTGTTTGAAGGTAACCACGTAATGTACCAAACATAACTTCATATTCAATAAAATTAGTATTTACAGAAAACTTATCCACAAATAACCTAAATGTAAGAAGATTACTATGTTCATCAATCAAGTCACTAATAAATTTTATACCTTTGTCATACCATCTTTTATAAAATAAATACACTCGATCTTCCTATCTTAATGTTATTGTTAAACCATAACGGTTGGTTTAAAAAATATTTCCAAGACATTGGTACTAAGGCAGTTATTGATACTTCCAGACTTATGTACACATCTTTCCAAAATGGATTAAATATTTTGAAAAGGTTCTTTTTCACATAATCATTACTAAAAATTAACATTTCTAAAGCATAAGGATACATAAAATTATGAATTTCTATACGTTTTTTTCCCAACAGACAAAAGTCTTCTTATCCAAGTAAGTTTTAAAGCATATACAAACTATTATTATTATTAAATATACTGAAAGGATAAAGAAACACCGAGCGAATTTCAGAGCCAAATTCTCAAACCATTGTGAGTGATATTTACAATGTAGATTATGTATGTAAATGTGTTTCATTAATATTTTTGTCAGTTATAATGATCATACTGACACAATCATTAAAGGAATTCCTTTTAATAATCGCCCTACACATATTAATATTGATTATCATCATCATCATAATAAATTTGTCGTACTTTTTCAGTAATGATTGTAAGATATGAATTAGATTTTCTTTATGGAAGTGTTTATATAATGAAATCGAACTATAAATACTGTAACAAATGTTATATCATGCTTTTCCACAAAGTATTGTGTGATGTGCGAGGTAGCTGTGTGCTGTGTGCGTGAATTGTGTGGTGAACGAGGTAGCTGTGTGTGTGAAGTGTGTGGTGTGCGAGATAGCTGTGTGCGTGAAGTGTGTGGTGTGTGAGGTAGCTGTGTGCTGTGTGCGTGAAGTGTGTGGTGTGCGAGGTAGCTGTGTGCGTGAAGTGTGTGGTGTGCGAGGTAGCTGTGTGCTGTGTGCGTGAAGTGTGTGGTGTGCGAGGTAGCTGTGTGCTGTGTGCGTGAAGTGTGTGGTGTGCGAGGTAGCTGTGTGCGTGAAGTGTGTGGTGTGCGAGGTAGCTGTATGCTTGTGCGTAAAGTGTGTGGTGTGCGAGGTAGCTGTGTGTGAGAAGTGTGTGGTGTGGGTGTGTGAGTTTATGGCTTTGATGTTATATTTATTATTGTACTATCATGATAGCCATACACATGGCGATGAATATGTATATGTTTATGCTAATAAAATTTTGACTTTGACATTACATACACATTCTAAAACTGTCTCATATAAATTCCAAACCAATTATCGGATCTACCTCTACAGCATTAGCTATTTGGGTGTAAAATATATTTTGAGCAAACAATTTAATAACTTACTATATAAATCAATCAATCATTCAATTATTCGGTCAGTCATACCAAAGGCAGACACCAAATTAAATACAACATGTGATAGCCTGATACCACAGCTATGCTACAGGTATATTTTTTAGAAATGTAATAAATACCTTTAAAACAAGTTTTTGAACATTTTTTTTATATCTGTTCATACGTGACGACCGCAATTAATTTGTTAAATTGTGTTTAAAGTGCTAACATTGTTGAAATAAATGAGAAGAAAAGATAAGAAAATTTTGTCTTGGAATTCCTCTTTAATGTCATATTAAGTGTTAAATTCAGGTCAAGTATCGTTCCACATCCCCTCCCCCTCTCTTGTTTGTCATTTATATTTAAATCTTTTAGTCAGGTCAAACTTATAATAAAATATTTGATAAAACTCTAAATCTCTTTACATTTGCTTGGAATAATTACGTCTCCTGATCAAAATAAATTTCTCTTAGACAATTTCTTGAAACACAAAGATGCTCCGGATACCCTAATTATGGTCGCACACTGAGACATTATTAATAAAATCTGAGATAACCCTGTTAACGAATCGCTTGTCCAAGATATTTATATCATATTTATCATTTCTATCCAATCATCTTTATATTTGTAAAGTGTCCTTGAGCAATACAATTCATCCGCTTAGTACTGATTCTCCACAGGAAGACTTTTTAGTGTGATTTTTTGTCTAAGTTGTAAGAAATTGTTTCACTATCGATGTAAAATAAATAAGTTTAGAACATTAACTTTAAACATTTCATGTATTTTAGTGTCTATCAACTGCTGTAGAAAAGGACGTGCATTTCGCCATCGCCTTCTTTCAAAGAGGAATCCTGTACCTAGAGGATGAAAGGTATGCTAGACTGTTTGTCATATCCTTTACCTTTTAATTTGAATTTCCATACGAAACTGTATAATTATACACTGAAAGGATAAAGACACGCCTGGTGAATTTCAAAGCCTCATTATTAACCTATTGTAAGCAATATTTAAAGTTTTAGAATATGTATGTAAAGGTATTTTATTAATGGTTGTGTCAATAGTAATGTTCATACTGCCAAAACCATTAATCTACCTTTACAAACATGCTGTTGTTCTAAAATTATAAACCCTGCTTGCAATAGCTTGATTGTGTGACTCTGAAATTCACTCGCCGTTTCTCCATCCTTTTCAGTATATAATTACTGAATTTGAAATAAAAATGTGTATATATCTTTGTTATTTTAATTTGATTTATGTATTTAAATACTTAAATTGTGTTTGCAATACACAATTTATTTTTTTACAGAAATGCCAAAATTATCGATTGTTGACTGAAATTTATTTATTTTACTTTGATTGTGAAGCAAATTGTTACAACTTGGACAAATCTCCCTCGAAGTCTTCCTGGGTAAAACCAGTACTAAGCATATGCGGATAATGTGTCTTGCTCAAGGACAACATACATAGCAGTGGCGGAGGATTGAACCTACGACCCTCCTATCCTGGATTTGATACTCTACCACTGGACCACTCACAGTTCTATTGTATTAATCGTTTCAGTAATCAAATATTAAAAAGCGTTTCTTCAGTCTTATGAAGACGGTGTATTACAAAAACGTGTTAGCTTTTCAAAAGTGAAGTACATAGTTTATAATGAAATTCCTTTAATGATTTTGTCAATATGAACATTAGTTTTGGCAAAATAATTAATGAAATACACAGGTAAAAATGCCACGTATGTTTAGCATATGTTAGACAAAACATATGTTAAACGTATGTTTAACATGCGTTTTGGTTAACATACGTTTCAAAACATGCGTTTAACATGCGTGGTACAATTTCCATGAAAAACGTACGTATTCAAACGTACTATTTATCTGAGAAATGTATGTTTTGACACGTATGTTGAATTTACGCAAAACGTACGTTTAACATGCGTGGCATTTTTACCTGTGTACCTTTACATACATTGTGCATATTCTTAAACTGTAAATATCGGTTTTAGTAGTTTGGTATTGTGGCCCCGAAATTCATCCAGCCTTTCTTTACTTTTTAGTATAGCAAGCTCGGTTTTATTGAGTCTGTCCATGAGGGGTAATTGAATATGCAACGCCCCACATGTCCCCCGCCCCAGCCCGGCTTAAGTGACATTCTAAGTTTGAACTTCATAAGACCAAATATTCAAAAATGATTACAACACGCACTGGTCAACATACTGGTATTAAAAATGTCAACTAATATAGTTTTTAAGTTTGCGTTTATCTCATAAAAGCATACACAGTCAAACCTGTGTAAGAGGTCACCTCTATTGAACTGCCACTTTTCTTAAGCAGCCGCATTTTATATTTTCCATGTCCGTGCTTTCAGAACAAATTAAGCAATAACCTGTCTTAAAAAGTCACATTTGCTCTTTCATTTGATTGGCTTATTAAGACATGTTTGACTGTATGTTTTAAATACATATTAACAGTATTTAGAGGATTAGAGATCTCGTTGTACAAAGGTAGTTAAACTTTTCCCCCCTCATCGACAATTGTTAATAACCCAATACGCGTGGTAATTTGTTTGCAGATGGGTCTTTGTTATTCAATTAACAATTTATCATACAATGTCCATATCATGTTTAACTACTTCAGTAACAGCTGCAAAAGAGTTTCGTATTTTACATACGCTCAACTTACATGGTTTATATTAACGATTGATAACTGTTAAGAGAGCGGAAATTGAAATATCACTGATGGCGCCATTTGCTGCGCAATATTGCTATTTAATATCATGTCAGTATTGCAGCTGTCCTCTGTTTTACATGGAGAAGTTTTATTTACAGGATCGGGTATACGTGATTTTAAATGTTGAGTGTTTTCTCAAAAAGCAAACAATGTTTTATTTAAATAAGACATTATTTCTTTATTGAGTAATATCTGGATCAGCTGTAAAGTTGTAAAATGCAAGAAGTATCTCATAGCATAATGGTACTACGGCAAATGTATATCATAATAGAATTTGTCAATATCAAGATTACATGCAGCGTTTTTTTTTGCAATGTTTAATCATTTAGTTTTGATAATGTAACTGCAATAAAGTGCCACCTAACGTCACGGTTGTTTAATAATAAGCCAATGAAACTGGCCTATCAGACAAAACACGTCAATCTTTCAATGATTACGACGTAGGTTACAAACACATTAAAATTATTTTAACTAATCTGAATCGACCATTTGTGCAAGAATATGCAAATGCAAACTTCTCTACTGTTGTCAGCCACGTGCACCAAAGACCATTTTCCTTGATATCGGTTTTATAACGTAAAGTGTAGATTTAGATTTTCTAAATTATTATATATATTATTTTGTCACATCTTTGTACATAATAATGATAATAACATCAGTATCATTCAATATATGTACATTGTGTAATGCTTCAAATCAATTTAACAAATATGTGTTAAGATACTAAAACTCTCTTTAGAAATAAAAGCGCTTTAATTGCGCTATTTTCTTTCGTCTAAACTGTCGAATGTCCCCTAAGACAAGATCAGAAAGGAACCGATTTGTAACATACACATAGGAGTTTATAAAATGTCTCAATTCGTTAGTCTTCAACGATGTACATTATTGTGCTGACCGATTCCAAACTATAATTTAATATATTCAATGATAGAGCATAGGACCCAGAATTAGAGGGTCGGGCGTTTTATCCTCCGCCATGTAGTGTCATTGAGCACGACACTTTATACAGTTATGCATAGTACTGGTTCTACCCAGGAGGACATCAAGCGTGATTTGCCATGACTTGCTTCATAGTCGAAGTAAAATATTACCTCTTTTGTCAGCATCGTGGAAGCCCTGCAGGACTTGGAGACCACGCGCACACTGTTGCGTGGAAACAGTTTCATTGATTATAAACCATTGGGAATGGTCTGCAAGGTCCATCTTTGGGAGGTGAGTTGTATATTCATACTTCAGCAGCAAGAAATGTGTTATTCTACTATTTGATAAACTATAATAAACATTATGAACTGTAGATGTAGTTATTATATCTCTCTATACGACAAATGGTTTCTTGGGGTACCAGTTTTTGGAAAAGGAACATTACACCATACTGCACGTGTAAAACCACCATTGTGTTTCTTTTTTGTTTCGTTAGTGAATAATACATTGCTATCTGGTTGTCATTCATAGACACATAATATTGTTTATCAACGCCTAGAGTGTCAAAATATTATTAGAAAAGTAGGTGTCATTTTAAACGCTGTCAACGGGAAAAATAAACTTCCGAATATAATATTATGTATTCATACATTTTTACATAACTATTGTCTTTCAAATTCATAATTCACTCATAGATAAAATAAGAAATATTTGTCAAACAGGAGGCATATAACTACCAGAGTATCCTAAACGTAACTATTATATACTACTACCATTACTACTAATACTATGAATACACTACCAGTGGAAGAAAATAAAACAGGGTCCCCGCCTATGAACGGGTGGTAGGTAGCAAAACCGCCACAGGGACTCTTGGACATTGTTAACGTGTACATCAAACCTCACTCTATCCTCGTCATCATAATAAGACAATGGAAATGTCTCCGCCAGACAGGTCGTTCATGCGGCAGCATGGTGTAAAACAGACCTGCAAATAACCATATGAATTTTGACAGAAGTAATTTCTACGGCTACTAATTCAATTTACCCCTTTTAAGGAAGTTATGTGACCTTTTAACTGCACTATTCCCAGTTTTATCCTTTTTCTTGTAGTTACTGAATCTTCCTGTTAAAGGGTTCAGGTAAATCTCACGGCTTTTCTGTTAAAGTATAACCAACTGACAAATTTATGTTTATTTGATCTACAAGCAATCTGAATAAAATTAGATTTTAATTCCAAATATGGTTTAAAAGCCATTTATCATACTTTGAAGTAAATGGACATTATTTTGAAATCTGCATTAATGTTAATGTATGCAAATGTAATATCAACTTTGTAATATATTATACATTTTAATGGAGTCCTTGGGAAAAGAAAACAAGTGACAACAAAAGATATCCCAGAACCTGATATCTCCCAAATAAGATGTATTAACAACCAATAAAAAGGCAGGGAATTTTATGCCTGTCACACAATTCATAGCAATTGAACGCTTTCTAAACAGTGACGTCATTCAAACTTTAAGTTGACGCAACTGACCAATCAGCGTGCTCAAATTGGGCTTTCCCAACCTTGCTATTTAACGGAGCCAATCGGGAAAGCTGCGTCCGTACAAAAGAGGAGTTTGCTTTTAGTTCAGAAATAATTACTCATCTCAGTTCTATACTTACACGTGCTATTAATGTAAAGATGAATTGACACACATTTCACACGTTATATTTTCCTAATTTCATCCCACGTCTACTTTTGTCGGTGTCACTTCCTACCAAAATAACAATGTTATTGCGGGATGTTTTCCGTTCCAAATTGTTCGCGATATTGCTACAAGTGACAGCCAGATATCTCAAAATAGCTTTATTGTCCTGAAGATATTCTTTGGCATTTACATTAGCCATAAACATATTTTCGAAATTTTCATGACGCAAATGAGAACCATACATGTTTGTTTCATTGTTTTAAAAGGGTATGAGAAATTAACACTTAAGGTCACAATATGTGTATATTTAATAATAACAATATAAACTAACCAATTTCTCTAAACTCGGATTAAAAGTTAAGGAAAATGTGTTTTTGAAAATGCAGTCGTGCCGACACGATAATCACGAAATCATAATTGATAGAGTATTTAATAATTGACAGACAGTATCATAACCTTCAATGATAATTTACCATTAAGTAGTTTATCCCAGTACTTGGAATATCCAGATTAAGGTATGTTATACCATGTGATAAAAGCATTGAATTCGCTGCCAGTCCCACAATTCAGAGCTTTTTAATGCATTTGATATATTGTTACGTGGGCTATCTTCCGCTAAAGCCTTTAACCTATCAGAATGATCGTATGTCCATAACGTGGCGGACTAGGACCGATTATTCAGTCTAGTATACCATCAGGGATCCTAAGTATTTACATTTCCCAAATAGAATTAAATAGAATTAACTTTTATTTAAGACATCATAATTTTATTATGAAAATATATCTAGTTTTACAAACATATTAATGTTCTCATATTTACAACTATTTAATATGTAACCCCAAATAACATTTTTTTATCAATTTTAGGATGCTCTCATATTTTCAATTTTATGTTAAAATACAATATCGTGTTTCTTGAATACCACAGGAATTTTATTAGTATTTGATATTGCTCGTTTGTAAACTGGTGCGGTATTTTACGTAGTGAAAATTATTATTTCTTAATAGGATATCGGTTTTTGACAAGTTTGCATCAGATTTCTAAAAAACTTGATCTCTTATATTAATTTTGGATTTGACTAAAACGGTATTGCAAACATGATTATAGTAAATTGAAGATAGTTCTTACATATTTATATTACATAACTGTGCAAGGTGTAGTAAACTATAGATAAGAATAGTTCCTACATATTCATATTACATAACTGTTCAAGGTGTAATTCACTTTGGATAAAAATAGTTCCTACATATTCATATCACATAACTGTTCAAGGTGTTATTCACTTTGGATAAAAATAGTTCCTACATATTCATATTACATAACTGTTCAAGGTGTTATTCACTTTGGATAAAAAAAGTTCCTACATATTCATATTACATAACTGTTCAAGGTGTAATTTACTTTACATAGAAATAGTTCCTTAATATTCATATAACATTACTGTTCAAGGTGTTATTCACTTTGGATAAAAATAGTTCCTACATACTCATATTACATAACTGTTCAAGGTGTAATTAACTTTAGATAAAAATAGTTCTTACATATTCATATTACATAACTGTTTAAGGTGTAATTAACTTTACATAAAAATAGTTCCTAAATATTCATATTACATAACTGTTCAATGTGTTATTCAGTTTGGATAAAAAAGTTCCTACTTATTCATATTACATAACTGTTCAAGGTGTAATTTACTTTATATAAAAATAGTTCCTACTTATTCATATTACATAACTGTGTAAGGTGGTATTAACTTTTGATAAAAATAGTTACTACTTATTCATATTACATTACTGTGTAAGGTGGTATTAACTTTGGATAAAATAGTTCCTACTTATTCACATTACATTACTGTTCAAGGTGTTATTAACTTTGGTTAAAAGAGTTCCTACTTATTCACATTACATTACTGTTCAAGGTGTTATTAACTTTGGATAAAAATAGTTCCTACATAGTCATATAACAAAACTGTTCAATGTGTTATTAACTTTGGATAACACTTGTTTCTAATGTCTCAGATTAATTTGTGGCCCAACCTTTTGCTACTAAAAATATGTTTAAAGTAAACGTAATAATTGCATTGTAAAAATACTATTGCATGCTACATGTGTAAACCTCGTCTTATTCTTTATGCTATTTGTTTTGTTGAACATATAGTTCCTATTATTTTAATCCAAATATTTCCTTGTTCCATATCCAAAACCAACAACAAAACAATGTTGTTGGAATAAATTAAAATTGGACTTTTGAAATTAGAGTTGATGGTGCTTTTTAGACCCATTGTGGCAGATGTCACTAACGATTCAACTTCTGCTTTTTAGACCCATTGTGGCACATGCCATTAACGATTCAACTTCTGCTTTTAAGACCCATTGTGGCACATGCCATTAACGATGCAACTTCTGCCGTACTATACACTAGCTAGAGCGATAATTGACGATTCAGCCAAAATACGCTGTTTAATCCAACTTTCGTAACAAATGTCAAAATGAGATTAATTGCGTAAGGTTTTCTGCGATGACTGGATTTACACCCGTATCTAATGTCAGACAATATGATGCGTGTGTGTAACAAAAAGACAGGACTTTGCTCTGTTGTTGTCATTTGCAAAACATAATATGCTGATGAGTCTTTGTTCACGGGAAGTGCGTTTGGAATAAATTATGGTTGATATCATAACAAAACACGTGTCGTTTGTTTAATACATGCTGTGTTTAAGTTCATATAAATAAACATTCAGGGACTTTGAAAACGCATCAATTATATAACACACTCAGGGACCACTTACATTTTCCGAAGCAACCCCTAAAGTTGAAAATTTACAGGCGATTGCGTTGCATGTATCCAGGCGAATGGTTCATACACTCGTTATTGACGCTTGTGAATTTTCATTTGTGTGGGTAGCTTCGGAAAATGTAAGTGGTCTCTGAGTGTGTTATAAACTCAAATTGAAAGATAGCTTTTACCTTATTTAACTTATATTATAAACAAGTGGAAACTACTGACTTAAGTTATATCCATAATACATTATCTATTACCACTAGTTAAGGAAGTATGCACTAGCTTATTCGAATACTGTAACTGTACTATGATACTTCGATCTTGTGAATTATTCAACTATTTTGCCCATTGTATATAAATGTTAAGATGCATAGGACACCAAAATGCTTTCTTATTTACTAATTTGATTTTCTCACTGGGGTGCTACCGAAATGTGGACACAAAACGCATGCGTACGGACGACATAAAGAAGAAATGATATGTGTTTGTTTTACTATGTATTACTTTCTTTCCTTTCCTATCTTTTTCTATACTCAAATTATTGGTTAAGAAAAAATTGTTAAAATATGTAGTTTTGATATTTAATGTAAACATTGTAAAAAATGTAGGGGACGGGCCAAACCTAATGTTGAAAGAACTTGCGGCCCAACCCCATTTCATGTTGAAATAAAATATGTTTAAACTATTATTCGAATAATCATCTAACGACAGGTCAGCGGTTACCGTTCGTGCGACCTATTTACATAAGAACGACCATATACATAAAAATGCCTTTCTACAAAAACAAAATATTTCAAAAATAAAGAATCCCGAAATTAGTATATTACGCACGCACAAACAACGCACTACAGCACTTCATATACAAATGTAAACATTTATAGCGTGAGAATGACTGGCGATATGGGGTGTGGATATATACTAATGTGTGTAGATTGCGACGATAAAACGAAAAGCTGTATTCATACACTTGTTTGAGTTATGATGGTGTATATTATATAAGCGTGCTTTGTTGGAGATATTCTGAATGTTAATGCAACTTTTTAACATAGGAACATTATGTGGTATCATATAAGAAAATCCTGAGGTAGTACAAGCATATAATATAAAACAATCCTGAGGTAGTACAAGTGTATAATATAAGGAAATCCTGAGGTAGTACAAGTGTATGATATAAGGAAATCCTGAGGTAGTACAAGTGTATAATATAAGGAAATCCTGAGGTAGTACAAGTGTATGATATATGAAAATCCTGAGGTAGTACAAGTGTATAATATTATATATCCTGAAGTAATACAATAGTATAATATTAGAAAATCCTGAGGTAGTACAAGGGTATAATATTAGAAAATCCTGAGGTAGTACAAGTGTAGAATATTTGAAAATCTGGAGGTAGAACAAGTGTATAATATTAGAAAATTCTTAGAATATCCTGATGTATTAGAAATATAAAATATAAGAAAAATCCTGAGGTAGAACAAGTATATAATATTAGAAAAACCTGAGTTCGTACAAGTGTATATTATTAGAAAATTCTGAGAAGATCCTGAGGTATTATAAATATAAAATATAAGAAAATCCTGAGTTAGTACAAGTGTATAATATTAGAAAATCCTGAGGTAGTACAAGTGTATATTATTAGAAAATTATGAGAAAATCCTGAGGTATTAGAAATATAAGAAAATCCTGAGGTAGTACAAGTATATAATATTAGAAAATTCTAAGGTACCACAAGTGTATACTATAAGAAAATCCTGAGGTAGAACAAGTGTATAATATAAGAAATTCTGAGAAAATCCTGCAGTATTAGAAATATAAAATATAAGAAAATCCTGAAGTAGTACAAGTAAATAATATAAGAAAATCCTGAGGTAGTACAAGTGTATAATATAAGAAATTCTGAGAAAATCCTGCAGTATTAGAAATATAAAATATAAGAAAATCCTGAAGTAGTACAAGTATATAATATTAGAAAATCCTGAGGTATTACAAGTGTATATTATAAGAAAATCCTGAGGTAGTACAAGTGTATAATATAAGAAATTCTGAGAAATTCCTGCGGTATTAGAAATATAAAATATAAGAAAATCCTGATGTAGTACAAGTATATAATATTAGAAAATCCTAAGGTAGTACAAGTGTATACTATAAGAAAATCCTGAGGTAGTACAAGTATGTAATATTAGAAAATCCTGAGGTAGTACAAGTGTATATTATAAGAAAATCCTGAGGTAGTACAAGTGTATAATATAAGAAATTCTAAGAAAATCCTGAGGTATTAGAAATATAAAATAAGAAAATCCTGAAGTAGTACAAGTAAATAATATTAGAAAATTGTATTTATCGTGTTTCAGGTTTTGTACAATATGGCGTTGGCATATCTCCGTTACAACCATGTCAAGGAAGCTGTGTGTCTGCTGAGAGAAGCTTTACATGACGCAGACCACAGACAGAGAATAATCCTGATGACGGCTCTGAAAAATATACAGGCAAGTGATGATGTGGTGAAAATATAACAGTTTATACAGCTCGTGCTGTTGTATTTGCTGTATGTATGTGCCTTAAATGCCACGTCACTAAACAACGGAATTGATATTTTTACAAAAAAGTGCACAAAATAAAGTAAATCATTCAAAAATGTTACTTTTAGATAATTAATGCAAATATCATGAAAATGTAGTTTTTAGTGTGGCAGATAATGAATATAATATGCTAACAATTCGTAATACACAACGTACAAATAAAAGTCAATGACTCGTTGTCGATGACCAAATGTTTTTACATAAATTTCTGGTATTATACCTTCAACCAGTGGTCTCAAACCATTTCATCAAGTTCAAATTTTGGATATTATCTACCCCCTTTTATATTTCATATTATATAGAAATGAGAACAAATAATGAATAAGTTAATGTTTTTGTACCCAAACGGTTGGATTGAAGATATCATTTTGCAATACGTTTAAAAAAATTCAAATTGTGTAACAAATCCAGATCTACAACTGTGGACACCCCTTTCCAGTAAATTTGGAATACCAATGTTACGGTGACCGCTAAAACAGACTTCAATGTTGTTATCATATAGAAACATGAAATGTTTCGGTGTTGCTCTAGACCGTAGAACGTAACACTTGGGTCCGTCACATAGCAGTGAAATTTGAGCTTGTTGATTGGTCAGTTGCTTCAGCTAAATTTGAATGACATTCACCGTTTGGTAAGCGTTAAAGTACTATTATTTATAGGACAGACAGGAAATTCCCTGCTTTTTCATTTAGGTTTATCATACCTGATTCGGGAGATATCAGAGAGTGGGATAGACTAAAAAAACCAGATTAACCCGATATTTCGAGGTGGTGTGAGCAATAATACAACTAGCATTGGCTGGACTGAGCTGTTCAAAGCTGTTTTAGCCAAACACTCTATTTGATGAAACGTTTTGTTCAATATCTTTAAAAATTAAAATAGTTTTCATATTAAATTCAATGTTATGGAAGTAAAATTGTTAACATTTTGTTGCGATTGATTGATTAAACATTTATCATAAAGTGGCGTTAAACATATTTGAACAACTGGACCCTGTGACCTACATATATGTTCAAAGGATATCATATATTTGTTTTCTTCAATTTTAGAACAAGAAAGCAGACGAAATTACCCCAGCATATATATCCATTGACGTACTTTTCACACCACCCAAAGGTGTCATTTCAAATCTAGAGAAAAAAGACGTAGTTGGAAAAGCCCGAGTTGTATCGTCGTCAAATATCCATGACCATGATCCTTCGTTTAACGGAATGAAACGGGTACAAACAAAATAACAAATATAATAATACTTACGGTTGACGACTGCCTTATTAAGTATTGAATTTTTGTTACAATAATTAACTTTTATTTAAGCTGAGTTGATAAACCATATCTATAAGTTACTTGACATATTTGATAAACGTAAAGTGAGTGAGTGAGTGAGTGAGTGAGTGAGTGAGTGAGTGAGTGAGTGAGTGAGTGAGTGAGTGAGTGAGTGGTGAGTGAGTGAGTGAGTGAGTGAGTGAGTGAGTGAGTGAGTGAGTGAGTGAGTGAGTGAGTGAGTGAGTGAGTTGTCTATTACAGTGAATGAGAATGGCCGTATAATAACGTATACATTACACAATGATAGACCACCCGGTCCAATGGCCCTATATCTATATCATTTTATATAACCAGACCAAGAAAACTTTAAACCACTTTTAAACCACTGAACTAAAATTTTAATTACAACATTCTTGTCTACAGGTAGAAGAACTGAAATCTTCGCCACAAAATTCTCCAAAACCGGACAGTCGAAAATGTCCAATGTGTAAAGTACGACAATTCTTCGACAAGAAACAAAAAGGGGGAAGTCGTTCCAATTCATTAGACGTACCAATGAAGAAAAACGCCATACGGGAAAGTAAATCGACAGGTGACATTGGACAAACCGTCGCATCTAGTGACAATAACAGCCTCAAAATATCAAACTCACCATCGAGAGCTTCATTTACACTTTTACGAAGACCTGTATCAGACGAAATTAAATCGACGAACGCCGTAGCGACGACAGAGCGAACATCTTTGGGTTCTGTATTTGGAAATACCCTGACCGTACTATCACAAGCACTGTCAACGTCATGTGACGTTTTGACAGCTTTTACAGCGCCACCTAGCGACGAGTCAGACGACGGTGGATACCATCCAATCGAAAAGGATTTTGAACGTAAAGGAAGTATGGTAAAACGAAAGAACCGAAATAAGACCGAAAAACAAATTGATACGACAGAAACATTGAATATAGATACAACTGATACCGCGGATGGCAAAGTAAACACAAGTTCACAAGACACGCAAATGGATACAGATACAGAACTGAATGATGATAAGTTAATCAAGTCCGATGGTGTAGAGCTACGACGACGTAATTTCAGAAGAAGTCGCCCGCCACCGCCATCCTATCCGCCACCTCCATTACCACCAAAGATCATTATTACCTTGTAAAACAAAACATGTTAATGACAGATGCGTTCCTAGATGACTTTTGAGTATATGCCAGTGGAGGTTGTCACAGGGGTTGTCCCCCTCCTACTTGCGGAGTATGGGGGATGTTTGGGGCCCTCCTCCGAGATATTTTTGATATAAATGCAAATAAGTTATATTGGCGACTTTGACACTAGCGGTAAAGTCATTAAAATTGCCCGAATTTATACGGGTTTTCTATTTCCTAAAGCATGAACCCCACACTCTTTTCGGTTTCATTTTTATTGCACTTTCCGCATTTTAACCTTTTCTTTTATTTTCCACAGTCAACTCTGAGTTATGCGCCCGGACGTATAGGAGTATACCTATGAACGCCCCTGAAGCGTATCGTATTCTTGGGGATCTTTAACATTCTATGTGCACATTTAATTTTAATATAATAAATTGCTCCTGTGGATCGTCCATTGCCGCAATCTATGAAAACTTTCAATGTAAGAAAATATATTGTGCATGTTATAAACCAGGTGATTAGAGGCACACACAAAATGCAAAATAGTCAAATTGACTGTATTACATAGTTCCAAAACTGGTTCAATTTCCTGAACATATTTTAATGGATACATGCATTTTAACTTCTTCCAGTGGGATAGGTGTGCCATTAAGTTTGGTCCCCGCTCTTTGTCACCTTGGACAAAAGTCAACATTATACTCAACAACAAATAATGAACCATTTATTTCCCATTGCATTAGAATTAAAATTTGTAATTTGCAATCTGTTAATATGACTGTATATTTTAATAACTCTTAAATGAGTAATTATAATAGGATGTCCGTGGTTTACGTTGATGTTCAATTTAGATATGTGTTCATAATGTTTTGTTCAATTGCTTAATATGCCACTTTTGAAAACAATACAAGATGCTGGAATGGTGTTTGTTTTCACATCGTATTTATGTATGCATTGTACCCATTTAACTAGTTCCGTATATTGATTGTGTTTATTTCGGCTTTGGTGCCTGTGTCCCTTGAATTGTACGTCTCCTGTTGCTTAGTTATAAATTTCCTTCTTTATTTTCTGCCACAAAACAATTTTTGACAAATATTACAATTTTAAATATGTATTTGTCTTAGATTATATATTTATTTGAAATCATTCAAACTTGAGTTACATATGTTTTATTTATTACTGGTTCTAAACTTGTTTAGCCTGGTTTAATGCCAGTGACGTAGCTCTGCTTAATATGTTGATGCGATCAAGCTTTGTGGACTTCATCGTGACATACTTTGTATTTGTCAAATTTCATTATCTGTCATGTTTTATGTATATGCAGCAAATCAAACAATAAAATTGTAATTGCAAACATTGCGTTGTGCGTCATTTGTAAAAACATTGCAACGGACATTGTCGTTACAATCAGTACACAAAACCAACGGACATTGTCGTTACAATCTGTACACAGAACCAACGAGCATTGCCGTAACAATCATTACACAGAACCAACGGACATTGCCGTTACAATCTGTACACAGAACCAACGGACATTGCCGTTACAATCAGTACACAGAACCAACGGACATTGTCGTTACAATGTGTACACAGAACCAACGAGCATTGCCGTAAAAATCATTACACAGAACCAACGGACATTGCCGTTACAATCTGTACATAGAACCACAGAATCAACAGGCATTGCCGTTACAATCAGTACACAGAACCAATGGACATTGCCGTTACAATCATTACACAGAACCAACGGACATTGCCGTTACAATCAGTACACAGAACAAACGGGCGTTGCCGTTACAATCTGTACACAGAACCAACGGACATTGCCGTTACAATCAGTACACAGAATCAACTGACATTGCCGTTACAATCTGTACACAGAACCAGCGGACATTGCCGTTACAATCAGTACACAGAATCAACGGACATTGCCGTTACAACCTGTACACAGAACCAACGGACATTGCCCTTACAATCAGTACACAGAACCAACGGACATTGCCGTTACAATCAGTACACCGAATCAACAGGCATTGCCGTTACAATCCGTACACAGAACCAACGGACATTGCCGTTACAATCAGTACACCGAATCAACAGGCATTGCCGTTACAATCCGTACACAGAACCAACGGACATTCCCGTTACAATCTGTACACAGAACCAACGGACATTGCCGTTACAATCTGTAAACAGAACCAACGGGCATTGCCGTTACAATCAGTACACAGAATCAACGGACATTGCCGTTACGACCTGTACACAGAACCAACTGACATTGCCGTTACAATCTGTACACAGAACCAACGGGCATTGCCGTTACAATCAGTACACATAACCAACAGGCATTGCCGTTACAATCAGTACACATAACCAACGGACATTGTCGTTACAATCTGTACACAGAACCAACGGGCGTTGCAGTTACAATCTGTACATAGAACCAACGGGCGTTGCCGTTACAATCAGTACACAGAACCAACGGACGTTGCCGTTACAATCAATACACAGAACCAACGGGCGTTGCCGTTACAATCTGTACACAGAACCAACGGACGTTGCCGTTACAATCAGTACACAGAACCAACGGGCGTTGCCGTTGCAATCAGTACACAGAACCAACGGGCGTAGCTGTTGCAATCAATACGCAGAACCAACGGGCGTTGCCGTTGCAATCTGTACGCAGAACCAACGGGTGTTGCCGTTACAATCAGTACACAGAACCAACGGACATTCCCGTTACAATCTGTACACAGAACCAACGGACATTGCCGTTACAATCTGTAAACAGAACCAACGGGCATTGCCGTTACAATCAGTACACAGAATCAACGGACATTGCCGTTACGACCTGTACACAGAACCAACTGACATTGCCGTTACAATCTGTACACAGAACCAACGGGCATTGCCGTTACAATCAGTACACATAACCAACGGGCATTGCCGTTACAATCAGTACACATAACCAACGGACATTGTCGTTACAATCTGTACACAGAACCAACGGGCGTTGCAGTTACAATCTGTACATAGAACCAACGGGCGTTGCCGTTACAATCAGTACACAGAACCAACGGACGTTGCCGTTACAATCAATACACAGAACCAACGGGCGTTGCTGTTACAATCTGTACACAGAACCAACGGACGTTGCCGTTACAATCAGTACACAGAACCAACGGGCGTTGCCGTTGCAATCAGTACACAGAACCAACGGGCGTAGCCGTTGCAATCAATACGCAGAACCAACGGGCGTTGCCGTTGCAATCTGTACGCAGAACCAACGGGCGTTGCCGTTACAATCAGTACACATAACCAACGGACATTGCCATTACAATCAGTACACAGAACCAACGGACATTGCCGTTACAATCAGTACACAGGACCAACGGGCATTGCCGTTACAATCAGTACACAGGACCAACGGGCATTGCCGTTACAATCAGTACACAGAACCAACGGACATTGCCGTTACAATCTGTACACAGGACCAACGGGCATTGCCGTTACAATCAGTACACAGAACCAACGGACATTGCCGTTACAGTCTGTACACAGAACAAACAGACATTGCCGTTACAATCAGCACACAAAACCAACGGACATTGTCGTTTCAGTCTGTACACAGAACCAACGGACATTGCCGTTACAATCAGTACACAGAATCAACGGACGTTGCCGTTACAATCAGTACACAGATCCAACACTTTACACATACGGAAGAAGTGACGAACTTTCTGATCCCCCCTCGTACAAATACAGAAGAAGTGACGAACTTTCTGATCCCCCCTCGTACACATACAGAAGAAGTGACGAACTTTCTGATCCCCCCTCGTACACATACAGAAGAAGTGACGAACTTTCTGATCCCCCCTCGTACACAAACAGAAGAAGTGACAACAGCGATCACCGTCTTGGAGCGATCAAAAGTGCATCTGCCAAAGGGTGTGTGGGTGGTGGTGGTGGTGGTGTGTGTGTGTGTGGGGGGGGGGGGGGGAGTTATCAAGTTATGTTTTACTTGCGGAAATGGGTGTGCTCGAGTACGGTTAATCTTCTGGGATCCCAGGAAAGAGTGGTTAGTTGAACTGATCGACTGATCGCCCTTGATGACATAAAAGTGACGCTAAATATTCAAACAATCAAAGTTGTAAGAAAAAATTGTATTTTACTAACAAAACAATTTATTTCAAGAAATAATAGCGATACAGAAATATAGCCATTCATTTATTATAAAGGAATAACGTTCATTTTGACACATTTTGATTCATCATTATTGATACATAGGTACGTATAATACATATACAGTCAAACCTGTAACGCTCACCTCTATTAAGCAACCACCTGCCTTAAACAGCCACATTTATTATTTCCCTTTCATGTGTTTTCAGCGCAAATTAACATGCATTAAACAACTACATGTCTTAAGCGACCACTTTTACTTCTTCCATTGACTGGCTGCTTAAGACAGGTTCGACCGTATTGCATATATGTGTTGAAAACAAAAATTTGTTTAACCGGTTGCATACATGTATATGACCCTATTATATATGCCAACTTGCGTAATTGTGATGTGTTAACAAAATATGTACAACCGTGAAGCTATTCATTCAGATATTTTATTCGCATTATTTGAAATATGATATAACTGTCAGTATTTCAGGTTCATACACACAGATAATTCATTTTTGCGATCGTATTTACAATAATAACAGGCGCGGTATAAGGGTGTTATGTAGGAATGATGTAAGAGGTAGATAGGCGAAAAAAACATGGTATGCAAGAAAAATACACATGAACAAACCGTATAGTGTAGGGTGGCTGTGACATTTGAGTTTTGGAATATAGCTGGAAAATGGTTGGGTCGTTCAACACATTAATGCGAGTATAGAGTCCTGTAATGTATGTTTGCTATTTGCTGACAAATGAAATTATATCTTCGCTAAACTGAAACATAATAAAGTGTGTTATATCATCTTTTTGAGGGGTGGCATATAGTAATCGCAGCAGCCGTCCGTCTGTGATTCCGTCCAGTATTTTGTGTCCAGCCTGTAATTTTGTCATGCATAGATGGATTTTATAAATACTTGCTACAAATGATCAACATACCATGGCGACGTGTCGCGAGTATGACCCACACCAGTACCTCAAACGTCAAGGTTACACTTTGAGTTTATTTGACAACACTTTAGTTCTGTGTGAAATTTCATATCCGGCCTGTAACTTTGTCATGCATAAATGGATTTTGTAAATACTTGCTAAAAATGATTAACATAACATGACGTGTCGCACGTAACACCCAAACTCCCATTTCAAAGTTCAAGGTCACAATTTAACTTTCTTTGAAGACACGTTCAGTCTGATTGAAATTTCGTGTCTGGCGTGTAACTTTGTCACCTATGGATACTTTAAAAAACATTTGGCTCAATTCAACAACATGACATGATGACGTGTCACTCGTAAGAGCTACATGCGTACCTTAAAGGTCAAGGTTACACTTTGAGTTTGTATGACAACACTTTGAGTCTGTTTGATATTTCAAGTCTGTCCTGCAATTTTATCATACATGGATGTACTTCAAAAACACTTGGCTCAATTTATCGATTTATCAACATGACATGATGACATACCACGTTTAGACCCAGAACCTTACCTCAAGGTCACACTTTCAGTTTGTTTGATATTCCATGTCAGGTCTGTAAAATAGCTCGACACAAGTGATCAGCATGTCATGTCATGTAGAAATACACAGACCTTTATGCTTAAATGTAAAAAAAACATAAAATTGCATACCCAGTCTGAAACTTCAGTCCATTACTCTTGATATTCATAGATACATCGCTACCTATTATAATATATATTGTTATTTTCACAGACCATTTGGGCGAGAGACATGCGACACTTACCAGTGACATTTCTTGTTATACAAATTTAAAAATGAAAATTCAAAATAATATTCTCCTGTTTTCCCCGTTTTAAAAAAAAATTTGGATGATAATCTAGCAATTAATTTATAATGGCCTAAGCAATAAGTCATTGGAGATTCGTTAACTGAATGTATGGCCTGCGAAATACATACATGTAATACGCATGTATATTGTATATACAGCCAGTATAGCAATTAAGAATTGAACGTTTAAAGGGAGAAATGTGAAAATAACAATATTAAAAAAAAACACACTATAATATTACACAATATAATTATGTATTCAGGTAGTTTGAAAACAAAATGAAAATCATATAACAGATAACAAACAAGTACACTGCAAAGCGGAAAGCCATAAAAGAACAGTATAACTAATTACTGCTGACTAATTCTAGTCAAGAAAATATTCAAAAATATTTCAAAACAGTGGATTGGGTGAAACGGTTCTTCCTTTGGTTTGTCTTGTACATTAATTATATTAAACAACGTGTTTAATGCATTTCGATTGTAAAATATATGTCTCTGATCTAACGTATGTGTACATCATACAATCTGTTGTGTTATCCTGTATTGAAATGCTAAATGCTAAGTTTATTCCGAACAGACTACAGTGGCCATTGAGATGAGAGCTATAACACAATATTAAATTATAAGTTTGTATTATTTGAATTCGTGGATCCGAATCCCGAATCGAACACAATAGTTTGTCGTGAGTTTTATTCCATGTAGTCCAATGTATAGGTATACAGGGTGAGTAACTGTGTATACACTATTTGAAATAAATGTATACGAGTTGTTTCCCTTAGAAGTATAGCGCTCACTTGTGTTCTCTAATAGGTGTAACCCCACCATTGATTCTATAGTAAATAATAAAAGTTTGAAGGCTTGTCATTCATAGAGGGTCCCAAATGAAAGAAGTAAAACCTACATTTTACTGTTTGTCCTCCTCTGCACTATCAAAATATGATGAGAAAAGTAGGGGTCATGTGTCATATAAGAGATTTTTTTCTGCTCAGTGTGTACACTGGTGACAAAGTGAAAGTAGACTTCCGAAATCATGAATTCATACCCCAATTTCCAAGCATCATTTTTTTTCTTCTTAATTCACAATTCAAACATGACAATGCTATCAAAATGTTCAAAATACATCACTAACGCCATTCAAATAAAAAAAAAGAGCATTAAAATAAGGAAAATGCATTTTTGAAGAAGAAAAATTGAGGATTATTTATAACCGCCATTATGCTACTACCCCACGGAAGCACTTCCTTTTTGCAATGGTGCCACTATGACTAATAAGAAATTGATTTATATAATTGCCTGGGTCAAACACCAGAGGCGTAGCCTGGCTGAAAACGATGTGCAGGCACAGTTGAAGGGGGTCCAGGGACATGCTCCTCCGAAACAAATTCAGCAAGACGGTCGCAGGTGTGTTTTGACGTATATTTCTTATTTTTTAGAAGCCTGGTTATCCTTAATATTAACCTTGATTTCACTGTTTATAACCAAAACAAATGTAATGTTTAAAGGTTTGTTCATTTCAAAAAAGGAAAAAATTAAGTAATATAGGGGTCAGAATTTACTGCATATTTTTGGATTTTTTATTTTTTTTCTATTTCTCACAGGGGCGTAGCTTGGTAGAAACAGGCACATTTGTATGGGGTCCGGGGTCATGCTGCCCCGAACATTTTTTTAGCTAGGCTGTCATAGGTTGTGTGTTTTAGGGGCCTGGTTATCATTAATATTAACCTTGAATTCTCTGTTTTATAACCATATAAATTGATAATATGATGTGAAATATCAGGATCACAATTATTTGATTATTTAATGATTTTTAATGCGAATTTATAGTTTACCCCATTACCCCATAGGAGTCCGATTTTATTTTTTCGATTTCTTAGGAAAAAGTGTAGGCACGTGCCTGCAGTGTCTATAGGAAGCTACGCCATTGTCTCAGAAAAAAGTGTAGGCACGTGCCTGCAGTGTCTATAGGAAGCTACGCCATTGTCTCAGAAAAAAGTGTAGGCACGTGCCTGCAGTGTCTATAGGAAGCTAAGCCATTGTCTCAGAAAAAAAGCCACTGTACACGTGGAATTAAGTCCCGTAGTGATAAAAGCAATGAGACACAAGTCCTTGGCTGCGTTCAGCACCGTTAAGCAGCAAACACGTTTAATGCCTGGTTCCCTAAAATTATTGCGTATTGCGCGCTAATATGAGGTTGAACCAGTGTCCAGAAAAATATGTTAGCTAACGTTCTTAAATGTTTAACCGAACTGAACGCAGCCCTTAATATGAGTAAATGTAATTATCAGAGTATGATTAATTTACTCCCGTTTAGTCATATTCGCTTGTGCAAAAGTGGTGTGATACTCACCCCGACATTCCTATTTTCATTATGTTAGTGCTATCGCTTCAGTTTCAGTTACATCTGATCCCCTAAGGGTCGGAGAGTAAGTCTTTATCCTCTGAGTACCGTAAACACCCTGTCCAACGTATACGTTACATAAACGGCTACTACGCCGCATTTACGGTGATAACTACACGCGATAAACCGGTACTTCTTGTTATTTTTGTGCATGCGGTCGAACAGTGAGGTTAGAAACCCCCTTTATTTTCATATTATTATTTCGTTTTTCAATCAAAGATATAGCCAATACGAGCGGCATTCTATTTAAGTTTCAAGCGGACATGTGTTTTTGAATGGAAACATGACCGTTTCCTTAAACATTCGAGAAAAGTGACGGATTGAACCATTTTCAGATTGAAAACAGCTTAATTTATTGTTTCGGAATCATTTATGGTACTACTTGATGTGTTTTACATTTGTTTTATGTATTAACATATCAAATTATATCAGTAAAATTACAAGTTGGTGTTATAAGGCTGCCAAAATTATGGCATAAACAAACTGACGCTAAATATTCAAACAAAACATTGTTCTAATAATCTTTCTTTTAGCTTTTATGAGTCGAAGAGTATAATTATATATTAGCTACACTGAGGCAGACGGAGGCACTTGCCTCCTGTAGAATTTGTGGAGTTTCACATGTTTATTAGTGTTTATGAAAAATATTAAAGTTATTCCCAAATTATGAATAACTCTATCAGAAATATGACATATACTTCACATATAATATATGCAGTATGAATGTAGCATAATAACCAGCAAATATTTGTCTAAAAAGCCACCAATGTGTATTCAAGATAAAAGTAAAAATGGACAATTGCATAAAATGTAGTTCATGTTATAGATTTGAACGGCTTAAAACGCCCGAAATATCAGAAAAATGCAGGAAATGCATGCCACGAGCTAAATATCTTTTCGTGGCAGCATGCCCCCGTACACCCATAGCAAAGTTGTGATTGTGTCCCCTGTAAAATCAAACAGGACAATATAATAGAATAACAACTTCAACGTCAGATACCTCAGCATAATATTATCGCTTTTCATACAAAACAGGAGAGAGATTGTGAATTTGTCGTTGCTTTAAGATGACATATTTTTCAAGTGTGTTAGTTGATTACAGTTTCAATAAAAAATGATAAAAATAAATGTATTATTATTTTTGTATTTCTTTCAGCATTGACCGCGGTTTGAACATACGGCATCCTGATTGACAGTCAACGGCGTACACCATTAGACTACTTTGGAGCCTAATAATAGTGTAACAGTTAACACCTTTTAAAGTTGTTAGGTCTCGAAAGGGGCGTCATTCTAGTTGACCGGAACTAGAATTAATTCATACGTTTGATATACGTTTTATGTTATGCAAATCATTGTAACCGGCTAAAAGTTTTTGCTGGTGAATATAAAATACCTCGAAATGTTTATGTTGTATCCATACGTTTCGGCGGTTTGCTAGTACTGCAAATAGCCTAATTTTGAAATCCTCATTAAATTGAGGTAAACCCATCCAATGCGATGTGGTTGTCTTACAATTGCTACAATCACCGGTCGTGGAGGATTGAGCACCTTTTACTGTCTTCTCTCTATCTTTCTTATGTCTAATGACATAACTCTCTGCTTTTGTGTTTGAATAAACCGTTTTGAGTCCATATTTAATATGGATATCACATTCGATAACCGGTCTTTTTAAACACTATTAGTTCTCCGGTCTGGTTTCTGATTTGTTTGCTAAAGCTTTTTAATTCTGTATGTTCTTGTATTAGTCTGTTTCTCTATATTTACTATCTTTCATTTTGGAGTGTGATTTCTCATATTCTATATACATGCTCCGATACAAAACCGTCCATATTTCTTACCTTTCACTTGTTTTCGGCACAGTACACTTACCACAGGTGACCAATATAGTGACCCGTCTAATGTTCAGGTTAGGGTTTTCCTTAATAATTACAGATCTTGAACCAGTGAAGCAATTGATCCCAGACACATGCTATAATTTTTTTTCACTGTTTATTTTTTTAAATAAATGTTACAATTGAGTCCTATTGGAAATGTAATAGTGGTTTGAGACGTTAATATCACAACCCAATATGCCGCCAAATGTCGCACGTTTTACATGCTATGGCATAACACCACATTGGGAACAGGGTGCGCTTCCGTTGGGTAGTCGCATAATAGCGTTATGGATAATTAAAAACTGAATAACAACCGCAAAATATTTGGATAGAAGTAGTATGTCATGTAATTAGAATACTGCTGGGGACTAGTGGAGCGCGTGGTCCAGTGGTAGAGCACCGAACCCATGATCGGAGGGTTCGATCCTCTGCCACGGCTACGTATGGTGTCCTTGAGCAAGACATTGTCCCGCATATGCTTAGTACTGGTTCATTCTAACCAGGAAGACTTCAGGCGTGATTTGCGTAAGTTGTAAGACATTGTTTTACAATCGAAGTAAGATAAATAAGTTTAGACTAAACCACAGAATGGCACAATGCCTCGACTTATGTAGCATACAATATACGAGGCACTTACTTATGCTACGTACTAAGCAAATTATGGCGTTTAGCAGCCTTATAACCTAAGCTTGTATTTTTTTAACGATATAACTTGGTGTATTTATATATAAAACAAATATAAAACATGTACTGTTGTCCAAGAATTGATAAAAACGTGTTTTCAATCTGACAGTGGTTCATTCAGTCAAGTTTCTCGAATGTTTAAGGAAACGATCATGTTCCCATTCAAAAACACATGCTCGCTTTAAGCTTAAATATAATGCCGCTCGTATCAGCTATATCTTTGATTTAAAAACGAAATAGTACTTCGAAAATAAAGGGGTAGTAACCACTTATGTAACGTGTACGTTGGACGGGATGGTAAATGAATCCATACTCAAACCTCCGTATCTTACTGGCCTCCAAGTTAAAGCGGGGACTTCAGAGTTGTCTCCCTTCCATCTAACGCTAGGTGGCACTCTATTTGTTTATATGTTGCGAGGGATGGCGAGATGGAATTTTGTAGCACGAACACTGATTACTAGATATTCGTCACTCCAGCATGGATTATGAAACTGAACTCATATACAAATTTGATTTTGGATAAAAATTACAAGTGACATTCAGTTAAACATGAGTGGCAGTCATTTTATAGACGTATTAAATACACGCGGATCAGCTTACCGATAATTGGAATTTAATTGACAGGCCACTTACTGTCAGTGAGCAAGTTGGCAATATGGGACATATATAATACGCATCCGGATTCGAAAATTGACTCAAACTGATAGATAATTATTAAAAAGGATTGAGAATTCGTGTTTTACTTCTAAAGTAATTTTTGGAAATTCAAATTAAAAAATAACATTATATATGAGTTTTATAAATGATGTATTTGAAAATCAGAACGACCAACACAGAAATTATTCAGAAAACCTCAAAATTTGTCTGTTTAGTGATTATGAAACATTTGTTTGAATAAAATCTTAAAGGCACTAGTCTGAATATTTATTCATCTTAAAGGCACTAGTCTGAATATATGTTTATTAAGTTATTAAATGAACATTCATGATGAGTGCTCCAAAGTCACGTATGAATGTTTTAAAAATAGCAGATTTTCGTCGTGAACTCTCATTTAGGGAGAAAAAAGTGGCGGCAATAAAGAGAGAACAAATGAGAGTACATGCAGATATACGACCGGTGCCACGTTACATGATAACTGTGGACCTGTCACATGCCAGAGGAAATCTAGATGCACTAAAAATCTGCTTAAAAGAGTTGGAATGGAAAGAGGTAGGCTCAGTATTTTTGCAACTTTGTCTTAAATTACTCACATCATAACACAAACGTCACATTAAATGATTCCATTCATGTTTAGTTTAAACAAATTTTATTACTTTGTTAATCATAAATTAGCAAAAGGGTCAGGCTACAAGTTCTAACAACATTAGTTTAGGCCCTTAACAACAATTCAATGGCAAGTGGATAAAGGTTTCACTACTTCATCTAAATGTACTGTTAACTTCTCTTGACAGTGTGTTTTGTTTTAAATATATTTATTTAACATTGATGGTGAAACTTAGACAAATCAAGCTTTAAGTTTTCCTGGGTAGAAGAAGCATATACGGTTAAAGTGTCTTGCTCAAGGACACTTCACATAGTCGGTAGCGTATCTGGCTCATTCCTGAGGTTCTAATCCATGCCCGGCAACAGTCTCCATGATGATTGATATGTATGCTACTGCATCTCATTATCATTTGTCACGGTTGATTCAAGTGGGAAAGTTATCCCTAACTTGCGGAGATGGGTGTACTTGAGTACTGGTTAACCTACCAGGGTCCCAGGAAAGAGTGTGATTATCATTCTCTGTTAGCCATAGATGGCATAAAAATTATGTTAGATATTTTTAAAAAATGGCAAAAGAAATCTTTTTCCAATACAATTATGCCACAACGGATATATATATATATATTTAATTAGTGCCAAATACTGAATTTGGCTTAATATAAACAATGATAATTTGGATAATTCTTTTATCTTTTATTACAGGTTATACTTTTTCCCAATATAACACAAGTGACATAATTTAACCTAACCTCATGTTCTCCCACCTAATGAAATATTCAAAAGTGCAGACCTCAGACACGAAATTAGTGAATAGCAAATTGTCTCATTTCACTGAGCTCCTATCATACTATTCCACAGGGTTTTGTTTCATGATTAACTGTGAATGGGAACTTTGGTATTTTATTCCATGTAGAACAATGGAAGAATTATTCAATGACTTGGCAATCAACCTGGTGATCTTTTCTTTTGATAATTTATTCATACGTTATTATTTAATTTCACTGATCTGCAAATGTATTATAGCTTTCTTTGTTTTATACAAATCATAAATGTTATACTGCTTTCGTATGTTCCCTCTCTGATCTTGGAATATTCACCGACTCAGACACACCATCGACACAATGTTAAACTTGCAGGTTTTCGCCATGCTAGTATAAATTATCCACTCTCCCCACCCCCATTGATGGACTTAAAGTCTTGCTATTCATACGTCCCGTAGATGATAAATCATGCACCTCCATTAGGGACTTGCTATTCATTTAGTCTGTAACTGTAGACAATAATCAGTTAGCCCAATTAGGGACTTGCTATTCATTTAGTCTGTAACTATATACAGTACATACTTAATCAGTTATCCCCATTAGGGACTTGCTACATTCATTTAGTCTTTAATGGTAGACAGTAACCAATTAGCCCCATTAGGGACTTGCTATTCATTTAGTATGTAATTGTAATTGTAGACAGTAATCAATTAGCCCCATTAGGGACTTGCTATTCATTTAGTCTATAACTGTAGACAGTAATCAATTAGCCCCATTAGGGACTTGCTATTCATTTAGTCTTTAACTGTAGACAGTAATCAATTAGCCCCATTAAGTCCCTAATGGACCTTGCTATTCATTTAGTCAGTAACTGTAGACAGTAATCAATTGGCCCTTTAGGGGCTTGCTATTTGTTAAGTTTGTAACTGTAGATAGTAATCAATTAGCCCCATTAGGGACTTGCTATTCATTAAGTATGTAACTGTAGACCATAATCAATTAGCCCCATTAGGGACATGTTATTCATTTAGTCTGTAGCTGTACACAGTTATCAATTAGCCCCATTAGGAACTTGCTATTCATTTAGTCTTTAACTGTATATCCTAGTGAACCCTTGTAAATCATAATATCAATTTTTTCCAAAACTTACTTTCCAGGGTCACAGCTTAAATGTTTTGAATACCGTCACTTCATGGCCCAATAATATTTGTCTAAAGCCAAATTAAAGTTTCAAAATTGTTTATTCTAGACTTTCTTAAGCATACAGATAGTTTACAAAGTTTCCGTATTGTTATTAAATTGGATATCATATGTACAATCATTGCTGCTTTTAAGAATGCAAATTTGATCATATAATTATCCTACAGGTGTACGTTGGCACTAAATAACAATTGACCTATTATTTATATCTTTTCATATTTTATAAACCACTTGCGCTTTTAATCCATGATTTTATACTTAAGTAAATACCAGGAAGAATTTGAAGTATACAAACTTTACACTCGAATAAGATTGATGTGGGTGTTTGCTAGTTCATCAAAACATATTTATTATATATATAAATTTATAAGTTATTTATGGTCAATCTATGGATCCTCTTGAGAAGTAATGTTCCTCTTTTCTTCTGAACTCCCTCAGTGGTGGATCTAGGGCCATCTAATTTGTTTCTCTTTTTGAGATTTCTGAAATATATCAAACCTGTCTTAAGCAGTCAGTCAAGAAAAAGAGCAAAAGTTGCCTTTCAAGACAGGTTGTTGCTTTAAAACATACAGGTTAATTTGCTCTGAACACATGGAAATGGGAAATAGGAAATGTGGCTGCTTAAGACAAGTGGCTGCTTAATAGAGGTGACCACTTACACAGGCTTGACTTTATTGCTAGTTGGCCACCTTTTCAGTGCAACAACTTACCTGCATGACCAAAGATTTGTAATCCATTTATGGAATGCAAAACCTTTCAAAAATGATGTAAGGTATTCTTTGCATAGATTATATATTTGATACAGAGCTATGTATAGCTTAGTAGCTTAGCATGTGAAAACAACTCTTGGTGGTCCAAAAATTTCTTTATGTCGCCAGTCATGCAGTGAAGAACGAGAGAAAATTAATATTATTCAAAACAATGAGTTTTGTCCCCCACAAAATGCTGATCTATGTAAGTAGATTTCCAAATGTCCACTCCGTGTTACACATTGAAGTATAATCACGAAGTACAAAATGTCATGTCAGTCTGAGCATTTCAGCAACATGTTGGGAGAAATTTACGTAGTTTCTTAGCTGAAACTGAATAAAATTATGATTGGATGAAATAAATTTAGAAAATAAATATTGTATATCTATCATGATTATCTATATGTCTATATATACTATCAAATCTGGTTGATGTTGAAGGATGGCCTTGTTTATTGTGCAAGACAGACTATAATAACAGCCTCCTGAGAAGCATTTATGAAATTCATAAAGAAAACGAAAAAAAAAATTTTGCTTTTATATTCATAAAACGCCCTCCCCGTCCTTCCGAGAATGTAAAATCTTAAGGGGCCTTATATTAGAACACTATGGTACATCCTCCTCTTAATTAACTTAGCAATGAAATTGACTTTGAAATGTATAATACAAAATGATTTTTAATCAAAAGTGACATTTTGACTGAATTGATTGACAACCACCTTTGGGATGACCCAGCAGGGAATTGAACCAAGGACCTTCCAAATACA